>PVLA01000618.1:0-284047 GCA_004027455.1 Hydrochoerus hydrochaeris
TCAACTGCAGAGTGGATGAAAAAGATGTGGCATTTTTATACAATGGAATATTACTCAGCTATAAAAAAGGATGATCTTGAGGCCTTCATAGGCAAATGGAGACAACTTGAGACTATCCTCATTAGTGAAATAAATAAGAATCATATTTATAAATATCATATTGTGTCTCTAGTGTAAAAAGTAAATAAGAACTACAAGATTAATAAAACCAAAATGTGTAATTGCTATTGAAAAAAAGAGAGGAAAAGAAAGTGCTCTAAGGGATATAACTGCATGCATGTTTGAGTGTGTAAAATAGATGACCATATTGCTGAATCTTTGTTGGATCTTTGAGCAGAACTGTTTGTAGTCTGACTGTTTGAATATTTACTATTTACCCTTTAACTTTGTAACTTTAACAACTACATCCAGAATGACAGTATGTAATTTATAAATTACTGATTTCTTAGTGGGGCTTTTTCTCATTCTCCTTTTTCTTTCTTTATTTTAGAATTCTGTATTGTTGCTACCCTTTTTTCTGTTCTGCTTTTTTTTTCTTCTTTTTAAATAAAATTTTTAAAATGTATAATTGCTATTATAAAAAAAAGGAAATAGGAAGCACTATAAAAGATATAGCTGCATGTATGTGTAGGTGTGTGGGATTGATGACCATATTTCTAGGTTCTTGTTGGATTGTTGAACAGATCTGTTTGCACTCTCAGTGCTTGAGTGTCCACTTTGTGTGCTTTAATTCTGTAACTTGAATAACTATTTCTAAAAGAACAATATGTAATTTATCAACTAGTGATTTCTTACTGTTTATCTTCTTTTCTTGAAATTCTGTAATAGTTCTAACTTTTTCCTTTTTTTCTCTTTAAATAAAAAATAAATACATAAAATTTTAAAAATTAAAAAAAAATCCATTAGGAAACTAACAAACAGTTTATTGGTTGGTGACCTCAGCTACAACTTCCAATCCATGACTCCTAACCATTGCCCTTGAGTGGACACAGGAATTCCTTGTGATCAAGCTGCATGTCAAAGTTAGCTAACAGATTTCTTGGAAAGCTTCTGCTTCTCAGATACAAATGCCTCACCCTGTCTTCCCAGATTTCTTGCTTACCTTAAAGGTCATTGTAATGGCTGAAGTCAAAGTAACCATGTTTCTGAACTCAAGACCTCGTGCTTGCTAGGCAGGCGCTTAAGCCACTGAGCTAAATCCCCAGTCCAAAAAGTAACCATGTTTCAACCCTAAAAGAAAGGCCAAGGAAATCACAGATGTGACCCTTACTTGATGAGAAACTGATCTTATGAGAATAATAATAAACTTTTCTTTTGTTAAGCCACCATACTTTAATTTTTGTTACTTGAAGCTGAATGCATTGCTAACTGATAAGGAACAAAATAGGTTGCTGTGTAAGTTTTTGTTCCTTTAGATAAAATGGTGTGTCAGCATAATGTCTACCTGAAAATCAGTCTAGAGCAGGGCTGCTCAGGATGCTCTCTATGGTGATGGAAATGTACTTCATCTGCCCTGTCCAATATCATAGCGACATATGACAAATGAACACTTTGAATATGGCTAGGGCAACGGAGAGCTAGGCTTCTATTTTATTTAACTTCAATGAATTCAAGTTAAATATAGATAGCTACAGTACATGTAGCTCATGGCTACCACATTGCTCAGCGCAAGGAAGATATTTTTGAGTCATGACACACACATATCACACATTTGAGATAAGAAACTGCAACTGCACAAACCTATTTGGGTCAACTGAATTATCTTTCATTTGATCTTAGCTTATAAAAAACATAGTTAATTTCCCAATAAATCCCAGATATTGCAAAACACATTTCGGTAGTTTTTTAGATTGTATCTATGCTAGAGAGAAATCGTCAGCTGAAAGGTTTCTTACAGTTCTAAACTGAATATGATTAACTATGTGCCTTTTGGATAAAAGAAAACAATGATGTAGGATAAAAATAGAATATTATCTCATTTAACTGAAAGGGTCCAGATTTTTCTAGTGTCAGCAGGCTATGGGCTGAACTATATTCCCCCCAAATTCCAATGTTGAAATCCTGACTCCAGCACCTCAGAATGTGATTGTGCTCAGAGGTAGGATTTTGAAAGTGTGATTAAAATAAAACAAGGTTATACAGGTGGCCCCGAATTCAATACTCCTGGTTTTCTTATAAGTAGAGTTTGGGACACAAATTGCGTCAATTGTAAAGATGTAAGGAGGAGGCAGCCATCCACGTGCTGAAAAGAGAATCCTCAAAAGAAACTAAGCCTTTGGTTATCTAATGCTGGACTTTTCAGCTACCACAATTCTAAGAATATAAAGTCCTGTTTAAGCCCTCCTCTAACCCTATGATATCTCATTAGATCAACCCTAGAAAACTAATGTGTAGTATCTGCCAACTTGCTCTTGAATAAAAAATTTTTAAAAAGATGATCTAATTTGGGGAAGCTCCAGTGAGGTTGAGATGGATAGAGAGAAAAACTAGCAAACTTACAGGGAGGTGTGCTTTCTAGTTGGATTCTGAGACCCACACAATTCACCTCTATGAAATTATCTCCTCTGTTAGTGAATTGTAGATGGAGGGAAGGGGGCATATATATGGAGGGGAGGTGAGAGAGAATTAATTGCTTAGGAATATCTAAAACTTAGGTTGATGAGCGGTAATTATTTCCTACAACGTTATGTCTGAAAGGTATAATTTCGTTCCTAGATGTCTTTGCTAGAATAGGTGAAGCTGAGACCCTGAAAGAATAGCAGTATGTATGAATGTGGTAGAAGCAAAGCTAGATTGAATCCAGGTCACTGACTCAGTGTTCTTTCTTGATTCTGCCTTATTTTTAAAGAAAGAAACTGATTTATTCAGTTTTCTTATTTTTTTATTAGAAATACATTGCAAAATACTTGTAACTCATGCATTCCATTCAGAAACTTGAGTTCTGTTTTGCAGTTTTAAATCCACTGGCTCAAGAATTTGGCTAACATTTAATCTGTGGGAGACTATTTCTTTCATCTGTAAGGTGTTGGTGACAATGGCCACCCTCTCTACTATCTTAGACTGTGTTAATCATAAAAAGCTGCATGAAAAAGTGCTTCGAATTTCACAGTACTTTAAAATGACATTATTGTAGTTAATTATAGCCGAGGGATAAGATATATTTTTATTAGCCATGATGGCTTCACTCTTGAACAAAGCCCACTACATTGAAACGCATATAAAAATAACTTATTTTAAACCCAAAATGAACAGAACTATCCATCTCAAGGAAAAGTCCCCATGAACTTTCAAAGGGGTTTAGATGGAATAGTTTCCTGCACTTTTGTTTGTGTTGCCAGTGTAAAGTTACTACCTCTAGCAAAGAAATCAGAAAATCTGTACTCCTTTCTCCCTTGATTATAAAATGACAGGAAAAAGATGCTCATACACATCTGTCTTTGGGGACTTCAGATAAACATATATTATAAATTCAATCCTAACTCTGAAAAGTCACTTATAAACAAGATCAAAGATTTGTCTCCTAGATCCAGAAAAGATTCAGCAGATCTGATTTTTTCCTCACAGAAGAATCAGCCACAGGAATAAAACAGTTGTATGATTTCCTCATCCTCTGGGCACTGAGCTCTTTATTTCCAAGTCCATTTCTGGTTCTTCATAAAAGAATTTGTACGACATATCAGTAGTATATTCAGCAGGCAATCACAAGAGAGGCTGCATGGTTGGATGTGCTCTGCAGAGCAGCCATATACTGCGTTAATACTTTACTACTAAATTTGTTCATATGTATCATTTTATGCCATTTGCTTATTAAAATAAGCAATAAAATGAAATCTTTTTGATAATTAGAGTTGAAATCAAGACAACAACTATAGTATTTTATCAGCTTCTGGTTCTGATTTATTTGAGTATCTTTAATCTGAAAACCTAAACTTAATATCCCAGTCTTAAATTTATGAAGTACAAACATGATGCTACAAATGAAATATTCCACTCCATGAAACTTTATGAGCAAAATTACCAAAGCAATTTCATAACAGCACCTTTTCAAATATGTGTATAAGGTGTACATGAAACATAAATGATTTTTGTGTTTAGACTTGGGTTCTAGTCTCAAGATACCTTATCACATATATGCAAATATCCCCAAACAAAAAAAAAATTGAAATCTGAAGTCCTTCTGATTCTAAAAATTTTGATAAGCTATATTCAATCTGTACAATAATTTTTAAAATCACAATTCACATGAGTGAATAATATAAATGATGTGAGACTGAGGTGAAATATCATAATACATATAAACTAAAATGTTTAACAATACAACATATTCTCTGGTAATACAGGGGGCTTTTTCCCTCGTGTGGAGTCTTAAATCTACAGGATAGGGCCTGAGTTCCCCCCAAAATTATTTACTTATTCAACAGATGTATTGATTAAAACAATACCAGCAGGAAATTATATTTGCAAAATAAATTTTCTAATAATACCTAAAAGCATTTTGTATTTCTTCTTGTAAATAAATTATGCAGGAACCACCAATAATTAAGTGTTTCAGTTATTATCTTTCAGTTTCAAACTCCCCTTTCTGGACTCTTTGTGCTGCTGGACTGGGACTCTGAAAACAGTATTTCTGCACTGCAAGTTGGATACACATTAGGTTTTCCTAATATAGAGCACTAGTGAATGAACGCAAGTCTAGAGGAGACTTCTTTGCCTGAAGTTCCTGTGAGCACCATACCACCCTTGCTTCTTCACCCCAGCAGTAAGAGTTTTTTCCTAAGCAGCAGCTTGAATAGGTTTGCGGTTTTGCCAACACTTACTGACATGGTCTATTTATCTCTGTCCCTCAGAGATACTAGCACTCTCTGAGGAAGACTGGATCCCAAGCCCATGGAGATCTTTCTCCAATCTCAGAGGATCCAGCACCACCAAGCAACACCTCCTCCACAGTGATCTGAGCCTCAGCTCTAAATTCTCCTCCTCTAAGTTTCCAGACCTTAATAATTCCAGTCTCTCCCCTTTGCTTCCTCAACCCTGAGTATTTCTCCTCAAATTTTATCACACCTCAGAATAACCTAGAGGAGTTGAAGATCTCAGATCCCCACACCCCACTGCCAGAGATTCTGATTTAGTGTGTCTGCAGCATGACTTGATTTTTCCTCTCTAACAATTTCCCACACAATGCACAGCTGCTGGTCTTGGGTTTGTTTTCAGTTTAGTATTGAGTTCCATTCCCATTAGTTTTAATTATCAACATGACTGGATTGAGATTTCTGGCTAGGTGGTTGGACCATGGGCCCCTATACCAGTCAGTGAATTAGCCCACTAATGTTCATAGCTGAACGTGCTAGGAGGTGGGCACTGCAGTGTGCCTTTGGAGGGTCCATCTCTCTCACTGATGCTCTTATCCTGTGTGTTTTCTTCCAGGCTCCATAAATTGATATGCTCCATCATATCTGTCCACCATCTTGTTTTTAAAGTGGAACCAACCAACTGTGGACTGAAGCCTCTAAAACTGCAATGCAAATTAAACTTCTCCTCCTTTAAGTTGTGGGCATCAGGTATTTTGTCTTAGCAACAAGACAGTTTAGCAATACAAGTTCCTCAGCCAAAGGAAACAGACTGTGCCTAGTCCATGACAGGCAGCAGCATTGTAACTTATTGAACTATGACTCACGGTGGATGGGTTTTTTCATCTATAGTTTCATTTCAGTGTGATAGAATTTCTTATTGGCTTAAAAATCTGGTATACTACACCATCAAAGAGAAAGAGATCATTGCCAGAGGTGTGGGATGAATTCTTCTGAGTACACTGATTTGTATCAAGAAATAAAATGAGAATCTTGGGTATTTATGATCACATTTCAAGTCATGTCAGAGAACTAAAGAGCCTTCCATGGGAGTCCAAAAAGTATTTCATTTCTTCAAACACAAGACTGATATTGCTATAAAACAAACACAAAATATAGATTTTTATTAAAAGAATTCACACTCACTCTAACTCTCTCTTGATTGGTTTGGGAACTTGGAGAAAGAGTAGGAACATCTGGTTGGGATGAAAAAAATTTTAAATACCCGCATCACTCTGAAATGCTCTTGTCAGTGAAGTTTGTGACCTCATCTAGGTTAGTTGTCCAGACAAAATGCCCATTGTCCCCCAGACTCTCCCCTCTAGGAGGATGCCCATTTTCTACCAACCCCTTTTCCCACTAGACCTTAACTACTCTGTGCTCACTGTATGCTGTGAGAAGGGGGCATTTTCACCTAATCAGCTGCTTGACTGGGGGTCCAGTGGTGGCAAACTTATGGCATGTGTACCACACCTGCCATGCAGAGCCCTCTCTGTTGGCATGAGAGCCAGGAGTATGAGCTATTTTCTCTAAACTAAAACTTCAGAGTTCAGGTAAATTCCACTGCTGGCACTTTGCAATAATAAGTGGGTTTAAAACTACAGTTTGGGCACTAGATCTCTAAATGGTTCACTATCACGGGTTGGGGCAGATGGAGAACTAGTCTTGAATATTTAGCATGGAGAATCATAAACCTAATCAAGTGGTAACTCCATTGTAATTGTTCTAAAAATAGTATTCCTGCTGGAGCAAATCATACAGATGCTGCTTCCTGGTTTGCAGCTAAATACCTTTTCCTCTACACTAATTCATAAAAGTCATGAGAAAATAAAAATGATTTTTACTTCTAAGAGCCATTGGTGGTTCTCAGAACATCAACTCAGTTCACAACTGTAACATGCTTAGTCTGTAAGAAGCTGATCTACTTGACATTTGAAGTAGCATCATACTGATTATGGAAAGCCCAGTAATGGTCCACATAGACTCCACATTCTAATCCCCGAAATCTTTAAATACATTGCCTCCCATATTTGTAAGTGTCATTAAATAAAGTACTGTATAATGAAAAAGGGAAATTATCCTAGATTAAGCAGGAGTGTGATCAAATCTATTACATGTCTTAATGAAATGTGTGTATCAGAAATTAGGAGGTAAATCCTATAAAAATGTCAGACTCATCACCTCACTAGTTTTCCATGATAGTTAATCCCAATAGATACACACTGCCTGTGTAGTATTATATTACTTTCTATTTTATCTAGTTGGTATAGAAGCAATTATGGCTGATTTTGCTCTCTTTTGAGGTGACATTTTCATGAATCTATTTACCTTCTTTCTGACTGAAACACAAGTTGACACTTTATTGTCAACAGAATTTTTGTTTTACTATCAAGACTATCATTATAATGCAGATATAAGATTCTAAATTTTGAGTATGAAAACTTACTCAAAATAATTAATTAGAGTTTGACAATCCTAGAATTTGTTTGAAACATGATGTAAATGAATATTATAGATATATTTTCTAGCTAATAATAAAGAGACTAGTTTAAACAATGGACTTCATTTAAAAATAAATGCCTCCACGGCCATGGCAGAACCCAGGGGGCTGCACAAAGAAGCAATTCACCCACCACCCTCTTGGTAAGCATCTTCCTGCGGCGTGAGCCAAAAGGACAACCAGAGAGCCCCCTCGATCGGCCCATGGCCATGGCGGAACCCAGGAGGCAGCACAAAGAAGCAATTCACCTGCTGCCCCCTTGGTAAGGGCCTCCCTCAGGCATGAGCCAGGAAGGGATGCAGTAGTGTCTCCTGTGAGCCTACCGGTGCGCGGCCTTGGAATCAAACATCCCAAACTCCCCTCCGCACCCCACTCCGGTTGGCAACCGGGGACAGAGGTCTGAGCATCTCTTGGCAGGATGACTGTATGCAATATAGCAAACATGGGGGTCTCCTCTATCTTCTCTTTGAAAGCATTTTTTTCACTTTTGTTTCATTACGATTAATTGCTTTATTCAATATTCTCTTTTGATTGATTTTATAATGTTCTGTCTTTGGTTTGACTTTGCTATACCTAATTGACTAGACAACTATTGTGAAGATAAGGAGATATACTATGGTACCTATTACTGTTATCCCGGTAACCTGCTGTGAAGTCTGTACCAATTTCACTGCGCTGTCTCAATTGGCTTTGTTCTGTCTTGTTCCATTGTATTTCTACTACTTTTAAAATAAGAAAAATAATTTTTTAAAAAAGCAAAAGAAAGAAAAGAAAGTGCTCTAAAGGATATAACTGCATGTATGTTTATGTGTGTAGGATTGATAACCATATTGCTGAGTTTTTGTTTGTTGAACAGAACTATTACAACCTCATTGCTTAAATGTCCATTTTTTATGCTTTAATTTTGTAACTTGAACAACTGTATCTGAGAAGACAATATGTAATTTATCAGCTAGTGATTTCTTAGTTTTTTTTAAATTCTGTACTATTTCTACCCTTTTTTCTGTTTTTTCCCTTTAAATAAAATTTAAAAAATAAAAATAAATGCCTTCACCTAGGCCTTGATTTCTGAACCTTTGTAATTATAAAAGAATAACATATAATATAGGTAATATATTCTCAAAGCCAGGAGACTGTTGTGTCAAAACTACTTAGTCCAGATCTAAATACAGACTGTGTAAGGTCTCTCTTCAGTCTTCTCTCTTTTCTCTTGCTCCTTTCTTTCTCTCTTCTGTCTTCTTCACCGCTCCCCTCTGTCTAATAAGGTTCAAACCAGGAGACTTGAACATGCTAAGCAAGTGCTCTACCACTAAGACTCACACTAAGTCTCACCCCTTCACCCATGTATGATTTATAAATTCCCTCAGCAATAAAATTATGTGATAATATAAAGCATAACTCAAATTTGTATTAGACACATAATAATAAACACTCTTAAATCCACTCTATTGGATGCGACTCTGGAGAAGTTATGGTTTTCACATTCTAATAGCTGGCACTCTGAGTCCTAAAATAAAGTATCAAAAATTAAAATTTACATAACTATGAATAACTCCCCATAAAAAATGTTACCATGTAGTGAAATTGCTTGCCAAAGGAAGTAACAGTAATCTAAATGAAATTAAGGCAGTAGGCAGGCTGGGATTTGAGTTGGATATTTAAGAAAGGGAAGATGAGGAAAGGAACTAGCATTCTAAACTGGTGAAATGAAAAGGAGAATTTTTAGTCTCCACTGGGGGTGTGTTTGCAGTTCCAAAAGATTAACACTGCGCGACTCCAGACCTAATTGTTTGAAATGTCAAGCTGTATTCCTAATAGGCTTCCAAGAATCAAGGGTCCTCAAGTCTACAATGAGAGGTTCAGCAAGGTCCAGTAAGTACATCTGGGGATTAACACATGAGTTGAATGCAACATGCATAGAATAACTGGAATTTTCTAATATTTATTTTATCATGGGCATCTACTTTTTAAGTTCTCAAAACATATAACCATTGGGGTTTACGTTTTGTAAAACAAAAAGGCACAATATAGTGGGAAAGGCTAATCCAAAGTCAGGCCTGGAAGTCCCAATCCACTAGGACTATTTGATTTCTAAGCCCCTTTTGCTCTAAAATTCTACAGCAATATAAAATCTTCGCTAGGCCAATGTAAGAGCAGTTAAGCAGAACCCTATCCTTCCAGCTCTAATCCCAATGCTGTATTTAGGCTCACTTCCCTCTCAAAACTAATTAAAATCCCTGCCTCTTTTAGGGCAATTTGATCTGCATATCTTGCAGGAGTGGAAAGGGAAAAAAACACAAAGAAAAATAGTTCTGGGTCTATGTGGCCCCATTTGTATGCAAATCACCAAACAGAATACAAAACTCTTAACACCAATAATGGCAGAGTTATTAAAGAAGTAATTTCCTTTCCTGACACCATTTACTTGACCCTTGGCAAAACAGTATTATGCAAGTTACTTAAGGTCTAAAAGGCTTTTCCACATAAATACAAATCCATTCAAGTGCTCAAGGAGACTTTCTGTTTGTTTGTTTTTTAAAGGTGATTTTACAATTGATCTTGACCCTCTTTTAAAATTTCAGGACCTGTTTTGTTTTTGTTTTTGTTTTTGTTTTTCATTTTAAAGAAAATAAAACAAAACAAAGCAAATCAGAACAAAACAATGTTAGCGACGCAGGATTTCAAAACAAGACAACAGGAAATCAATAGTGGCTACCATAATGTCTCTTGTTTTCTTCGAAATGGTTGTCTGTCTCTTCACACACAATGAATTCAAATAAAACAAAATAGTATGAAACTGATCAAAACAAAAGAATGAAAGCATTACAGTCCTTCAAAACCAGACATTAAGAAAATTGACAATGGCTACCATAATGTCTCTTTTTCACTTCAAAATAGCTGTCCACACCTTCACACATATTGAAATTGAATAATAGAAAAGAGACTAAAACCAATCAAAACAAAGAATAAAAGCATTATTAGACTTCAAAACAAGATGATAGGAAATCAGCAATGGCTACCATACTGTCTCGTTTTCTTCTAAGTAGCTGCTGATACCATCACATGTAATAAAATCAACTCTTTAGGAAAAGATCGAGGCATGTATAAGCCTATATATCAATACCTCTTTAGAAATTTCTCACTATGGGTCCATGATTGTGACCATCCCAAGACCCCAACGATAATTCTTTCCTCCTTTCAAATTCAGTCTTAGATTTGAGTTCAAACAAAATCTCTTTTCCTTGTCTTCTTTTAGACTATTAAGCTGTGGTGAAAAGATCTTTATGTTGAAACTAAAAAAAAAAAATCAGTTTCTGTTAGTTTAGTTTGGTGGTAAGTGCCCCGCTAGGATGTGCAAGGCCCTAGGTTCAATGCTCAGTAAAAAAAAAAAAAAAAAATTCAAAGGCATAGTCCACTTTACAAAGTGTATTTTCCCTCTCTTAAAATGCCCATTTCACTCAATTAGCCACCACTAATGTCTAGTATATTCTATGCCTGTTTAAAATATCATGCATCTTCCTTTTCTCATTGCTGAGACAAAATACCTGACACTCACAAGTCAAAGACGAAAGGTTTATTTTAACCTATAAGTGGTGGAACTTTTAGTCCCCAGTCAGTTGGAGTCAGCTGACTCCAACACAGGCCGGGATGGCAGAGGAGAAACAGTACATGGCAGGTCAGGCAGGAAGCAGCAAAAGAGCAGGCAGTGGCAGCAAGCCTCCCTTTCCCTTTTATTCCATTCCAGCTATAAACCTTTTGGGTGGTGTCACCCACAGCCAGGGTGGGTCTTCCTGATATCTACACCCAGAACTGTCCACAACCAGAATAATCAGTGGACTAACCCAACACAACACACCACTAATCCAAGTATCACACACTCTAGATCCAGCCAGCTCCAAAAAACGCCACCTATGAAAGCATGAGGTTTTGGGGGACATCTAGATACAAGCCCTAAAACTCTGTAATTCAGCCTCAAAGTTTCTCCAGTCCCTTCTTTTTTCTTCTTTCCTTCCAAACTGCAGTGTGAGCTAAGGGTGTTCTCTCTCCAACCAGCCTTGATGAGGAACAGAATAGCAAACAGATATGACAACACAACATGTGCATTATACTATGGTTTTCTTTCCAACAATGAGTGCAGGGGCCTAAATTTCTACCCTTCAGTCACCAACAGTTAAATCTATTTTCTCACAAATTCATTATTAATCTTCTTGATTTTGCACCAAAAAACTCTCAAGAATTATACAAGTATGCAAAGTAATTTTTTAAACGTCACAGGTTTTTAAATTGGGAAGCACTCACCACGCCCCCACCCTATCAGAGAGCAAGCAGTGAGTTTCATCTTCCTTCAGCTCTTTTCTGCTTTCTGAGTCATCACGGTGGCGCTGCACAGATGTAGCCAAAGGTACAAGTTTCTCTCAAGTTTGAGACTAAAACATTCATCACAGTTATAAATCCTTTCTCCAATCTGATGCTGGGAATGACATGTGACATTAATCTCCTCTTCCCTCTAGGGCTTGCCAAAGATCAAGACAAAGTTTTGACTGTAAATGGCTCTCAATGATGATACAGCCTGAAATTTTCCGTGTGCATCCGGTAAGGAAGTAAAGCTCTCTTTCATGCCCAGGACATTACTCTGGAGAATCGAGTTGGAAAACATCATTTTGAAAGGCACATTCAAAGACAGGTACAATCTGTGAAGGAAAAAATAGCTGCTAGAAACAAGTAAGCAATTTTATATTTTGGATCTTTGAAAACAAGATAAAAGTATGTTTCAAAGGAACAAAATCTATGGAACTCAGAAAAATTGAAGTCAGTTATGTACCTGATTTTTTACAGTCTTCTCAAAACAGCAGACTGAGGTTTCTTTTTTTTTTTTTTCAATATTTCTCTACTCATTACAAAAGTGGGACTTTTCTTTCATAATGTACCTATAGAAACTATATCACAAGCAAGTTCTAGAGGCCTGTGGAGTGAAAGCCAAGTTGCTTGCTATAGTTGACAGAGATTTTTGTGATCTGGTCCTAGCCTGCCTTCCTTGGCACATCTAACCATCATCTCATATGGACCCTTTTTTCCATTAATAGCAGTATTGGCACTTCTCACACTAACCACATTCTCTCAGGTCTCTACACAACTATCCCTGGCTGCTTTTGAAATGGTCACCCCACCCTCCCTTCCTGCTATGTAGCTAACTTCAGTGTCTTTTCCAAGGTTCAGTGCAAGTTTCATCTATTGGAAGTTTTCTCTGGTTCCCTGGGTCAGTCAGGCTCTTCTCTGTTCTCATGGGTTTCCGTACTGTTTCTGTTAAGACACACACTCAGAGGAGTTAAGACAGGAAATTGCATAACAGCACAATGACTTTAGGTCATGTTTCCTGAATGAATTAAACCAGAATGGACTGAAATTATAGAGATATTTAAAAGAAACTATACTTGCAAGAGTCATTTGGCAGATATGAATATTGAAGAACAGTTTTACAAAAATATATAATACCAAAGCATCACAAACTCAATTTTTGGGTTTTAAATTACATTAAAGTTTGTGTTATTTCATATATCTTTGAAGCAGTTCATTTTATTTATTTATAATTATTGATTTAAAAGTACATACAGACTTCACATCTTTCAAAACCATATTTCCTGGTTTGAATTTTAATAGCTTACAGAAAATACAAAGTAACATTTAAATGAGCCCAATGGTGAATAAAATTTATGAAAGCAATCACATTTTATATGCATTATACATACTTATACACTATACTTTCTTAAGTAAAGCATATCTTGTATATCAATTACAAATGAATAGTTATAATCACAAAGGCTGCTGGAATTATTGGAGTAGCATTAAAATGAAAAACCTTCCTGTCTGAAGTGTGGTTTGAGAAGAGTCTAGAAGATAAAAGGAATGTGCTTTTTCATGGAAGGGAATAATAAATTCTGCAAAGCTGTGTTTGCATGATCACTTGCAGATAAATATTAGCAATTTGTATATGACTGTGAATTTTGCTTTGCCACAGTAAAGAAATATAAATAGATTTGTTTCTACTAAATAATTTCCATTTTACATTGAATTATAAATACAAATAATGCAAATAAAATTATTTTATTTTGAAGTAGAAATTATATAATGATAGTTTATAGAATAAAAATACAAATTTGGGATTGGGGGATTAGCATGTAGGTTCAGGACAGAAGATGGGGAGGAGGCAGAGATCCTAGAAAGCAGTTGAAAAACTATTTGGAATTAGAGTAAATTTCCATTTGGCTGAATTAGGCAATTGGGAATCCCATGTTTCTATGAAGGAAATGGATATGATCAAAGCAAAGGTAATTGTGCTGATTATGAGGAATGTGAAGGAGGGTGAGACAGCTTGGTGAGAGATCACTTTCAGGATAAAACCCTAAACACTGAAGAAGTGGATGAAGAGGAGAAAGAGAAGGTCTGAGAAATATTCCCATTAAAAAAAATTCAAGGATAATTGTATCATTACATTCAGGATGAAATCTGGTGGCCAGCAATGATCAAAATAGGTTAATATTTAGGAAAGCACCAAAGATTGATTTTCAATCCTGAGAATTGCCAATTCTTCTCAAAATATTTTATCAATCTATTTTATATCTAATAAAGCCCCAAAGGAAATTGGAAGATGGGGTGTGTCAGGGAGCAAAGGCAATGTGACAGAGTGATTTTACTGGTTATAAAAAATAAAACATTGTCAGAAATGATAAAAAAAATTAAGTAATAATAAAAAGAATGAGAATAATCTGTTTTCCAAATATTAAAAATGTTTTATCACACCAAAATAATAAGGAATAGAGCAATGATGTGTATGTTACAAGAATTAGTATAAACAGTTACACAAAACAATAGAAGCCCGGAAACAGCCCATAGTATACACAAAAATGCAGTGTATAATTAAATGGCATTTCAAATCAATGGAGAGAAATAAATAATTCAACAAGTGATGTTGAAATAATCATTAACTATTTTAAAATAAGAAGTAAAACTTCTCCCTTTTATATATATAATGAATTCCAGCTGTGTTGGAGTCAAATGCAACACTCAAACTCACACCTACATAGAAATACACACACACACACACAAATATATAAGTGAGATTATTTTTGTTCCAGAGAAGATAATGAAACTGATAAACTTTTAGACAGATTAACTAAAAAGATAGAAAACTCAAATCACTACAACAAGAGATGAAGAAAGGGCATCCTTACTGCCAACCTTACAGAAACAAAAAGAAATATAGAAGAATATAGTAACAGTTGTATGCCAAAAAATTAAATTAAATTGACAGGTTTCTGGAAAGAAACAAACCACCAAAAAGGACTCAAGAAAAGAAACAGACAGTCTAGATAAACCTATAAAAAGTGAGATTAAATTAGCTATTAAAAAGTTACATATAAAGAAAATTTATATCTAGCTTATTTCACTGACAAATTTTATCAAACATATAAAGAAAAATGGATACTAACTCATCATAAACTCCTCAAAAAAAAAGAGGAAAATCTTCCCAACACATTCTATAACCCTAATGTTACCCTGAAGCCAAGATCATACAAACATATCACAAGATAAGAAAACTGCAATATCTTTTATGTCTATGAAAGCAAAACTTCTCAACAAAATAGTACCACACAGAATCCAGATACATGTAAAAATAATGCTATAACCAAGTATAATTTATTCTAGATATGCAAGGTTAACTCACCAAAATCAATTAATGTAATATACTTTATGAACACAAAATAAAAATGTACAAACATACAGCTATTTTAATACAAACAGAAAACCACTGGGTAAAATCCAACATCCTTCTATCACCAAAACATTCCACAAACTGAATAGAAGAAAACTTCTATACCTGATGAATGCCAAAGGAAGAGTGAGAGGAGGAAAGGTTGAGAGGGAAGAAAAGGGAGAGAAAAACACAGTTAACATTTTACTCACTGGTGAAAGACTGATTACTCTCCCCATAAGGTTAAGAGCAAGTTAAAGATGTTTGGTTACCACTTCTATTGCACACTATATTAGAGGCACCAGACAAGGAAGTTGAGCAAGAAAAAGAAATAAAAATTATCCAAATTAAGGGACAAAACTATAATTTCAGATTATATAATCTGATATATAGATCATTAAAAATTTACCAGATATTCCTATATATTAGAACTAGTTAATGAGTTCAGCAATGTTACAAGATGTAAGATCACTATAAAAAGTAGTTATATTTCTACATAGTTACAATGAACAAACTAAAAATGAAATTTGAAAACGCCATTTATAATAACGAGAATAAGAACTGAATTTGGAAATAAATATAAAAAAAGCAAAATTTAAACTCTAAAATTAACAAGATGGTTTTGAATGAAATTAAACAAGACTCAAATGAGTGAGAAATGATTCTATGTCCATCAATTAGAAGATTTAATATTGTTAGTATGGGAATTCTCCCCCATTGACTTGCAGATGCAGTGTAATCCCTGTTAGAATTTTAACTGATTACTTTGTAGAAATTGATGGGTTGATTCTACTGTAAGGAATCCAAATATCCAACATAACTTTGAAAAAAAATAGAACTCATATTTCTCAATATAAAAACCTACACATAGTAATATAGTAGCCAAAAGTGTGTGATGCTGGCATGAAGATAAAAATAAAGATCAGTTCTACAGATTTCAGTCTACAATTAAACTCATATGTCTATGGTCATCTGATTTTCAACAGGGACACTAAGATTATTCAATAGAGAAGAATAATTGTTTAAATTAATTGCTCTGAATCAACTCAATAGTCACATGCAAAAGATCAAAGTCGAACTCTTCTCTCAAACCTCATAGCTAACTTACCTCACAAATTAACATAAAATGCATCAAAGAGTGAAATATAAAATCTACAACCACAAAACTATTAACAGAAAACATATGAGTAAATCTCTATGGTCCTGGGGTTAGGGATGGTTCCTTAGATGTGTCACCAAATCTACAAAGAACAACAAAGATAAATTTGGTTTTGCTAAAACTATTAAGCTATTACACATCCATCATTATCTAGAAAGTTACAGGGCAACCCACAGAATAGAAGAGGAAACAAAGAATTTTTACAACTGAACAACAAAAATAACCTGATTCTTAAAGTGGACAAAGGACTTGAAAAGATATTTTTCCAAAGAAAATATACCAATGACCAACAAGCACATGAAAAAGTGATTACCATCATTAATCAATAGGAAATACAAACCAAAACCACATTCACTAGAAAGGCTATAACTTTAAAAAAAATAAGTAAAGTGACAGAGTGGTTGCAAGGATGTGAAGAAATTGTAGTCTTCATTTCTTGCTGATACGAATGATGCAACCACTACGGAAAAGATAGATGTTTTCTCAAACAGATAAACATAGAAATACCAGTGTGCTTGGAGGGAGCATCCTAGGGCCAACCCCTCAAAAGCAGCCCCTTGGGTCATAGTAAATATGATTTGAGTTGTATGGCAATTCATGTTTAAGTGCATCTACAATGACGTCAGAGTGGGCTCCAGTCCCTGAGGTGTTCTGAAATCTGTAAAAAAGTATTCTAGGCTTTGACATGGGGCAGGCACTCTTCCTCACAGGTTCAAAAACTATAGATTCAGCCAACATAATCCAATATTATATCCAAAGTCTAAATAGCTGATAAATGACTTGATCTTAGTCATCATGAGCAAGCACATTGATCTTAGTCATCATGAGCAAGCACATCACAATTGGAAAAATTATTTCCTAGCAATTAATGGGATTGTTTTTCTGGTTGACTGTGCATATCATTCTCACTTCATGGAATCTAATGCTGAGATTAATGTTTCACCAACTGGTGAAACAATATCCATAAGTTCATCCTTATCTTAGATGAAACAGATGGAATTTACAGACAGACCACAGGAAAGGAAAATGTGAGCCTGAAGAAAAGAATGCTTGACCCATAGAAGTGCTCATATGCCATATTCTCAAGACATTGGGCTATAATCAGGGCTCTGTTGGCTTTTGTAGTACATGGCCCAATGACTGTAGAGTGAAAATAAAACAATATTCCTTTGGAGGTGGGGAAATTAGAATAGCCATGCAACCCAATAATTTTGCATGTAAATATAGGCCCAAAAGAAGTGAAAAAAGGTACTCAAACTGGTACATGTACATGAATATTCATAGCAGTACTATTTACAACTGCCAAAAAGTGAAGACAACCAAAATTACCATCAGTAGAAAATCAAATTAAGAAAATTTGATGTATCTATATTTTAATTATCTTAATATTTTATTGTATTTTATTATGATACCCATAATAATATTTATCTATAAAAAGAATTAAATACTAAAAATAATCCAATTTGGATGAATATGCTAAGTGAAAGATCTGGTCACAAAAGACCAAATACATATTATTCCACTCACATGAAAGGACAACAATCTGCAAATCTTTAGAACAGAAACTGGACTAGTGAAGTGGTGGTTGGTTAGGACTGAAGAGGGAGACATGGAATGAGGGAGGGGGTAACTGAAGGTTAGAGTTTTTCTTTGTACAGACAAAAATGCTCTAAAATTGACTGTGGCAAAGATTTCCCTTATCTGTGACTCTATTAAGAGCAATGGAATTGTAGACTTTAAGTGGATGAGAGGAGGAATTTAACACGGCTGAACAGAGGAGAAGCCACTTAGAGAAAATCAACTCAAAGCACAGGTAGCTAGAAGAAACAGAGGGACATATATCCTGATGTCAAAATCAATCCAAAAAAAAAAAACTTGTGGAGCAAAGAAAATACAGACAGAGGACTTTGTAGGCTAGCAAACCAGTCCACAGGGCTGCTGGTGGAATCACCTCCTGCACAGAGAGCAGGAACTGCCACTGTGAGAAGTTTCCAAAACACTGATGGGCTGCAATAGTGTGACTAAATCAAGCCATACACTGGGTAGATTTGGGATATGACGTCCCTTGCCCCCTGCCTTCCTCCACGCAGAGGACACTGCAGCCTGGCAGCAAACTTTGGCAGCATAAACAGGGATGAGTGACAAAGAAACTGTTTCCTCCCTAAGGAGCCACTAGTTTTTTGTTTGGTTGGTTGGTTGGTTGGTTGATTGGTTGATTTTTGTCATGGGCCCTAATCACTAATTTTAACCCCTAGTGGTAAGATTAGGAATCACATGAGAGGTGGTGAAAATGAGTGGAACAGCAGGATGCTTCCTGCCCTGCAATCAGTAGTTTGCAAAAGGAATGCAGAAATGCAGGATTTAATTAAACTTGGGCAGAGCAATGAGTGGGATGTCAGCACTCCACCCACTGGAGAGGAGAAGAAGGAGACAGTCTTGGGCTGTCTCTGTGGCAGTGACAGCAGCCCCACTATAAAGGAAAACCATTCAGAATTACAGCAGGTTTCTTCACACAAACCTTCAATTTAAAGAGAGCTTGAAGTATTTCAAACCCTAAAATAAGCAACCTCCAACCCAGATTGGTGTACCCCACAAAACCATCTTTCAAAATTGATGGAGAAAAAAAGATACTTCGTGAAAAAGAACACCTGAAGAAATTCATGAACACCAAACCAGCACCATAAAATGTCTTGGAGGACATTCTAGAAAAATTACAACTTCTTGAGCCCCAGCTGAATGAATCCACCAGGAAAGGCAAACAATTAATCAGAGGGGGAAAGAAGGAGCCAGCTAGAGGAAAATACCATGACAAGGTAAGTCGTTGCATAACAGTTATAACCATCAGTGTAAGTGGTCACAGTTCACACATCAGACTGGCAGAATAGATCAAGTTCACACAACAGACTGGCGGAATAGATCAAGAAATACAATCCAACAATATGCTGCAAACAAGAAACACATTTAACTCAAAAAGAAAATCATAGACTGAAAGTGAAAAGATGGAAAACAATACTCCATGAGACAGGAACCTGGAAAAAAAAACAGAGGAAGCTCTTCTTTTTGCAGACAAAGTGGATTTCAAGCCAAGACTGGTGAAGAGAGACAAAGAAGGTCAGTGTATCCTTGTGAAGGGAACAATCCAAGAGGGAGCGATAACAAACAAAATGTATCAAATAGTGGCACACCCAATATATAAAACAAATATTAACAGACATGAAAAGTCAAATAAGCACTAATACAGTTTTAATGGGGGACTTTAATACCACACTGTCACAAATAAACAGATCAATTAGACAAAAAACGAACAATGAAATATCGGAACATAAACAAACCTGGGAAAAAATAAACTTAGTGAATGTCTACAGAGTGTACCACCCCACAACATCAGAATACACATTCTTCTCTGTTCTGTATAGGGTGGCCTCCAAAATAGACCACATGCTATCCCCTAGAATGTGCTTAGGTAAATGCAAAGGAATTATATGTATACTATAAAGCCATAGTGTTTTGAAATTGTAAATCAATGGCAAAAGAAGCCACAAAAACTCCATAAACATGTGGAAATTAAATGATACTCCTTTAACAATCAAAGTGTCACAGATGAACTGAAAGAATAAATTAAAAGTATCTTCAATTAAATTATAATGACAATACATCATATTGGAACTTATGGGATGCAATCAAAATGATTGTAAGAGAGAAATTTATAGCAGTGAAATCTCACTTCAAGAAAACAGAGCAAGTTCAAATAAACAACCTAATGTTGAACCTCAAAAGTCAAGATAAAGAAGAATAAGTTAAACCCTAAGCTCATACAGGAAGGAAAACATAAAGATCAGAGCAGAAATCAATGTAATTGAGATGATGAGAACAATACAAAGAATCAATAAATTGAAGAACTGTTTCTTCAAAAGCTGTAATAAAATCGACAAACCCTTAGCCAATCTTAACCAAAACAAAGGAAAGAAAAGACTCAAAACCATGCAATTAGGAATTAAGAAGGTGAAATCACAATAGATCTTGAGGAAATTCAGAAAATCATCAATGCCTACTTTGAAAAACTTTATTCTAATAAGATAAAAACTTTAAAAATGGACAAGTCCCTGGGTACATATGAATTACCAAAGCTGAATCAATAACATATAAATCAGTATCAGTCAATGAAAGTCATTACTGGAAGTAGATATTACCCTGATACCAAAACCAGAGAATGATTCAACCGTAAAAAAAGAACTACAGGCCAATCTCCATAATGAATGTAGACACAAAAATCCTCTGTAAGATACTGGCAATAGAATGCATCAAATCATCAAGAGGGTGATACACCATGACCAAGTAAAGTTCATCCCAGGGATGCAGGGGCTGCTCAACATATGCAAACTAATAAACATCATGTTAACAGAGCCAAGGACAAAATTATGATCATCTCAACAGATACAGAAGAATCATTTGATAAAATCCAACACCCATTCATGATAAAAACCCTAGAGAAAATTGAAATAGATGGTCTTTATCTCAATCTGATAAAAAGCCATCTATGATAAAACAACATACAAAACAGACAGAAGCTCAAAGTTTTCACTCTAAAATCAGGAACAAGACAAAGATGTCCACTATCACCACTCTTATTCAGTATAGTTTTGAAAACATTAACCAGAGAAATTAGACAAGAGAAACACATAAAAGGAATAACAATAGAAATGGAAGATACTATGCTTTGTTGATGACATGATATCCTACAGAGAAGACCATGTAAACTCCACCAAAATACTTCTAGCCATGGTAACCGAATTCAGTAGTAAAGCTGGATACAAAAATCAACACTCAAAGATAATGGCATTTCCGTCCTCAAGCAACAAACTCACTAAAAGAGAAGTTGGGGAAACAGCACATTTTATAATAGCACTAAAATAAATGAAATACTTAGGAATCAATCTAACAATGGAAGTAAGAGACCTTTACATTGAAAACTATAGTACTCTGAAAAAGGAGATTGAGAAGGTTATCAGAAAATGGAATGATATCCCTTGCTCTTGGTAGGAAAAATCAACAGAGTGAAAATGGCCATATTCCCAAACTGTATAACAAATTTCACGCATTCATAATCAAGATATCATTACTCATTTGGAACCAGAACAGACCTAGAATAGCAAAATAAATTCTGGGCAGCAAAGGCAAGGTAGGGGGCATCACAATCCCTGACTTGAAATTATACTATGAAGCTACTATCATAAAAACAGCATAGTACTTGCAAAAAAAAAAAAAAAGCATAACAGAACAGATCAAAAATGCAGAGACAACTCCAAACACTCTGCCACCAAATGCATTCACTGGAAGAAAGATAGTCTCTTTGATAGATAGTGCTATAAAAACTAGATTTCCATATGCTGAAGACTAATACTAGACCCATGTCTCTCACCATGCACTAAACTAAAATCAAAATGGGAAATGGGTCAAAGATCTAAATATTAAAACAGAAACACTAAGCCTGTTGAAAGAGAGAATAGGTAGAACTCTTGAAGACATAGTTGTAGGCAAAGACTTCATGAACAAAAAGCCAATTGCTTGAGAAATATTACAAAGAATCAACAACTTGGATCTCCTCTTAGTAAAAAGCTTTTGCACAGCAAAAGTAATCAACCACAAAGTGAAAAGGCAAACCACAGAGTGTAAAAAAACCGCTGGTTGTTCCTCAGAGAAAGGACTAATATTTACAAAGAATTGAAAAATATCAGACCCCCCAATTTAAAGACCCAATCCAAAAATAGACATCTGAGATGAATAGACTTCTCAGATGAAGAAATACAAACATCAAATGAATATATAAAAAAATGTTCAACATCACTCATCATTCAAGAGATGTAGCATTAAAATAATGTTAAGATTCCATCTCATTTTAGAAAGAATGGCTGTTAGGACGAAATCAACCAATAACAATTTCTGGCAAAGCTGGTGGCAGGGAGGGAATGAACCATTCTCCACTGTTGATGGGAGTGTAAACTGGTGCAATCATTGTGCAAATCAGAGTGGAGATTCCTTAAAAAACAAGAACTAGAGGTTTCATTTGACTCAACTATTCCCCTTGTTATCTTCCTGAAAGAACTGAAGGCATCATACTCAGTGACATATGCAAAACTTTGTTTATAGCAGTGCAGTATGGAATAGCTAAATCTTGGAAACAACCCAAATGCCCATCAATCAATGAATCAATTAAGAAGATGGGATTTTTCTATATAATGGAGCTCTGCTCAGTCACAAACAAGGATAAACTTGAGACATTTCTAGGTAAGTAGATGCACCTGGGGATCATACTCTTAAGTGAAATAAATCCAACACTCTTGTATACAGATCACCTTCCTTCTCTGGTGTGAGAAACTTAAAAGTACAAATAAGGAACAAAATGCAGAACAGATATAATGAAACAGGAAGAAATTGTTCAAAATGGAAAGGGAAGCAGAAAGAAAGGGAAAGGAAAGAAGAGAAAAGATAAAAGAACAACAAAGAAGGATAAAATGGAAACAAAGCTTTGTACATAGGGAGAAGAACAGGTATTCAATGGAAGGGAAAGGAGGAGGATGAGAAAAATAAAGAATCAAGACATGTGCTGTGCAGATACAAATTCCCTATGACGGGTGTGATTACAATGTATATCTAAATTGCACCAATAAACTTAATATAAATAAATAACGAATGAGTGGTATAAATTATATCTCAATAAAACTGTCATAGGGAAGAAGAGAGTGAGGGATAGGGAGGAGAAACAGAGAAATGTAGACAGACAAATAATCAGAAGAACGTGCACTAAAATGTTAGTAATAGTGAATTGTGAGCAAATTCAGACTCCAGTGACTAGCAGCTCACATTAAGACTTCATAAAGAAAAAAATTTTAATCACTTCAGTTTTGGTCAAAATTGAAGTGAAAGGAACCAACTATATCATCCTCCTTCAAATAACATGCAAAATGGCAGCAATGTAGGAAAACATTTTTAAGACCTTTGCCACCAGAAAATAAAAGACCACCATCCTTGAGAGGAAAGTAACAAGCAAGGCAAATTCTAGCATCGCCCCAGCTTGCTATCTTGTTTCCAAGCCATGCTGTAGGGAAACAGAACCGTGCCACCCCAGGGCTGAGGAGACCAAAGCAACTAGAATTCTGCACCACAGCAAAAAGTGGAGAAGAACTCCAGATACCTGCACTGCAGTGTCCCTCTCAGGTTTTTCACTGATTACTGGTCAACCCATTCCCTTGGAGAAACTATACAAAGCCAAGGAATTTTTTTCTACATCAAAGAATTAGAGGTGATGGTGCTTGGTACTCAGACAGAAACAGGAATAAAGCCTGTTGCACCAGGCAGGCTGGAAACTGCATGCTTCACAGAGAAAACAGCACACAGTATTGCCATGGTATTGAGAGACAGTTTATCCCAGATTTAACAATGCTCTGGTCCTACCTAATACATTTTTAATGTAACAACATCAAAAAAATTAAAGAACTCAAACCAGTAAGAACACCAGCATCCTAACTAAAAATGGGAAAAAAAAACCTGAACAGACACTTCAACAAATGTAGCTATACAGAGGCAAATGAAAGGATGTTAGTGACATTTCCTGGCACTAGGAAAGTACAAATACCTAAGACCTCAATGAGATCCTACTTCACACTCATCAGAATGGCTAAAATTTAAAAGACTGGCCTGCTCATAACAGTTGTTAGTGATTACATAGAAGAACTTGAACTCTTACGCATTACTGAGGAATGTAAAACAGTACCACCACCTGGAAACAGTTTGGTGGCTTCTCAAAAGTTAAACAGACATCTAATATGGCCCATTCAGTCCCAAAATATTTACCCAAGAGAAAGCGTATGTCCCTATAAAGACGTTCAGGAATATTCTTGGGAACTTTACTTACTGTGTATAAAAACAGGAAGCATGAAAACATCTCTGCTGTTAAATGCATAAACTGTGGTATGTTCTTGCAATGGAATATGTCACAATGTGAAGGAATAATTCTGATAACTTCAACAACATAAACGAACCTAGAAGGAAGTACACTGGATGACAGCAGGAAGACTACCCCCCCAAGCAAATGTACATAACATGTGATGACATTTACATAAAATTCTATAGGATGCTAACTAAAACCATAGCAACGGAAAGGAGGTCAATGGTTGCCTGGGCTGGAGGAAGACAAGCAGAAGACAGGGATTATACAAAGGACATACGGAGACTCTAGGGTTAAACACATTCATTATTCTACTTTTGGTAATGATTTCATAGAGGTTTGCAAGTGTCAAAACTTTCTAAATACACTCTTTCAATTTGTATGTTATTACCCTTTTCAATAAAGCTATTTGTAAAAGAAAGAATCACTCAAAGGCAAGAAGTAGGCTTTTCTTTTACATAATAAAATTCATATTTCATAGCACATTTTTTTCAAAATAAATAATTTTTAAAAAATAAATTATGATAATTGTTTAAGACAACAAAAGACAGTTTAGAAATTGTTCGATGTGTCACCTCCTGTATCTTTCAAGAGAAAACTGAACCCCAGAAAGGGTGATTTATCCAAGGTCACATGGGTGGCAGCAACTAAGAAAGGACTGCATCAGTACTCTTGCTAAGTCCATGACTCTTTGTTTCAAACATTATGAATAAGACACTCTTTGTAAATGCACAAGCCCATATGCATTATTGCAGCTAAGCTTCATTTGTTATGCATGTTTGTGAACATAAAATCTTAAAATGTATTTGTGTATTTGGAAAATATACATTTTAGGATTTATTTGCATACTGTAAGTTTAGTGACTTCAAGTTTTGAAGTGAAGTATATTTCTTTATGAATGAGCTTGGCATGCCTGTTTGGTAACAGGAAACATATAAGCTAGCACAATGTGCATGAAAAACCATAGGCTACATCTTTGCATTGGTGATATTATAGGATGTTTATATAATATGTGTGTTGAAAATAGAATGTAGGTTTATTCACAGTTAGGGCTAGTCGTATTACAAGTAATCTGGTGTCAGTGATAGGAAAATTCATCAAAATTGCAAATAATCTTAGAAAGCAAAGTAAATCTAGGCAATTCTTTGTAGATATCTACTAACCTAGGATTTTCTTTGGAATGTGGTAATTCTTTGGAATGTTAATGTGTCTGTTATTCATTATAGGAATGTGGTAGACACTTTCAGATCTCTCTTTAAATAATAAAGAAGATGTGTCCTGCTGCGATAAGTATTACAAAGTACGCACTGTATTATACTTTTCAGTTCTATGTCCATTTGTCTGTTTTTACCAAAAAAAAAATGAGAAATAAAACCAAGTTTTCTCACCCCATAATATTCTCTCCCCATTTTCTCTGTGTTCTGTAACACACCCTCAAACAGAGCAACAGGAAGACTAATTTGAAAAACTGGATGTCTTTGTGTGCACCAGCCTGCTTATGGTTTATCAAATAACAATGGTTTTAAGGTAGAAAATTGTCAAAATATCTACAAATAAAAGTATTTACAACTTCTAGGCATTTCAAGATTCATTAATAAGATATCCTGCAACATTTTCCACACGTGCTTTGCTAAATAACATTGAAGTAGCAACAATAAGCCTCCTGTTCTTCCCTTAGGTGGAAGTTTCCTCATATTAAAAGAGAACTGAGAGTAGCAGCCTTTGGCTTGCTCAAGCTTTGCTCTAGCAGAACGCATTTGTGGCAGGTAAGTGTTCGTGTGGTACCCTTGACACATTTGTCCACCTGGTAAATACCTTGGCCTCAGGCCCTCCTAACACTGGATTTATGTAGCACAATATGTTTTTGTTTTCTTTTTAAATGTTGTCCTGACCTAGTTTTGAGACTCTGAGTAGCTCAGTCAGTTCTCCTTGAACAGCTGATTCAATTCACGATCCTGTTCACTTCTGCACGCTCTAGACCACTGTCCACCAAATCTAAGGACTGAGACCAGCCAACTAGGGCCAGCTACCAGTCCCCATAGCACACTGAATTATTCAGACTGACCAAACCTAACCCTGCTTGCCTTGCCTCACTCTTTCAGCCCTGCAGAAATTATAGTGAAGCTGCTTGCAGCTTTCCCCTCTCTCTCTGGCAGGGGACTGATGCTGGGTTTCCCCTAAGTGACCCTGTGTGGCATGCAATGTTCTCTTTAGGAACCGGTAGTAATAAAAGAGTGAAACTCTATTCAGTTTCTATCAGTGTAACTGTTCCGGTCTCACCATACCTCAGTCAAAATAATATGGTTAAAATGGAAGGAAGGGAGGAAGGAAGGAAGGAAGGGGGAGAGGGAGGGAAGAAAAAGAAAATAGAGGAGAGGAGAGGAGAGGAGAGGCCATATTAATTGGCTTTAAAATTAGACTATATGTTTAACTAAAATTCAAATCAAGCCATGTTTACATGTTAGGTAAGCTCTTTACTTTTTAAAACAGGATAGACAAAAATGCAGAAACAGTTTACGAATATGGTAAGTTATGACTACCATGCATTGAGCACTAAGTGAGTCAGGCCAGGTGTCTACATCCTGTTACATTATCTCATATATTTCTCTAAAAGCTGGGGTAAAACTATTGTTGCATCCATAGTTATTACAGAATTCTAAGGCATGGAGAAACTTAAAAATTGTCTAAAATCACAGAACTTGCAAATGGTGGATTTAAAACTATTCATCAGCCTGTTGCCTGTTAGCATGGAGAAGTCCCCATATTTCTAAAATCCCTCTTTCCCACCTGCTGCACACTCCACACTTGAGACGACTTCCCTATTAGCTCCTCTAAACCAACCCAAGATCCTAGAGTGTTCAAAATATTGATGTAATGCCAAGTGCTACTAACTGAGCTAAAGGAATGTCTTTCAAAATAGTCTCCTATAGCATGTTTCCTCATCCAGCCTCTTAATTTTGAGGAATAAATTTTTCTCCAGTGTTTTAAATGACTAATAGAATTACTACTTTCATGTTGATTGAAATTAAAATTTAATCATTTTCCTTCCCACCTTTGAAACCCAGGTTCCACAGATATAAAGAAGTAATTGGTGTAATTCTAAGAAAGTTGCAGTGGAAACAATGGAAAGATTAATGAAAACAATTAAGTGTTATAATTGTAGTACGTGTGTCCAGAGTCCAATATTCCTCCAAAGGGTTTGATAGCAACCAAAGTTGTATTAAAATATTCAGAAGTGGCATCTCAAACTTCAAACATTTCATCTTTTTTCAAATATTGAGCAAGAATGAAAAAGTCCTCATGGAAAAGCTATACAACAAATTCTGGAAAGCAAATTGTTAGCATCTGATCCTTTTTGTGTGTGTTTATTCCTCATTTGAAGCATTGCTATTTATGAACCACAACTAACTGTGCTTGTTTTCAATAATTTTAATTATTAATTTATAGTTATGTTTATTTTTACCTTTTAACAAAAGTTTCTGTATATTGCATTGGAGTTTTGGAAATCTGTGACATGAAAGAATAAACCTTAGTCATTCCTTGTCCTGGGACACATTATTTACATCTCCGGGGAGAAAGCTCAGCTACAAATTAAAGTTCAGCACAACCACTCTTCTGATTAATTAGGAGCAGTGGAACATTAAAAATGAACAGGTGATATTGGAAGACTAATGTTCTGCCACCACAATGAGAAGCCTACTATAGGTCTTTTGTTATTTTTTAGATATCTGGGCTCTAAATGTCACGGTACTAATAAAAATTTCAGCTGCTTAGACATTAGCATCGACATGACCTTAGCATTAGACAACATATTTATTTAGCTCATCTTTTGGCTTTGCAAATTAACAATTAAAAACTTCAAAAATTGAATGAATTTTAAATTATTTAGCATAATTGACTTGGGCTTTATATCCAAAATATTTAGGTTATGCATTGAAAATGACTTCACTCTGTTTTCTAAGAGTCAACCAAAAATCCTTTTCACCAATTTTTGATCTTTGTCACAGGGAATGTTTCTCTTTGTCCTCATTTCAGTCCCTCTTGAGGATGACTGCCCCTAATGCTAGCAAAAATTCTGTATGTCTTTGCTGTACAACTCTCCCAGTATCATCAGTAACGCCATTTTCTCCTGATTCAGTTTCCATTGTACTAGAAAATGAAAGCTTGACTCTGAGCGCTCATTCCTCTCCAGACTGGCAGTCAAAACCCCTTTCCATTAAATCTGCTCCTTGGTTGGCTCTTAACGGGGTCAGGATCTCCTGATGGATCCTCAAATGCTGCTCACATTCAGAAAGAATGGAATAGTTGTCTATTCTAGGACATAAATTTACTTGAGGTATACTGGTTTCTTGCCTGTATTTTTGTAAATTCAGATAAAACAGAGATTTTAAAATAAAAAACATCAAAAATAAAATTTATAAAATGTTGACAAAATAATTTTGAAGATTTATAAATAACCTTAAAACTAGTAACATGAATCTAAAATAGACAGAAAAGCATAGGCTGACACAGAAATTTATATAGTTCCATTTAGCAATGGACTCCGCTTCTAACATAACTGATATACCCAGGCTTTGGTTCCCCATAGCAGATTGGAAACAGGCTTTTGCATCCACCACCTCCAAACGTTTTATTACAGTGACAGTAAAGAACTACAAAAAAATATGATAACAGCACTAGAAACGCAGAGAGATAGCCATCAGCAGTGCAGGTGTTTGCTAAAATCTCTAGAAGATAGCAAGTAGATTAGATCAAACTGTCAAACAAAATACGAATAACAAGGGAAATGTCCCAGCCCTGTGGATATATGCCTTCAAATTGACAGAGGTAAAAACCAAGAAGAATAAACAACAAATCCCAACCCATAAAATTTTATAACACAACAAAGATAAAGAGGATATTGTATGGCTGGGGATACAGCTCAGTGGCACAAGCACCTGTCTGACAAAAAAAAAAAAAGAGGATGTTGTAGAAGCTCTAGGAAGAGCCCTTGGGAACAAGTACATGAGATAATTTATGTCTAACTCACTAAGCTTTTATAGTCGTTAGATTGCTTCTTGCTTAGGGAAGCAGAATCATGCCTCAAAAATGTTAATTAATGGAGTGGTCCCTTCAAAATTAGTCTAAACTCCAATAATCAATCCATATTTTAATAAATTTATGATAAATATACAATGCACATTTACTTCAAGTAAAATTGCAAATCTTGAAAAGATGTTAAATTTCATAGCACTAATAGAAGTGAATATGATCTCTTGAGTCACCAACAAAGCTAGCAAAAATAAGAATTACCAGCCTCAGAGCATTTAAGATGTATAAGGAAAAAACCAGCCCAAAAAAATAGCAAAAAAAAAAAAACCCTCAAAGGAAAATCACTTGAAAATGAAAAGATGTAAGAAAGATCATTGCAGGTAGTATTGAAATATTTTTGCAAACGTTATTATCTTTATAATTGTGCTGTAATGTGAAATATGAACTGGGAGGACATCATGTCATGCTATCATGTGTTTTTTAATCAGAAAACAGTAAGCAAAAGCTACCCATTTTAAATGGATTCATATTGAGTGAATATTCTCAGTGTTAATTTTTGTAAAAAATTACAAAAGAAAAAGTAAAAAACTTAGAAAAATGTAAGAGAAAACCAGAAATTTTCTTGTGTATACCAAGGAACCAAGAACATAACAGCAACTTTGTGAGATTCTCTCTCAAAATATAAATAAATAAAAGAATAATTTTAAAAGGGTGGGTATTTAGCAATCTAGTACCAAAAGCAAAAACAATAAAAAACAAGAATTCCATATATAATCAAACTATGAATTAAACATGAAAATACAATAAAGACATTCAAAAAATGAAAAACTCAAATAGTTTATCTTTCAGGTATTCTTAAAAAAAGATATTCTAGAAATACTTTTAATAGGGAATAGAAGGTAAGAGAAAGAAAGAAGGCAGGAATGAAGGACAGAAAGAAGGAAGAAAACAAGCCAAGAGCATAGACTGGAAATCAGAATGAGGTTTCTCTTAAGGTAATGAGAGTAAGAGTTCAGACCAAATGAAATTACCTTCTGGGAAAAAATATACACAGAACCTTTATAAAATACTGTATGCACTTAAAATCTCCTTAGAAATATCAAAGATGTATCTGGATAATGAGAAACTAGAGAACAAAAGTCCAAGATTTAAGAAAAGGTGTATCATGAGAGCATATAATCAAACCATGAATCAAATATGAACATAAAATAATGACATGCAAAGAATTCAAAACACAAATAGTTTATCAAAAAGTAGCTTATCAGAGTTTTGAAAGTTTTTGAGAGCATAGCAGGAAAAGTCAGAGTTTACCTAATAGAGGAAATTGAGATTTCAAAAGGTTATTCCCTAGGAACAATGGTGGACCAGAAATAAACCAACCCTTGTGCAGGGTACAGCTTCAAATTTTTGCCTTTCAAATCTAACTATCCCATACAATCTCAGGCTGTAAGCCTCTAGTAAGAACATCCTAGATAGGTAGAATCCCATTTCAAAAATAAAGATCACTTTAAGCCTTAAAGTATTCTAATAAAAACTTTTTCAAACACAATGTCCAGCACACATTGAGATGAGAAGAGAAAACATGCCATGCAGGATCACCCAGAGCTATAAAAACAAAACAGCCACAGGTATCATCAGACACAGGGAATAGGTCTAACAGTTTCAAGCAGAAGAAAGTAAGCCAAAAAACTAACAATTTTCAATGTGAGAGTCATTCTGAAAAGAAATAAACTAAATCCTAGAACTGGAAAGTCCATAACAAAATTAAGAATCCAATGCACAAATACAGTAACATATTGAACAGTCAAAGTGAGAGCATACCTTGAGCCAAACATAGAAAACACAAAGGCAATGTAAGCAACAGAAAATGCCATGAGAATTTCCTTGTTCTGAAACCTAGAAGTCAAAAGGAATGAACACATATGATGTTTATGGAAATTTTGATTCAGAGTTTTCAAAGACTGATTAAAATTATCAATATCCAGAATTAGGAATATAGGTAATTTGTAATCAGCAAAAATAAAAAAAGAAGGCATTTTTAAATACATTTTAAAAAATTGAAAATGACCTACATCCAAAGGAATTTGTATCAGATGTAGTGAGAATCGAGGAAAATGATCCCCCGGCAAGATCAAGAAGTCAAACGTTATCAAAAGAATAAAGAACAAAGAAAGCTGCAAATACATAAGGAAATTTCAAAAAAAATATAAAAAATAATAATGACTAGGTTTGGAAGTATTCTCAGCCTTTGTGTTGTCCAGGAGAGGAAAATCAACCACTTAAGTTAGATTTTGCCAAAGCAATGATGCATTTTATAATTTCTAGGATGAACACTAAAACAGTAAGAATGTGACACTTCTATAACATTAATTTTGACCTCAGTTTGACTGGAAACAGAAGTGCCTGGTAGATTAGTAAAGCATGGGTCTGGGTGTATGTGTAGGGTATTTCCAGAGATAATTGGCATGTAGACCAGCACACTAAAGAAGTTTCACTCCAGTTGTGAGTGGCACCAACCAATGGGTTTGTGGACTGAATAGAATAAAAAAGGGAAAGAAATGTGCTTATTTCTGAAGAACTCTAATCTGCTTCAGCAGGTGTGCCTTTTGCTACTATCACATCTAGACATCAGTCTTCAGTTTCTTCAGACTTCCCATTCAGACTCAAACCAAAGACTCTCCACCAAGCTCCCAAGCCTTTGATCTTGGACTGGTGCTACATCTTTAATTCTTCTTATTCTGTGGCTTCAGTCTTCCTGGGCTACTTGATCCTGTGGCTCTCCAGCACGCAGGCAGCCATTATGGACTCTCCCTGCTCTAGTCCCCTCAACCAACCTAATAAATCCCCATAGAAAATCATACAAGAAGACCATAACCAATACAAGCTCCAACTAAAATATAAGTGAATGCTTAAAAAATCAATTAAAAGTGAAGAACATGAGAAACTGTAAATTAATAGGACTGGGGGATAATTGCTACATTAGTTTCTCTACTAAGAATCTGGGGTCACCATGGTCTCAAGTATCATAGTTAATATCAAGTCAATTTGGTAGGCAAAGTAACCATTAAAAGAATCTCTATTTGGCACTTTAAAAATCATAGGTACAATGATAATACTAGGAATTTTGTAGCTATTCTTGAATCATTTCAACAAGGGTAGTCATTTCTTACACTGAAAAAGAATAACAGGTTTAGGAACTTCTTGGAAGACTTTGGAATGCTTCTCCTGATTCTAACCCCTCAAGAAATGATGATGGAACCCATGACCTAATTTCAACAGTAAATCAGGTCATTCCTGCAGAAATTAAAGGTTTATTGATAAAATAACATGAAGAGGTAACATAAAAAATTAAGATTCTCACCAGAATGTTTCATTGCATCTACTGAAAATTCAAGGAAGTTAGAGGACATCAGGCAGAATGGTTATTAATGGTCATGTCTGGACATTAGACTCAGAGGACTGTGCTTTGGATTCTGAGAACTTCCTGAATTTAACGTTCACGGAATCAGAATACTTTTATTGCTGCTTGTATTTAAGACTTTCATTTTAATATGGCCTGCCAGACTGATGATATTATAAAGGGATATACCAAAAAAAGGTACCTCAGATGTTTTATTTCCTGTCATATTTATTCTAGATTTTTTCTTCATGATCAAGATCAAAGATTTCCATTAGTCTTTCATCATCAATTTGTGTTTACTACAAGGTACTTGCTTCTGCCACTAAAATCTCCTTGAAATCTGTTGTCTCCTTTTTGTGTGTATCAATAACCTGCAATTTCAGCTCCATTTTCACTGTATGAGATAGCTTTTAAACTCCCTTTCTCTCGTCTCTCTCTCTCTCTCTGAAAGCAAATTAGAAGAAACTAAAAGTTACTGAGGAATGATAAAATACTCTTTCATCATGCAGATTGTCAGTTAAATTCACTATGGAGAAAATTGTGTGGGAAAGTCTTTAACAAGAAACAGTGTATTTTAAAATCCAATCTTTTTTACTTTTTTATTTAAAAGAAAAAAGACACAGAAAAGAGAAACAAAAAGCAAAAGAGACAAACAAACAACAACAACAGACCCAATACAATAAAAACATAGGTTTACAAAACAAGATGATAGGAATTTGACAAAGGTTGTAATATTGCATATTGTTACCTCCAAAAGGGTTGCTTAGAATAACAGATATAAATGTGTAAAATTGATCTAATCATATGACTATTAACAGTTCTTTTCCAATAACATGATTAGTAGTATAGTCATTGGCTATCATTATATACATATATATATATATATAATGAAGTAGTTTCTTAGAAAAACTATTGGAAAAACTGTATTCACATTGCTAGGTTTAGTTATAGTTTTAGCTAATGTTTGTCAAATACCAATCCCTTTTATGAAGTAACAGATGTATGAAATTTGACATGATTTGGAAAAAAATAATGAATAGGTTGTCAACTACTAACCTTAACAAGTCACATAAATAAAACCATAATCACTAGTTTGAAACTGTTTGGATATAAACAGTATTTACCCTTTTGTCTGGCATCTATGTATGCTTAGAAAATGTGACCAGCTACAAATGGTTTAACTACAACCATTCATACTTAAAAATAGCAAAAACAGTGAATATAGTGGTCTCCCATTGTAAGTTTTTCTTCAGAACAGTGATCTTCAGAGCTTATTCTTAAAAGTTAACAGCTTGAGTCCAAATGGTAATTTTCCAGAAAACATTAAAACTTTCAATGATTAACTTCCCCAAGGTATAAATATTTTTATCTCTATTTTCAAAAGTATTTGTATTAGAGACTCTCCTCCCAAAGCTTTGGAATGTAAATTGTTGTAAATGTAGAAAAGAACATTCTTTGTAATTTTAACATTAAAAGAAGTGTTTTTCTTTTTTCCCTCAAAGTCTTTAGATATCTTTTCAATTACTCACATTAAAAAGAATCTGAGATATATGTAGAAAAATCATTTAACAAAATTCAATACACTTTCATGACAAAAAATAATAATTCTCAATTAATTAAATGTAGAAGGAATGTACTAGAACACAATAATTGTTATATGTGACAAAATCACAGCTAACATCATACTCAATAGTAAAACACCAAAACCTTTCTTTTTATACCAAAACAAGACGAAGTTATCCACACTTTCCCATTTCTACTCAATATCATGCTAGAAGCCTACCCAGAGTAATTAGGCAAGAAAAAAATGAACAAATGAAAGACATCCAAAAACAGAAAGAAAAAAAGTTAAATTGTCAATTTGCAATAAGATATTACATATACAAACCTTTGATTCCATAAAAATACTGTTATATGAGCAAACAAATTCTGCACATTTGTAGGTTATAAAACCCATCTGAAAAATTCAACTCATGGAAATTGAGAGTGGAACAATGGTTACTAGAAGCTAGAAAGCAAGGAAAATAGGGAGATGTACAGGTTTCAGCTGGACAGGAAGTAAACTTTGGGGGATCTATTCTAATGCATTAGGACTCAATCAATAATAATATATTGAGCATTTCAAATTGCCAAGCAAATAGATTTTAAATGTTTCACAAGTAAAATGCTAAGTATACAAAGTGATGAATAGCTTGACTCAGTCAACACAAATGCAAACATACGTCAAAACACAATTTTCCTTGTATATGTATATGATATACACAAGAATACAGAATCATGATTTATCATGTTTTTCAACTTGTTACAAAATATATCTGTGCATGAAAAATTCAATATATTTGACATTCTACTTATTTTTTATTATTTGTGTGTATGTTATTTGTGTGTGTGTGTGTGTCTGTGTGTGAGTGCAATCTTTAGTAAGTACAATGTATTGGAAAGTATGTCTCTAAAAACAATACATTTTTGCTAGTGAAGACAGAGGAACCTGTACCTGTTTTATCTTTGTAGTACAAGCAACTGGAAAATCAGACGGAAGTTATGAGACAATTTTCAGACATTGGACAAAAAGCAAAATGGGATCGTGATCCCTGAAAGCTCCCAAGTAAAATGAAGCCTCTTACTGCACGTGCTTCTGCCCAGGGCTGCACTGAGAGGAGAAGGATGGTAGAGAAAAAGGAAAATCTAAACACACCTATGAAGTCTCGCTGAGTCGAGAATGCAAGAAAACCAAGACAGCTAGGACGTGTAGGACATGAGAGGACAGAGGTAAGAAGAAGAGCTTTAGAAATCTTCAGACCGAAACTTTTGAGTCTGTGACTGAGTTCAGAAAAGCCTCTAGTGAGAGTAATCGGAACAATTCCCAAGTCAGAGCTGGAATAGTTTGTGTTCCCTGAAGTCAGTGAAAAGACCTTAATATTACTCAAGGCATTGGGTGAAATCCTCAGAAGTGTAATGCCTTAGAGCAGAGCTATGTTAGCTACAAATTAAAAGTCCAATGACATTTAAAGGCAAACCTGATTCATCCCAATAGATAAGAAGTAACTTTAGTGCATGCCAAAAGAAAATACAACATTAAAAGGAGAACAAAATTCAGCATCAGTAACTTATAATTCACAATGTAACTATAAAACCAAAAATTGCCAGGTAAGTAAAAAGAAGAAAACAATGGCTTCCAGTGGTGAACCCATGACATGTGTGTTGTTATTTCTTCTTTTAAGCAAAAGAGGTAAATGAATTAGTTATTTTTCTAACTAAAACCTCAGTATCCAGGTATAATTGAACTACTAGCACTTGGCAATAAAAAAATTGGGTTTGCAGTTGCAGTTTAAGGCATTCACCTCTAAAACATCCGTCATCACTGAATAACATGAGTAATATCATTCAATGCACTCAAAAACATATGTCAAAACTATTAAGGGGCAAGGATGTTTTAAAAAAGTTTTGTATTTCAAGAAGGAAAAGAAATCATACACACATGCTCTTCAGAAAGATATGGAAGACAAAAAAGACTCAAATAAAACTTTGAGATGAAAATATATACTATTAGAGATGTAAAATACAAAAAAATGAAATATAAAATATACTAAATGGATTTAACATCATAATAGACATTATAGAAGAAAGTCAGTGATTTAAAGACTTAACCATAGCAATTATCCAAAATAAAATACCAAAGAGGGGAAAAAAACTAAAAATCAAACAAAAAATAAACAAAACTTTGCTAGCATGTTGCACACTAACATATATTCTAACAACTATGTAACTGGATTACTGGAAGGTCAGTGAACAGAAAAAAATCAATAAACAATGGTTCTCAAATTTTTGAAATTTGATGGAAAACTACAAATCCACAAATCTGCCCTTGATAAATACTATCAAAAGAATCCAACAATGTTGAGATATAGCATAACTAAATTGTTAAACACTGTTGATAGGATCCTAGAAACAACCATTATGAACAGGAGAAAAAGACCAATGGGAAAATCAAGTTTGTAGTTAAAAAATAAAATAAAACAAAAGCTGCCATTATCAGAACATTTAGATAATGTGGGGAGTTAATAAGAGACAAAATTTAAATTGATATTTTTCTAATGAACTACTAAACAACTTTAATGAATTGTTAAGCTTTCATTTCCATGATGTCCTTACCATTTTACCTTATTTTATTTTTGTTGTGTTTTTAAGAAAACATTGAGCATGAATAGATTTTGCACATAGTTCTCTCATTCTTTCTCCTCAAAAGAGTAAATCACTAGACTTGATCAATTCCCTGCCAAAGTGCTCTGTAAATACGTTAATAATTGCTGTTATTTCTTCCCAAAGTATATAATTAAGAGGCTTAGACAGTATCAAAGAATAAAACCATGAGCATTTTCTTTCAAACAACTGCTGATAATTATTTATATTACATGTTTAAGAGACAGATAAAGCTTTGAGGGGAAACTGAGTAGTAATCTTGATTTTTCTCAGTGTCCTTGTTATAACTGAAACACTGTGTTAAATTGAGAAGTCTAGAAGCTTACCTAAGTGACTCAGCAACTCTACATCCTGGGGAATAGAGGACAAACTGTTATCATTCTAGGATATTGTTCATTGTGTCAATTTGAGAAGGTCAGAAGTTTAACTAAAGGAATCAGCAGGGGGGCAGGTCCTTGGTTTGTAATATCCTTAACCTGTGCAAAAGAAGGGCTTGCAGATAGTGTCAGTGCTACACCCGCCCCGGGTAGTAACTTCTGTACAATAAAAGGCAAATGAGGAGGGACTGATTGCTGGTTCTTCAGAGGAGCTCCAGTCTTCACCTTCAGCTTGGGCACTGTCTCCTGGCTTTTGGCACAGACTGTTCTGCTTTCACTTGGAACGCTTCAGCCTTCGTCGTAAACTCTTCAGCCTTCGTTGTAAACTCTTCAGCCTTCCGTAGTAGATTCTTAAGTGTTCTGTGGCAGACCCATTGGCCTTCTGATATGGACTTGCACGGGACATTGCAGTAAGCTCCAGCCCTTGAGACGGACCCTTCAACCTCACCATGCAGACACCCTCTTCATGTTCCTTCATCCCACTTTGTAGCTGACCATTGTGAGCCAATCTTGTCATTTCTTACACATTTGTCTATCTTGTGTTATATCTGTTTCTCTAGTAAACTCTGACTGATACAGTTCTCTAGAAAGTGTTCTAAGCACACACCAATCATTCACAGCCCTCTTCAGACTGGCTATTAGCTAGCAGATTGCCCCCTTTTATATTCTCCGTCAATGATCCTTCCCACATAGAATAATTGAGCGGAATGGTGGACCCCAATTAACCAGAGTCACCCTAGTATACAGCAGGCTTCAGCACACATTACCCAACCCCCATCAATCAGTTTGCCATCCTAATTCTCTGATGGGCGGCCACCCTCCCTGTTCCCTTGCTATCACACTAGTAGAATCACAATAATACTGATGTCCTCAATTTAAGGCCATGATGTCCTCAATTTAGGGCCAAATCATTCATGAATAAAAAAAGAAGAGGTCTAGTTAAATGGATAAAGAAAGGACAGAGTCAGAGTTCCCATGAGAATGCTTCCAATTTAAATTCTGACTGGAGTTTCATTGATCTCAAATGAAAACATAAAAAGAACTAGAAAGGAGGGCAGAAAGGCAGCCTCAAACAAAACATGGCAAATTGGAAGAAAAATCTGTAGTGTGGATTCCCTAAAGACAATTAGCTTAATCATTTCCATGGGCATCCACTGCATTCAGTGCATATTGATTGACTTTACTGCTAATTAGACTAAATGACCTTGAAGACTTTCATACAATCAGTTACATTCTCTAGAGCACTTATTTGCAGTCCTATTTTCATAAGAATTCAGCTTCTATCTCATATCCTAGAAGATTCATCAATTCATTACTTCATTACTTAAAATAAGAAAGAGAAACAAAATAATATCTGTGAAGAGATCAATGAGGAAAATCAAAGACAAATTATTATCAATTTCTTCCCATTCTGAAATTCCATAACCCTATATTCTGCATCTATAAAACTGTTTATAGTTATTGTGTGATTTATATTCAGATTTGGTAAATATGAGTTTGTACAGTTCCAGAAAAAAGTTTAATATTCTAATAATTAAATTACAAGAAACTAATGAACTAATAATTAAAAGATCCTAATATATGAAGTATATTTCAGGTAATTACACTTGGGCCCCTGAAATTAGCTAAAATGAAATAAGTCACTGAGGAGTCATTCCTGAAACCCTCTCACAGAAGGTAAGCAAGCAAAGAGGCAGTAAAGGGGGTTTCTAAAGCAAAGAAGAGACTGCATTAGATGAGTATTTTCCAAATATGGCATATGTACATGCACTCACATCTCCAGTCAGGATGACATGGAACTCAAGACTGAATGTGACCCAAATATTGAGGCGATATAGACTTTGGTAAAGGAAGAAATTTCACCTTGATTTCCATTCTACTGGGCACTGTGATGGCAGAATCAGCACAAGTTAGATAAATCTATTCAGCCTAGGACATTGTCCCCATCTGTTACTTTCAGGTTGGCTGTTAAGAAAAGACCTTCATACATCTTCCTTATTTCTGTTCAAGAACAGACCTACAAGCTCCATGGATGGAGAACTTATATCCATCTGTGTCAAACAGATGCTGTCACAGATGTTGAGGGTCAGGGAACAGGCCTGAGAAAGGCCTGAGACAGGCGACATAGACACAGGATGGCTAACAGGTACACGGAGCAGTTGAGTAGCAGGAATAATTTTCGAAGCTCTGTAACACAGTAACATAACTATGGTTGAAAATAATTAATTGGATATTTCAAAATAGGTGGTAGAATGCATTTTGAATCCTTTGTGTTCTTTTGAAGTTCTGGCAATATGAATATTGTGTTCTTTTGAATACAAAAAAAAAATTTGTTTCAGGTAACAGATATGACAGTTATTCTTACCTGATTATTATATTACATACATCTGTTGAAATGTCACAATATAGCCCCATAAATACATACCATTACTTTGTGTTAACTAAAAATAAATTTTAAAAAATCAGTTTCCATTTCAAGTGTTATCTGTACAGAAACCAAATGGATCAGTCAGAGTTGTTTATGGTAACTGCTCTAAAATTTAAATTCGCTACAAATGTTCAGTTCTCTACAACTGACTTCCAAAAGTTAATTTAGGGAATGGAGATGCCAGGAGAGATAAAACCAGGACACTGAAATATCAATATTCAAACAGTTCTGGGATGAAACATGCCAAGGAAGACAGAAAGGAAACTATAGCATAACACAGCACAGCACAGCGCTGCGTAGCGTGGCGTGCTGTGGCATGGCATGGCGTGGCGTGGCATGGTGTGGCAGGGCGTGGGGTGGCATAGCATAGCAAACACAAGATTATGCAAAGAGTATAGCACACAAACAAATCATAGACTTATTTCAAACTATTATCAGATTTTTATTATAATTTTATTGACTACAACTTCCATTATGCTTGACTATACTTCCATCTAATACCTTTCTAGCAAATGTGTAACACTAAAACTCATCTCAACAAAATAAGTATATTAAAACCATGACAAAGGATGAACAAGGTTGGTAGAGATCTTGTTGGGCAAACACCTAAAAAACTGGTGTTTTATGCAAAGAATTGCATTTATGACTGGTTTACTGATATGAGTATCTAAAAATGTAAGCAAAATAGTCTTCTATTGTTATGATTGCACAGATTAAATCTAATGTTTGATAGTGGAGTTCATATCCTTTGCTGTGTGCTTGCTGTATCAGGATATTATTGCCAAGTTCTTAATTTAAATCTACAAATATTTTTGTGATGTAAATCACTATGTAACTACAAATATTCATTTTCCATGAATAATGTACCAAGTAGGTATTACTAACACATAAATTAGAGATTACTTTGTAATCCTTCACTTAACACGGCAACTGATTGTTTTTGTTACAGAAATTCTAGCAGTGCAAACATTAACAGTGTTAAAACATTGCAGCCTCATATTACATAGACATTATTTAAAAGTACTGTATTATATCATGTACAGAAGCTAAAATTCAATCAGAAGTTCTCTTGAGAGAATTAAAGAGAAGAAATTCTTTGAAAAAACATGAATCAATGCTATTTATTAAAATTGGACTATTGATGTTGAACCACTTATAGTTTCTTAACTCTGACATCAACTTCTCCAGTATTGAGTTGCCATAAATAGAGAAGGAAGTTTAATTCACCTAAAAATCTCACCATCAGTCTATGAGCCAAAACAGTTTTTTCATATTGTACATAACATTTTCTTTAAAAGCAAAACTTACAACAATGAAAAGATATCATGGACTTTTCTGTGGTCTTGATTTTGATACTTAAACTATAGTCTATAAAAGATAACAAAAGTAAAAATAAACAAGTGAGATTATACCAAACTAAAATGTTTCTGCATGACAAAGAAACAAGTCATCAAAATTAAAATACAATTTACAGAATAAAATATTCATGAACCATATATCTGATAAGAGTGATATCCAAAATAGATAAGGAGCTCATATATCCAACAATACAAAAGCCCAATTATGAAATTTCCAAAGGACCTGAATAAAAATTTTCCAAAGAAAGCAAACAAGTGACTAGCAGTATATGAAAAAATGCTTGGTGTCACATGAAAATCAAAAACCACAATGACATATCATTTAACACTTGTTAAAATACCTCTTATCAAAAAGCCAAAAGGTAGTAAGTGTTGGTGAAAAAGAAAACTGTTAATATGAATAGATATTAGTATAGCCATTATAGAAGATAGTATGGGGTTCCTCAAGAAACTCAAAACAGAACTACTATATTATCCATTAGTCCTACATCTGGGTATTTATCCAAAGGAAATAAAATGACTATCTTGAAGAGATATTTGTATTCCTGTGTTCATTGCAGCCCTAGTCACCATACCCAATCATGGAGACACTCAAATTACCTGTCAGTGGATGAATGAATAAAGAAAACATGATTTATACACACAACGAGATTACACATCCTAAAAAAGAAAGAAACTGTATCATTTTGAACAACATGAAAAACCTAGAGAACTTAATGCCAAATGAAATAAGCTAGACCCAGAAAGAGACAAAGAGTACATGACCTCACAATATCGGGAATCTGACAATGTCGAGTCATAGTAACAGAGCAGAATGTTGGTTCAAAGACTAGATGAAATTGGAAGATAAAGGTTAAGGGTTGTAGTTACATGGTAAGTTCAGGAAAATAACACACAGCATTGTGCATATAGTTAATAATATTGTATTGTTTATTTGAAATTTGCTGAAAGCACATCTTAGGTATGGCCACACATACACAAAAAGGTAACCACATGAGGTGATGGATTGGCTTGATTGTGGTAAACATTTCATAATGTATACATACATAATGTCAGAGTAGCACCTCATATAGCTCAAATGTATAGAACTTTTATTTGTTAATCCTACTATAATAAAGCTGGGAAAAATTTTAAATGTAGTTCTTGGCAAACAGTTCCAGTCTTACCTGGAAGATTGCTGGATATGCTAAATCTCAGGCCCACAAGATATACCTAAAGTTTGCATTTTAGCAAATGGGTTATTTGGGTACACCCTACAGTTTGAGAAATACTGTAACAACACGTGATTTGAGAAATTCCAATGAATGTGAATTAATGCGACTTTGTAACTTAGCAATTGGTATTGACTAACAAAGTAAAGAATATGATACTGTTGTAGGATCAATAGCTTTAAGTACTTTCTTAAAAAATCAATCACAACTCTCATTCAAATATTGCAATATATATATTTGACTTTTATTTACAAAGTATACTTGAAAATATTTTTCTATCTTTCAAGACATAGCAACTTTGCCACATCACTCATGTTAGAGAAAGTATTTTTTTCAAATTAAAATTTATTAGCTGAAGTATAAAATTTTACAAAATAGACTTTTAAACTGAGGAAGCATTTGTACATAAAAGGAGACAGTAGAGAAAGTAAGCATTCAGTATTTCTTAAGTAATATTATTTCTATAAAAGCAAAGTTCATTTTGAAACAAATTTATATATTTCAGTGGCTATTTTACAGTTTAATTAAAAATTCAAAACATCTTATTTTGTGTTTTTTACAAGCCAACTTGACTAGGCCTTGCAGTGCTCAGATAGGTGACAGAACTATTCTGGGTATTCCTGTGAAAAAAATTTTGGATGAAATTAAGATTTAAATAAGAAGACTGAGGAAAGCAGACTGCCCTTCTTAAATGTGGATGGACCTTATTTCATCCAGGCTACAGGCTACAATAGTACAAAAAACTTTACTCTTCTCCAAGGGAGGGGAGAATTCCTCCTGAACCACTACTTTTAAAAGAGAATAATGCTTTTACCTGATTTCATGCTGGAACTACAGTACCTGATTTTTCTGTGTCTGGAGCCCATGGGCCTGCAGACTAACTACATCAGCTCTCCTGAATGCCCACTTTGCCAGCTCACCCTGCAGATCCTGGAAATTAGCAGCTACCATAATCATGGGTCAGTGTCTTATTACATACACACATACACCAGTAGATAGATGGATAGAAGGGTAGAAAGATAGAGAATAGAGATATAATAGATGATATAGATGATAGGTAGGTAGGTAGATAGATATAGATAGATAGATAGATAGATAGATAGATAGATAGATAGATAGATAGGGAGATAGATGGTAGATTCTTCCAGCCTAGGGCTTAGCTATCTCTAACATGACATCAACCCAACTTTACATGGGCCCCTAGAAATAATTTCTCTCCAAAAGTAACTTCTGTGTTGCTCTGGTTCCAGGAAAAACCTCCCACTTTTTCTACATGCACTGAGACCTCTCCAATTCCAAGACACCACAACCACCCAAGTGCTCCACCCCCAGACCCCAGTAAATCTTTCTGTTTCCTGTTTTGTGCATGCCGATGCTCCTTCAAGTCAGCTGTTGATAGATCATTTTGCCCACCTCCCAAGCCCCTCCCCCAGCCAGACCAAATAAAAGGACTTCCACTTCTTTGTTCTCACCTGAGGGTACCTGTGTCTCTTCTGCAGCCCTCCCATGCCTGCAACAAAGGCCTCTTTTCTCCTTCTTTTGTCTCTCTATCTTGCCAAAATCTTATCAGATAAGAGATGCAACAGATTTTTTCCAAAGAGAACTTTTACTAATAAGATACATTTATTGTTTTCTGTTTAACACTTTAACATGGATAATTCTTACAGACTTTGTATTTCCAATATTTGCTATTATTGAGTATTAAGATGCATCTCTTTTTCTAATTTGCACAAACACACTAAAAGGCCAGAGGCAGCTCTGGTGGCAGCATATCACACAGAAGACAGCACTGTGGAGGAGTAAAGACCCAGTACTTGAGCCTAAGTTTAGTATCTAACTCCATAATTCTCAGCTGCATAATTTTGGATTCATTTCTTCCCCTCTGTGTTCTAGTATCCTGTTTTGCCATATGTGGCTGACATAGTTTATATATATATATATATATATATATATATATATATATATATATATACTTAAAACTGTGCTGATATATAGCAAATCTTTAGTAAACATTAGCTATTGTTTTTCTTAGTTTAATTTAAAATGTTTATTAAATTTCTGAAATTCCTTTACCCATGAAACATATATCTGCTACTATTATTAGAAACATCCTACTCCCAGGAAACTGAAAGGAAATTAAAGAAAGAAAAACAATTTTACTGAAACTTTGATGTGAACATGCAGTATCACTCATCCCAATTTTGAAAGGATAAATTTTTTTCATATGTCTTAGAGTCAAAATTAGATTACGTGTATTTTCTTTTCTAATACAAATCTTACTCTGTTTTTAAGAAAAAAATCTAATTCACTTATAATATTCCATTAAATGTTAAGTGTTTAAGATACACTAATGAATAATATATGACTCCTGACCTTAAAATCTCCCATTAACAGAGATAATTATTTGTACAGATAATAACACAGTAGCTAAATCATTAGTAGGGTTTTCTAACCACTGCAGTCTTTAAATTCCATAACCAAAATGATCAAATAGAAAAAGACTCTTAGAACTAGAAAATAGCTCAAAGAAGAGTCCCAAGGGTAGAAGCAGCTAACGTAATTATTTGATCTGTGTCAGTGGCCTTTCTCTGGTGCCTTAACTTGCTCACATAATACTTTAGAGAAAGAAAACTTTAAAATTTGATCAGCAAATTACATTAGAAAATGGTATTCTTGTTTTTATATTAAATCTAGAGGGACTACTAGAGCAGACAAGGATATCAAGAGGTCTTACCTGTGGGAAAGTTACTGCAGTTACTCTCTTATAATTTTAAAACAATGTTACTATTTTCCCAGACTGAGGTTGCTCATCCCTGAAGCCACACTGGAACCGCAATGTCCATGTCACCACTACCGACCCAGGATGAAACTCCTACCTAAGGGGCTGTTTTCCCATCTCAGGCAGAAAAGCCTGAATAGTTTTAAGAAGGCTTCTCAGACAACATCTACCTGGACTCAAATGAAGCTGCTACTGGTACATCACGGCTATAACTAGTGAGTAACCACACTGAGAAACGGACTTGGGTTTTTCCTAGTGGGCAACACCTGGGAACAGAGTTACACACCCAGATTCCACAGGACTCTGAAAGGTCCCCTGCATATCCATGGCCATCTGTCTCTGAGGCTGGTGTTTGCCCTGATGGCATCAGCTATGCTGCTTAGAAACCTGCAAAGCACCAAAATCTCCTTCAGCACATTGACATTCCTTATCTGACTAAGGCTCCTATCATTGGGAGGTTTTTTTGGTAGTTAAAATAGTAACATTCTGACTGCCCAAGGTTGCACTTCCAACAGTGATCTAACTTAATTTGTTCCAGCACTGTACTTTTGTTTCATGCTACTCACTCAACAATTAGTTTGTCTCCCTTATCTCATCTTTTAACTTAGTGGGAATATCAGAGACAAAAGAGGCTGACTTGGAGGAGCTATAAGCAAGCAGTGAGGAACCATCAATGAGTTCTGAATGTGCCTTGTTCTGTTTGTGTGTCCTATCCATGGTGTTGAAGCCCTATGCCTCTGACTCCCAACCCCCAAAGTGATGGGAGACCTTTGGGAAATTAGCATTAGATAAAAATGAGATTAGGGTCCTTATAAGGAAAGCTTCCATAAAAAGTCTCTCTCTCTCTCTCTCTCTCTCTCTCTCCATCTCTTTCTCTCTGTCATTTTCTGTCTTTTTGTTTCTGCTTCCCTCCCTTTCTCATTCTTTCTCTTCCTTCCTGTCTTCCTCCCTCTCCCATCTCCATCCCCACCTACACACACACACACACACACACACACACACACGCACGCACGCACGCACGCATGCATGCACGCACTCATGTACATACACATACACATGCACCACGGAAAATTCATGGGAGCCCACACTAAGAGGCAGCTATCTGAAAGAGAGGAAGAGTGCTCTTACCAGGAACCAGATATGTTGGTAGTTGGGCTTTCAGCCTTCAGAACTATGAGAAATAAATGTCTGTTGTTGAAGCCATCAGTCTGTAGTATTTAGCATGGAGCCTGAACTAACACCGCATGAATCAAGCTAATGTTGTCAATCTAAATTGTTAATTTTGACCATTCTGGATTCTCCATTAGCACTGTGACATGACTGGAATTATTTCCTTTGCTAATGTATTTATATGAAAAAGCAACAAATTATGAGGCCTAAACTATATTTAGAAATGCCTGTAATTAACACTTAACTAAAAGACTATATTACATCAAACAATTCTTTTAGAAGTGTTAAGCTGTGCAGTCATCATGAATTTAATAAGAATGCTTCAAGATATACTCAGAACAGCTAATGCACTAAAAGTTCAAATGTAAAATCAATTTAACTGAAACAAATTGTTTTCAATCATTCAACAAAATTAATGAAATTTCTTCTAGGTTGAAAAGTGCTAGGTGCAATAAGAAAACAAGTTATGAAAAAGACATAATGGACCCCACCATTCATGTGCTTAATCCCTGATGTCCAAAAACTCAGTAACATTCAGATAATCTCCTCAATAATTAATATGCCTGTCTCTGCTATCAGCCTATTCATTATTGGCACTATTTTTGAAATTCTTATTCATATGCTTTTTATTGTGCTTCTCAATCCATACTATAAAATATATGTCTTTATTTTTTAAGTGAGAATTTTTCTAAGCATAGAGATAAGGATTAATTTGATTTTCCAAGTTAATGCAGCCTAGTAACACATCAGTCCAAAGCAGGAGGGGGAAGAAAGCTGAGCTCAAAGTTATTCACTTAGATACAAAACAAACTACTTGAAAGGCTTACAGGCTGCATTCATGGCTCTCTGCTGGAGATAATAAGACACCATTTGCTTGTCACTCATATACAGAGTTCTACCTATGCCAAGAAATGGTCCAATATCCATCCAGAGCCTGTCATACCATCGGTTTTTTCCATAGTACATTATACAAATGCATGTATCTCTTTTAGAAACCAAATAGAATTTTTTATTAAAGGAACTACTTTTTTACAATTATGTGATCTCTTAACATCTTCCAGCAGGAAAAATGTATTTTCTCCTTCAAAGACTGTTTGAGTGAAGAGCTGATTCACATTGGTCAATGTCACCTCCACCTTGCCTAAGGGAAAATGAAAGCAGAGAAACAGCAGTAAAATGGGTTGAGATTGACAGAAAAGTCTTCGCAAGGAAAGAAAGAAAGAATAGTCTCTATAGCACAGAAGGTAGGTTTGGGGGACATAACACCGTCACAGATAATGTCTCGTGAAATAACTTCTTGTTCAACCTTTCATGCCCTACAAATATACATCTATTACATCTAAAAATAATGACTGATCAGGATGACAACTGATTCAGAATGATTCAAAACTAACATGTGTGATAACTTTTATTTACCTACAAAAGTCACTTAGAATGTTGGCAAATGGATATAGTTCTCCAGTAGAAAGCAGAATCCAAATATTATTGAAGTTACTGAGATGTATCATATTCTTGTATTTTGTTTTTAATCCTACACCCTCAGGACCTGACTTTGGTTATTCTGCCCTTTTATTTATTTTCCCCACTTGGGGGATTTAACACAGGAATTTTGCACTGAGCTATGTGCCAAGCCTTTTTACATTTTTATTTTGAGACAAGATTTCACTAAAGAGCTAAGTTGCAAAGGTGGGGCTTAAACTTAAAACCTTCCTGTCTCAGCCTCCCAGGTATGTGCCATTTTACCAAGATGTATTCTTTTACTTTTATATAGCTTGCTATCTTACAATGCTATATGTTGTTTATTTATGTTCCAATACCAGCAAAGTGGCTAGGTTGTCAAAACAGTCATTCAATAGTTAGTTTATTTATGGCAACCCCACAGGACCTACAGTCCACTGAAGTTCTAGCTTTCTCTGGTCCTTTGCTGTTTTTATATTTTTATTCCCCAATTTATCCAGCTTAGATAACAAGGTTCCACTTCATAATCACACTGGTGCTACCCTTCAGCTTTCCTGCTCTTCTGTCATGTTGTTACACCTGCTTGCAAGCTCCAGCTTTCCTTAGATCTAACCTTCCTGAGTAACTAGGAAACAGAACAGCTCTTTCTTCATATACCCAAATGGCTCACTTTTTTTACCTCCTATGGTGCTTTGTTGAAATATATATTTTAAATATGTGTGTAATATATATGTATGTGAGTAAAAGCCCTATACAGTATATCTCTAATTTTTAAAACATGAACAAGAGACATAATTCTGCTGTGTCTGTGAGGTGAAAGAAAGCATGCTTGAGGATGTGGGGGTGTCTGTCATGAGAGACAAGAGCAAGGAGCACAGCAGAAGTGGAGGCCCTTCACGCCATTGCAATTTTTGGTACTTCCAGGAAGCATAAAAGGCTTCTAGCTAAAAGCCCACCAAGGAATTGTGGAAGATAGATCTGCTTCCCACTGTGAATTTTTTGAAAAGGTGAGATAAATGCTTTCCCAGCAGATGGGACACTTGTGACATAATATGGGCAGAGGAAGTAAGAGAATTCACCAAAGATCATGGTCAACTTACAGCTTGACTTGATTGGGATATCACCATAGCAAAAAGGCTGTTAAAAAACATAATGGGATGTTCAAAAGTGTGTGAAATCAGTGCTATAAATTATAATTAAAAAATTATCATATGATCTGTTCTACACAGCCCAATGTAAAAAACCTCCATAAAAATAAGGGAAAAAAAATAAAACAAGAAACCCTACCATGACAAATTCATTTTTTGTTTATCCCTCATTAAATTTTTACTTTTACAGTTTTGCTATCCAAGACTATTTCAGAGGTCCTATAGGCAGAGGTAAAACAGTGTAGCTTGAGAAGAAAGTGTCCACAGTGCTCTACCTCATGAGGCCACTACATACATAAGGCTAAACTCAGTCTGAAAGAGGCTATAGCTTCCCCTCTCTTCCAGATTACCATGGTAAGCATGTGGGTCTGCAGACGTAGCTCAGTGGTAGAGCACTTGCCCAGCATGCGGGAGTCCCTGAGTTCAATTCTTAGTACACACACACACAGAGAATGGCAAACATCTTAATTCCACAAGCATAGGATTAAGATTTCTCACCAAATACCTTAAGTACTCTTAGGCTGCATTAAATTTACCTAGAAATATGGCCAACAGGAGCAGATCAAGGCTTTTGCCATTCCTGGTAGATAGCTCAGCAGCCTACTTCTGCCATAACCAGCTGAGCAAGAAATCTTCCACTATTCATAAGGCCTCACAGACAGTCAGAATTCATGCAGAGTGGCCCAGGCCCCGGATACATCTCAAGTCTGCTCCTATGATGGGTTTCCTCCTGGTTATGATGGTTTTCTTGGAGCTCATAATAACTACCTAAACTTAATTTCAAGAACATGTAGAGAAAAGTTACATACTAACCTGCAATAATCAGATAATCAGAAAACCACCAGATTTTGTGAAAGGGAAATACAATTTCAGCAGAAAGAGGAAAAGCCAATGTTTTACATCCTAAAGTGTTTCTGAGAATTTTGATAATTCCTTAAAAGATTCCTTAAGGGCCATGCATGGGCTGACTGGGGAGAGCCAGACACCAAACCTTGCCTGTGAGTCAGTGCCCTCCATGGACTGTGGGAGAACAAGAAGTCAACAAGAAGCTAAGACCTTCTGTCAGTCAGCGCCATGAACGGGCTGACTGGGAGAGCCAGAGATCAGCCCCTTCTGGTGCACAAGCAGGGAGACAAGAAGAGCCAACGTCCCTCCCCCAACTCCATAAGCCATCAGCTGATCTGGAGAAACACAGGCTATGATGACAGCTAATGACACTACAACTTAATGCTTGTATTGTGTAGTGTTTCAGTAACTTTGCTGGCCTAAAACCAGTAATCTGATCATCATTCAGAGGATAACAATGTGCAGTGTAGCACCTACAGGTGATCTCCTTCTGAAGGTGCTGGCCATTGTTAATTCCCTCTTATATTGTTTTGAAATCCTGTATCATTCTCCTCGTTTTGTTTAGTTGGGTTTTATTCTGTTTTATCTTGTTTGATTTTGTTGTATCTGATGGCATGGGCAGCTATTTCAAAGGTAACAAGACACACTGTGGTAGCCATCTTGGATTTACTATTATCTTGTTTTGAAGTCCTATATTGCATTCATTTTTTTTTATTGGTTCTATTCTGTTTCTGTTTTGTCTGATCCTACTATGTCTGAAGGTATGGGCATTATGGTTAATTTCCTTTTATCTTGTTTTGTAATCCTGTGTCACTTACACTGTCTTGTTTTGATTGGCTTTATTCTGTTTTACCTTGCTTGGTTTTATTCTCTCTAAAATAAATTTTTTTTAAAAGATTAACAACTAAATAACTGCATGTTATGCCTACATCACAGAAATGGACACTGTATAGACTACAAGTAGTAGGTAAGGAGACACATCACATTTTTTTAAAGAGAAAAAAAAACAGGAAAAAGAAACATTACAGAATTTTAAGAAAAGAAGATAAACAGTAAGAAATCACTAGTTGATAAATTACATATTGTTCTTTTAGAAATAGTTATTCAAGTTACAAAATTAAAGCACACAAAGTGGACACTCAAGCAGTGAGAGTGCAGACAGATCTGTTCAACAATCCAACAAGAACCTAGAAATATGGTTATCAATCCCACTATTTTTTAAAAGTACAAAATATAGAGATTAGTCTGCCCTAGTTGATCCAGGGAAGAAGGAATTCGGGAAAACCAAAAACAAGAGGAATATTCATTTTTAGAATTCTGAAGAAATGCTTCATGGAGAAAATAAAGTCATGAGAGAGAAGCTTGAAGGGTCTAATGCAACACACAGCATGTGATTTCCATGGTGTAAAAGCGAAGCTAGAGACAAGAGACACAGCATTCTTCATCCTCTTGCACACTCGTTATCTTCTAAATTGTTTTATGTAACTCCAGAAAGCACTGGCTTTGATTAATCAAACTTTACTCAATTGAATTTCCTGTATAAAGACTTTTCATTGTCATCTCGCCTTCTAAGATATTCTACAAAGCTTTGTTTTGCCAATATGCTTATTTCTGCACTTTCTACATAAAAGACAATCACTTTCATGAGTTCCCTAACTCTACAGGCCACTATAATCATATGGTCTCTCTTTAGAGGTCTCTGGAAGATATTTGATCCCCATCTTTTTTATCTTGTATAGCTTATTTCATTAATCAGATCCATGCTGAGATAGTTCCATTGTGTCTTTATTAAATATACACAGAAAATGACAGAAGACAAGAAATGTCACTAAAACATTTAAATAAAAGTCATTTGCAGAACACATTTATTTATGTTTTCAAAGTAGTGATATTCAGATCGAACCCATTTCATATATCAAAATCCTAAATCCTCAGGCTACCACTGCAGGATAAAGAAATTATCCTACACCTAGATTTTCACAGTTGGAAAACACAGTCTGCTCTTTTAAAGTTTTTTGCTGAATAGAACTCTGAAACCCAGAGTTCACTCATGGCTTGTCTTCCACTTACTCTTCCCTGCTTTCCTCTACTCTCTCTTTGCCCTTTAAGGACCAAAAATCCTCACAGTTCTGTCCTTACAAAATTGATGTCCATCTTTTTTCCCTTTCCCCACAACAGAAAAAATATATTCTAGATATCATTTCATAACAAATCTTAGATATTTAATATACTGCCGCTAGTGGATTTTTCACTTTAAGAGAGCCACAGCAAGTAAGTAATGCTTCGCCCAAGAGAACAAGTTGCAAAAATTGAACTAAAGTCATATGAGAAGAATGTTTAAGTAGAGGAATTGTTTGGGGAGTTTCTGAGGGTCATAAAGCAGGAACTATTGTCTGAACTCCTCACTCATGTTACAGTTAATTAGTCAGATGACATCAGTATCTCTTCTAATGAATAGGTGGTACTAGTAGAAAAAGAGATAATATCACATAATGTTAGGATGTTTAGTGATGGGAATAGCCAACATTTATTGCACACTGACCTAAACATTTTACATGCATTGATATTTAATTCTCATTATTATTTCTAATTTAAAGACGGAGATGTTAAGGCATAAAAATATTCAGAATACACCTGAAGAACTAAAATTCAACCCAAAAGTGTAAACCCAAATAATGACTGCTAAGAATTAGTGGCACAGCTGGGCATGGTGGTGCACTCCTGTAATCCTAGCACTAGGGAGGCTGAGGTAGGAGGATCGTTGTGAGTTCAAGACCAGCCTGGGCTACAAAGTGAGCCCAAGGCCAGCCTGAACCACATAGTGAGACCCTGCCTCAAAAAGGCAAAAAAAAAAAAAAAAAGAATTAGTGGCACAGGTCCACGGGAAAGAGTACCAGCCCACTGGTACTGCACAACACTAGACTCTTTCTAATCACCACCTGCCTGAAGGGATGGGAGTGCCCTGTGCTTCCCTCTAACTGTCCTCCACACTGGTTTGCGGTCTGCCTTCACTCTTCAATCTCTCCAGCTGCCCAAAGCTCAATAATACCACGTTTTGACATTTCTTCTTCCTGTCTCCCCCATCCTCATCCCAGCACCAGTTCTGCCCTTCAAAAAGAAGAAACAAACTAAGGTGTTTGTGCAATTAGCTGGTGAATCTAATTAACCCTATTTGGAGCTTTTATTACACCCAACCACTTTTAACTGCCATGTTAAATATAACCCCTTCATTTCACAAATGTTCATAGTGTCATCTTTGAAAAGTATAGAGTGTTTCAGAAAGCAATTTCTCTTGAAACCCAGACTCATAGAAATTTAAAGCTAAGAAGGACCTTAATGGTCACCTCAGACAATCTATTCACCACAAACATGAAAAAGTTGGTGCACAGAAAGTTCTGGTGGCCTGGCTCAGGTTGTGGCTCTGGTTCATTCCAGGATAGGACACAGAATTTCTGACTTCTCATCTAACAGCAAAAATTTGTCAGGTTCTGAGGATCAAGTGCTCTTTCTACATCATTTTTCTTCATTAGAGTCAAATTACAAACATTTTCATAGGGAGACTAAAGAAATAATGATATCTTCACACATAGAGCAAAAAAAGCTCAATGAAAAGAAAAGAAGCTCAACTGAAAGAGCAATGACTCTCTTTCATTTAAGATATAGTTAGGTTGTAACATGAATCATTGGGGCCAGCAAGGACTTTGTAAGATATTTATTCACAAATTCATAATATAAACTAACTTTCATATTTTACCAGTGAAGTAAATGGGGATCAGTAAGCCTAGCTGGTGTTATGTTTTGTGCTATACCTGGTACTTCTATTCTATTCTGGTTAAAAATGAGACAATTTTAAAGAAAAAGTGTAAGGCTCTAAGATTCCCAATCACTGAGACTTTTTTGCAACTTCAATCTTAGGAAGAAAAATGAATCAGGAGACAAGTAGGCATGAGACACTATAGATTCTGTTCAGTAACATTTTTAATGATGACAGAGAAAGAAAATAAATAAAAAGATACAACCAGTGGGTTAGCAAAATGCAGATAGGATGCTCTGTAGATAGATTTTTCCAGCAGTTTTAAGAAATTACACAATCTTTTGACCAAAAACTGGATGTTGTCTTTGAGCTTTATGGAAAATCTAAAACAGCTGTGACTTTAAGATAAGTCAAGATGGAAATAAGCTTTTTTAGCCTCCTCAGTGAATGCTAAGGCCAGTGACCATTTTCTTAGAGAAGGACAACCTGCAATATGCCTAGGTTATTTGTGCCTTCTTTGCTAAGCATGCAATTAATTAGACTTTGACATCACTTTCATATAACATTATCACTGCTTCTTAATTATTCCTCACACTCTATTCTTTATGCTTATTCTTTTCTTTATGGCATTTGGGGAAAACATTAACCAGTGTGGAATGCATGCTACTTAAAGAGATTCCATAGTTCTCTTCCATTAGAGAAAATGCTCCACAGTGGAAAAATAACAGTTACTGCAGGGTTAAAGCCATTTGCACAGTTATTTCTTGGGATTTGTGAGATGCAGGAGAGCCTAAACTAAAATATGAATAATGTTTTTTAATATACCAGAGACTGAGTGCCTTAAGTTGTTTTTGTCCTTGGTTAAACCAAAGCACAATACGAGTAAGTGTTATAAGCAATTCAAAATCCATTTCAAGTCAAGTACAAACAATAAATTATGAATATCTTAACTAATAAAACATGCATACAAAATAATATTTTGTGCCCACAAAAGTAGTCAATATAAGGTCAAAACTAAAAGAGAAACACTCAGCCTCTTCTTAAACAATGAATATACTGGAGAAGAATTCAGCAACAAGGATAGAGAAAGCTACTTAACATGGAGTGACAGGCTGAGAATATCAAGTGCTGGCCTGAAGAAGATGATAGTTTTTTTGTAATTATTTCATTCAAAAATATCTCTTGAGTGTAGTGTATCAGGAATTTTCCTATAAGGAGGCTACATTTAATATTTATTAAACACCCAGTATGTACAGGGAATTCTACATATTGACTTCACTAAATCCTCACAGCAATTCTATGAGGTAAATTTTAGTTTGAACCTTGTGAAATTTTCAGTTTCATAGATCACAAAGGTTGAATATTGGAAAATTCAGAGTATGACCTGAATGTTAAATGTTTGCCCTTCATAGGTGGGTCAGAGAAATAATTCGTCCAAATTTATACAGCAGACATCTGGTAGAACTGGGATCTCAACACATACTCTTTTGTCATCCCACTGAATCTTACTTCATCTAAAGTACGTATGATTAAATTGGGAGGAGCCCCCAGCCCCCAGACTATATATCTTCTGACCTCACCCTCTCCCAACCAAAAGACTTGAGTCATTTGAAGGTCTTGTCTTCAGCTTAAGAATTCAATGCTATTAAAATCCTTCTTTTTCAACAGGCCCAATGCCATTCTTTTATTATAGCTATAGTCATTACCTTCATTATAGTTGTAGTCATTGCATTTTCTGAACTAAAATTTGAAGAATGTAATCAGATAAAAACAAAGGTAGATATGAGGGAAGGATATAAAATAATTGCAATTGATATTATTCTGAGAAATTCTGGAAGAATGATCATTACAAAGACACAACCTTCACACTAAACCATGAGGCTGTTCTACTCTACTCCCTCAGCACAGGTTCTATGCTGTGTGGCTATCAGTGGAATATATTTAATTTTGTATGACACAAAACACTACAGCATATCTAGGGTGAGCAGAGGTGATTAGAAGCACAATGTATGGAGGGCACCAAAATAGGACAAAGACATTACCTTTCCTCTCAGAAACTAAGGAGCTGCAAAACCCTTTTTATATTCTTAAGCCTGGGAGGCCATGCACTGTGCCCCTGAGAAGACAGTTCATAAAAATATGAGGGTGAAGCCAACACAGTGGAGATTCCAGGATGTTGGAAAAGCCAGGAATGTGGGAGATATGAGGAAGCCCTTGAAGGAGTGAGCAGAGCCAGTTCAAGAGAGAGGCCATGAGGGTTATAACCACAGGTAATACCATAGCAGCGAAACCACCCAAGCTCTTTGGAGTTCACATCTCACCACAGTTTATACTGGGTTCTAGACATGAAGCTACAGGATGTATTACTTGCCCTGCTATATTTTAGTCTTGCTTTGGTCCTATTCTTTTCTATTCTATGATCATGACTTCTGAAATGGAAATTTTTACTGTTGGGAGTGTTTAACTTTCTTTTCATTTTTATAGGGCTCAAAGCTAAAAGTCTTCATTAAGTCTCAAAGGAAACTCTAGACATGGACTCTCAGAAACACGGAAACTGTTAGGACTTTGGCAATTCTTGATAATGAACTATGTGTCTGTTACAAAAAGGTCTGCAAATGATACAAGAAAAAGATTTAAAATAATTGCAATTGATATTATTCTGAGAAATTCTGGGAGAATGATCATCTTTTGGGAGCCATAGCAGAATGTTATGGCTTATATCTATATGTCCCTCCAAAACTTCCTGCACTCATGGGTGGGGCTTTTAGCAAGTGATTGGATCATGAGTGTGTGCTATTCATTACTGGATTAATTCACCAATGGGTTAATATCTGGGTGTGATGTTAGGAGGTAAAGCCTGGCAGGAATAGGTGGGTCATTGTGGGTGTAGCCTGGTAGCGTATATATCCGTCTTCCTTCCTTGATTCCTTTCTCATTTCTGCCTACCATGCCATGAACTGTTTTTCCTCTGCCATGACAATCTGCCTTGGGATCAACTAACTATGGGCTAAAGTATCTACAAACTATAAGCCAAAGACAACCTCTTGTCCTTTAACTTGTGGGTCTCAAATATTTTGTCCCAGCAATAAAAAACTAAGACAAAACCATGACAGCTTGTGAAACACAAATTGCCAAGCCTACACCAGAGTTTATGATGCAGTGAATAGTGCAGTAGAATGTACATTTGTATCAAATTATGCCTATGTAATTGATCTAGTAGAAATACTTTGAGAATCTCTTATATGAACTATTAGTGGGCTGGAGCAGTAGAATAATCTATACGATGGAGAAAGACGTGAACACATTTGAAGATCATCTACTTCCATGCAAACTGAAGCTTTTCTGAACTCTGGCCCAGCTGCCATCTAGCACAACCTCAGCATCAAACAGAACCAGAAAGATCCACTGACTATCCATTTAGGTTAAAAGACTTAGGCAGGTGCCTAACATGAGTTACTCTCTTATCACTGAGAATCACTTTCTTACAGTTTGTCTCTGTGGATTTATTCACTAAAGTCAACTTAGTCTACAGAACTCTGTTTTATTGCTATATAAGACCTCTGAAGAACCCTCACATTTATAATATAGCTATCAAAGTGAGCGTGACTTTCTTTCATGGTTATCTAAAATATCAAAACTCTGTAGAAATAAAATCCTAATTCTCCCCCTGCTAAAGCTAATCTCTAATCTACTATGACACCCCTCATCCTAACTTCAAATGATATAGAACATTTGCCTCAGACTCTGTCACCAACAACTGGCCTTCTCAGAATAGTTAGGCCTCATCTTGGGCTCTTGATTAAAAAAGTGAGAAGTCTGAGGCTTATTCAATATTTTGGAGATTGATTAATGGACCTTGACCCACATCCTACAGCCAGGCTCATGATTTATAAAGCACACTCAATGAACTAATGCCATGTTTTATCTTTTTTGTCTTATCCCTAAGTAAATAGAATCAATAAAGTGGACAAAGTGGCTAATGAGCAGCATTCATACTAGAAGCTGTATTATCTCATTCAGTATAGCATACTAGACCTCAAACCATCCAAAAAGAGGCTCTACCTCTATGCACATTTGCCTAAATATCACTATTATTGACCTATTGCCCAGTCTATGCATTATAAATTTAATTCACAAGACTTAATTCAAATTCAGCAATAATACCAGTCATGAATCATAAAAACAAATAGAACACGTAGAGCAAGGAAAAAAGAAAAAGAAATGAGATGTCAAAAAATTTCCTTACTTCAGGGAAAGAAGAGGAATTGTCATAATGAAATTTAAAGGTAATCATGATAGAAAAGGCATTATAGCACATTGGAATTTTTCCCCTTGCAAAGAGCTATTCAAAGTTCTATACTGAGAAAGAACCTCACTATTTATATGAAGAGTTTTCTCCTCGTGTAGTGGAAAGGAAAGAACCTAATGCTTCAAATGAAACCAAAAGATTATTTGAATTTTACACTGTCTCTAAATTCTTACAGCTGCTCATAAAACACCACAGTGACTTAAAAGGAAAGAAGATTTCAGCTTCCTAGGAAATTTAGATTACTTTTAGGTTAGAGGGATTAAATTAAACCTACTTTTTAGAAGAATGCAAACACTTCTAAACCAGAATAATTCAACATTTCAAACTAAAAAACTCTGTCATTATTAAAGAAAGACATACATTTCCCCAGAAGATAGGGAAGAACTAAAAAATTTCAGATCAGCAAAAATGACTCTTCAGTCACATACCAGTGTATTTAAGCATGGAATTATTAGTCCCAAGATATTTTCCCTTAATTTATTCTGTTTATATACTCTACAGTAAAATTGAGGGTAAGCATAAAAGCAAATATATAATTTGCATTTGTGTACAATAAAGTGTCAATAATTTAGAATCAACTAAATCAGAATCTTGCAAATTAGCCAGGTTGGGACCAAAGTTTGTGCTATCTCTACAAAATAATTTACTAAGTAAATCAATATTGTAAACAGGGCTATGGGAACACTTTAAAGGGCCTTTTTTCCCACAACTTTTTAGCATACAAATTAATACTACTACTGGCAAGTAAGTCTTACTTTCACAATTAAATAAATACCAACCCACAGCATTGTTGGTTCTATACTTGTGTTTCTTCAAATTCTTCCACGTCAATTAAATGTTGACTTACATAAGGCCCCATGCACATCCATCAGCAACTTCTTCCCTTCATCTTGTGCTCATTTTCAATAAGGATGGTAACAAAGAGCTCCAGCCCTTGTTTGCATAGGAATTGGGCAAAAAAGTCAGAATTCAAAAACAAAACTAAGAAAAATAAAGAGCTCCTGTTATGCAAATCTGCCCATTGTGAATGGCCAGTCTGCACAAACTGCTGTCCTTCTTGAGGCCTCTAAGACAGACTTTTCTTTATTCCCTTGAGCTGCAAAACAAAATCTACAGTGGAAGCCAGAAGCCCAAAGTCAGGGTGCTCCTGGATACACTCTCTCCAAAGATGCTTCAAAGCACCTTGGGGCTGTCCCTACTGGCACCTTTGAGCTCCAGGTGATCTTTGTGTTATTACAGCATGATTCCACCCTGGGCCTCCATCCTCATATGGCTTGCTGTGTGCATTAGTTCTGAAAGCATTGCAGTTGACACAAGAGTTCTACACATCTCATCCCATTTAATGGTCACACTCAGCCATACATTTTCATTTTCTATGGTAAATAACTGAGCTCAGAGCAGCCCAAGTTTACATAGCATGAGGAAGGAGAGTCAGGTGTTCCAAGGTCAAATCCTGTGATTTATTACCACACCAAGCTGCCATTCTCTTCCTTCATGGTAAACAACACACAGGCTGCAAAGGATTCCAAGTATTTTTGCACTCTTAGTACACTATCACCGATTAGAATATAGGGTTTGGAAAAGGTGTGTTTTAGGGTTAAACCAAAGCTTCCACATTAGGTGACGACATGATAGAAGCAATGGGAGGAATATATATGTCAAGCCCTAATTAACTTATATACTTACTCACCTGGCAGGTTTCATACAGCATAAGCTCACATAGAAGTACCATTAGCTGAACCAAATCTAATAGAATGAAGGAGTTCCAGTCATCTCACCGGAGGAATAAAATTGAAGTTGAATTGTCAAAGATCATTATAACTAATATAACATATAATATATTATAACTAATATAATATATAATATAACAAAGATCATTATAAATAATAACTAGATGGCCTGATACCATAAGCCAGGTGACATTTCTCCAAGAATAGGATGAAAGAAGTCCAAGGGTGGCCTTTTGTCCAACACTAGGATGAAAGAAGACCAAGGGAGCCATCCAATGCTCCAGCCTTGTCTCCCACCAGGCCTCACAGGGTGTGTCCCAGAGTAGCTTTCCAGACACATGAAGGTGTTCTCTGCTTCTGTGTAACACTGCTTCCTGCACCAGGAAAGTGCCTCCTGCACTGGTCCACCTCAAAAGATGTTCTTCATGCTCTACCACCTGTCTGGCTCTGTGATAGCTCCCTAGGTTAGTTACTCTGTCCTCAGTTTTTTAGGAAGACTGATCTAATTCTACCACTCTACCTGTCCTATTATGTTGTGATTGCTGGTTCATACATTTGTGTAGCAATTATAATTTTACACATTTGACTCACATTGTGGAAGAATGGCAATTCTGTCTAATTTACAGGAGGAGAATGCTTGGGAAGAATACTGATTCTCTAAAATAGTTATAAATAATTCTCTAAAATAGCTATAAATATTCTTACTAAAATAGTGCGTGTTTGTTGCCACAGTTAAATAGCAGGTTGTTAAGAGTGGATGATCCTCTACCTTCTGACCCTCAGCACTCCACAATCAATGTTCACTTTTTCTCTATTCTCTATGGCCAGATGTTTGTTTCACAAATGGTATCCTAGTTCATGTATCACTCTATAACTTGGTTTTTTCATTTAACATTTCATCCTGAATGCTTTTCCAAGTTAATATATCTTAAGTTATTTCTCAAATAGTGTAAGTATGAAATTAGGAGAAAAAAAATACAAGATGAACAACTGTTAGACATGCCACAAATTTGTTTCTGTGTTTTCTGGCAAAAATTCAAAAGAAAATACAGACAATTTCACTATATTTGCAATGAAAAATAAAATCAATCTTATTGGTCAAAACATGCATTTTCTTAGGATTAGTTCTGAAGAAAAATTTATTATTTGCTCCTCATAAAAGAACAGTTTAACCACAATAAGAAAATGTTTAAAAACATTCATATTCAGTAGATAAAGCATCACTTTCTCAAGGCAGGTAAGCAATGTCCATCAAAGTCAAAATATACTGCACCTAGCAAAATACCATGGAGCATACAGTACATACAATTTCACTGAATGAAAAAAAAAAAAGGAAGTAGTTTAAGGGCCAAGGGTTTTGCTCCTAAGTTCATGGATATGAGAGCGGCTGGAATCATTGCCACCCAACTGCACCCCACAGAAAAATAATATAAAAAACATCGCATGCAAAATATAGTTATATTTTTGTACATCTGAGCTTTTCAAGAAATGATGATTTTTACACATTTGTCAGATTCTCAGAAGGACCGTGACTAAAAATTATAGAAATTTGGAACCACTAATATACATGAACACACAGCCTATAGGAATTCTCCAAAAATTTCTTTTCTCTCAAATAAGTTTGTGACAGTCATTTGTTCACATATATAGCAGCAGTCCTCAGTACAGATCTCGTATCATATAGGGTTTAAGGACTGAATGTTTGTGTGCCTTCCAAAATTCATACATTGAAATCCAAATCCCCAGTGTGACAGTACTAGCAAGTGGAGACTGTGGGAAATAATGAGGTCATGAGGATGGCGTCCTTGTGAATGGGATAAGTCCCCTGTTAAGAAAAAACAGGAGACACAGTTTCTCTTCTACTCATGTAAAGATATAATAAAAACATAGATTTCATCAAACTAGCAAGCAGGCCCTCAAGAGTATGCGATCTACTGCGACCTTGAAAATGGAACTTACCAGACTCCAGAATTGTGAAAAACAAACATTTGTGGTCTATCATTCTGTTTTAATAACCTAAACGCTCTAAGATGGTAACTTTTTAACTAACGGTTAGGGAAGGAAAGCTGGACGGGAGGGAGCTGATTTTCACAGGGGCTTGGAAAGTGATGCTGTCCTCTACGGCTGTAATAGGCATCTGATCGCAGGAAGCCTGAGGACCAGCCAAGGATAAGACACTATGTAGAAATGGCTGAGGATATGCCCAAGGGCAAGGCTAAAATGTTTTTAAAGATGTAATTTGTAAGCACCTCCAGTACATAGATGAATGAGCAAAATGTCCAAGCTCCTCACTATAGATCAAAATTATCATAATGGAGTCACTTTTCTATCACTCGCTTCCAGAAGTGTGTCAACCCCTCAAGTTATGTATGTGCGTTCAATGGCAAGGGTTGGCAATATTGATATACGCTTTCCTCTTACATGGACTGATTGCTCATTTAGCTGTCATCCTGCATCTGCCACTGAAAGAGAAAAGACAAATTGAGTTCATTTTTCAAAATCAGCAGTTATTTATTTTGTTAAGTACAACATATTCATCTCTGCTACTTTTCATATGGTTGTGAGAGAGTCAAGCTGTTTGGCTGCGGAAGCTAATTAATGGAAACCACCTTTGAATTACTAAACTGGCAGCCTGACATTGCTGATTAGATTATCAGAGGACTCGTGAGATGTGCAACATTAGTATTAAAGTCAACTCAGACTCCTTTTGTCATAAGAAAGCGATTTAAGCGGCTTTGAAGTCAAGAACTCTGTCATTCTTGGTGTGTGGGTAGTCGTGGAAGTTTTCACCCTTTCATTCGTATTCTGGTGTGTTGTAAACACAGCCTGTAAATGTGTGCTCTGCTCCGAGACAAACTAGGGTAAGTTATCTTGCAAATGCTCTACTAAGGAAATAGAATGAAGATATTTTGAAAAGGATAGAGCAAAAGACAGAGAAAAGAAAACACCTACTCCCAAAAAACTGCTATCAATTCAGGAAGACAGACACCTCCCTCTTGATACAACTGGAAAAAAATTTCAGACAGTTCTGACCCAAATGAATCTAAAGACTATCTGAAGCATGAATTCTCACCCTCAGTCATATTTTTTTTCCTCCACCTTTCTCCCTTCTATGTGAAAATGCTTTTTTCTTGTCTTTTTTTCACGTTAGAAAGGCATCTAAAAGGGCAGCATATTGATTCTCACTGCAGATTGGAACTCTCTGCTATTCCAAAGCTATTTATTTGTGAAACGTGGGAATTGGGGCTCTATTTTGCCCTTTCTAGTTAAAAGCGCCAAAGATATTTCATTAATGTTTACATCAACTCTCTGAAGACTTCTTCAACAGAGACTGCTTAGTCACACAGATCCCTCCCAAGACATTTCTCAGATTTTTAAACTCCTCTTGTTCTTTCCTTTCACAAAAATATCATTCTGCACAAAGCTATTATACATTGAGTTGTATGTTGAAAAAAACTTCAAGAAGGCATTTTAAAGTCAAGGGAGTGACTAAACAAGTCTCTTATTCCTCAGATTCTGAAACACCTTCAAGTCACCCAAGGGCAGAGTGACAGGAAACTCAGTGAATATTATTTTTGGTGCATTTAGTAAACATCCTACAGCCATGTGCAGTCATAGAATTATTCCTGGAGAGTTAATTGTGCAGACAATTTTCTTGCCCTGGAGAAATAAGGTTGACAGAAATCTCTGCTGTCAATATGAGTCAAAAACGCAGTATCCAACCCCACGGCTGCACGATTCACCTCACTCGCCTAACTGGAGTTTCATCCCAGTCTGATCTTATCTTTATTTAAAATTTTGTTATTTTGTTCATCATGGACTTTGTGATTTTTTTAAATGATACGTTAAAATATTATCTTCATTACTGAGAATTTTTTGGCATGTCTTTAAGTTTCATGCCTTAAGCAAGTATGGAAATCACTCCACAGTACCAGCCGTAATCATAACCTCCCCAAGGCTAGTCCTACACGTCTCTGCCAAACAGAAGGATCCTGTTTAATTTTTACAGCTCTTTACATTATGAAATGAATTCCATTATGTTTTTCTTCCTATGATTATCTCAATCCATACCCATTACTTAGAAGTAAAAGAGTAAAAAAAGAAAAGCATTAAAACATTACCCTAATCATGCCACTTAGTAATAACCACTGTTAACAGATTGTTGTAGACTTTCTAGGACTTTTTGTGTTGTGAAAAGTATGTATGCGTCAATAAAATAGACAAATGATAAATAAGTGATTAAGCATTTAAAAGCTATAGCTAGATAACAATTCTCCATATTTTCAATGGTTTTTTTAAATGCCATCACTTCATTTTTTACAAATTTATTGGAATATTTACTTTTCTAAGTATTCCATTTATAAGTGTGGATAATTTCAGTTTCTATGCATAGCACAGGTTTCCTAGTCATTATAAGAAACTTTTAAGAGCAAAAGAAGAGGAGAGAAGGCAATTCATAAATTAGAGACATGCAAAGTTCCAAATCAATGTTACAAACACAATTCCCAGGAGTAATTTAAAGCATAATGATAATCCCAGTCTTCCCTCATTCTCTCGCTCTTCCTCTCTCCCTCTCTCCCTCTTTTCTATCTCATTCTGTTTCATTTTTATTATTTCATTCTCTCTGTGCATCTATATCTATATACATCCATTTGCCACATCAGTAGTTAAATAAAGTCTTATTACTCATATTACTATCCCTATCAATTTAGCATAATAGATAGCGTTATGAGCTTCAGTATCAGGCAATCCAGGTTTAAATATTAGGAGTGTGTCCTTGAGCAAATTACATTTGTGCTTCAATCTTAATTGTTCATAAATGCCAGATAATGTATAAGAATACCAATCCTCATAGAGATACTGAGAAAATTAAATAAAATAACTTTTACAAGTCTTTACCTTAGTACTGGCACTAAGAAGGTAAGGCATGAAAATTATCAAAATTGAATACAATTTCCATTCTCAAATAAAGTATGATAAAATGGGAGAAAAAGTCATATGTTCAAATAATGCAAATGTTCTTAAGAAAGAATAAGCAACATCTTGCTGTGAATTTAAAATTCATGTCAATGAATGGACTTACTTTATAAGCAATCTCTACTTATGAGAGAACCCTTTAAGTCTAAAGCAATAAAAAGCAAAAAAGAAAATTAATATGAAATGATCCTTTAAAATGTCTTCTTAACTATATTAGATTTGCTTTCCCATTGGTTTTGTAATATGGAGGAAAACATGCAAAGAATGGAATTGTAGCATGAAAGAAATACTCTTATATGGCAAAGATGATATGTGAATATCATAACTCAATCAAGAAATTATGAACAAGGTGTTATAATCTAATAAGATTTTAAACTGTAGATGACATTTAATAATAATTCTATTTAGGCTTACATCAGAAGTAAGTGAAAATCATATGCACTCTATAAACATTTGTGTAGCTTTAAAGAAACACTGTAAATATCTATTTTGGATGGACTTAGAACAGAAAGTGTTAATCTCCAATCTAAAGTTTAAGTCACCATCGAAGAGTAAAATTGGACAGAATAAAATTAGAAAGATGAAAATTCATCCACACAGTAACAACAGCCAAAAGACTCTCAATCTTGGAATAAGAGTTTTAAGAGCATCCAAAAACTTAATCACAGTGAACACGGGTGTAAATTTGGGGACATATAACAAAATTATAATTCTAGCGAAGTTTAAGCTTCATAATTATGCAATGTCCTCTATGAAAAAAACGAGCCACCATAAGAGGATGACACTTCACAGAACAAAATTATATATCAGAGGAATGAAATTCCACCACCGTTCCGAGAGGCTGCCCTGATTATCCCTGAAGAGTATTCTGTCTCTGTCAGCTGTAGATCCGTAATGAGGAAACGTGAGTCAGATTAACAGAGCTGCTTGTTGCTCCTCATCAGGCTTATACCTAGGTTCACTCCTCACGGAGCCATAATGAATATAATGAGGCTTCCGGGGAGTGGGCAATAGCTCTCCACTGCTAAGAGCTCCAGCACTTTGGGGACTCTCGGCTCTACTTTCAACTCACCATTCTAAACAGGGCCTCTCCATCTGATGTCCCTGCTTTCAAGTTAGTTCCTTTAAATTGTATTTCTTTCACTCCACCTACTCCTCCAGATTTTTGCTCTAGTTTCTGCACCTCCTTTCCAGTTTTATCCTTGATGCTATCTTGCACATTTCTTTTGTCCAAAAATTATTCAGATCTGAATTGTCAAGTGAATCTTGAATAATATCATTACCTAATGATACCTTCTAGCTTGCATAATGTCTCAATGTCCTGGATATTTCCAGAACCTAATAGTATCTGCAGTTACTTTCTGAACATATAGAATAATAACCTGGGATGACAACAGCATCTTAGCTTACCTTCAAATTATTTCCACATGGACAATCCTAGACTAGAAAGAGAACATTGAAATATGATTTCAGGGAACTAGACATTTTCTGCTATTGATATTTGGTATCTAAAGACTAATTTCTAGTAAAACCATAAAACTTCCTTGTAGAAATCCCTGATTCCAGATTTTCCTTTACAGGAATACTAAAAGAAAAACATTTCTGTTATTACCCTGTCATAACAGAAAGCAAGTAAATATTGAAAGACTATTCAAGTTATGTCAAAGAATATAAGAATCAAATTAAAGAGTCTACTCAAGGCAGAAAGTGTTAATGTCCAATCTAAAGTTTAAATCACCATCAGAGAGAAATAAAACAAAATTTAGCAGCAATATATGAAATTCACAATATTTGGCATCCAATCAAAAATTATGAGGAAAGTGAAAAATGAGCAATGAGCAAAGAAAAAAATCAGCCCACAGTAATAGTCAGAAATTATAGAAATGACTAAACTGAACAACAAAAACCTTAAATATTACTTAAATATGCTCCATATGTTCAAGAAGATACAGGGGAGCTGGTTATATGGTGCAGAAATAAAAAGAAGATATAAAATACACTCAAATGGAACCTCTAGGATTAAAAATCTCTAAAATGATAATTACACTAGAAAGGACTGAAACCACATTAGATATTGCTGAAAACTAGTAAACTGGAAAATACAGTAATAAAAATGACCAAAAATACAGGAGAAAAAAGGCAGAACAAAACCAAAGTAACCTCTGAGATAATATCATAAATATGTGTAATTATATAGGTATACCAATTTTCTATGACAAAGTTGATCATTATGTACTGTAAATTTAATAATAAAAATTGAAAAAGTTGGTTATGTGAAAAAGATCAATAAATTTGATAAATCTATAGTACATCAAATGAGAAAAGAAAGAAAAGAAATTAATCACCAGTAAAAATAAGGCAAGAGCACCAGTACACATTCTGCAGACATTCAAAAATATTACATATAAAAAAAAACTGTAAATCCTAAAACATAGGTGAAACTGACAAATTTTTTGAAAAATATAAGTTATCAAACTTATATAAGAAGAAATAAAAAATTGTATTAGGCTTATATCCAGTAATTCATCTATATACTCATCTAAATAGATATAGAAATAGTAATTGTCAAAAGTTAGTATCCCCTTATGAAAAACACTTACAAACTAGGAGCAAAGTTGTATTCCCTCAAACTGATAAATATCATCACAACATATAAAAGCCTGCAGTTAATAAATTTAATGGTTAAAGACTGAATTACGCATGTATGTTTAGATGTGTGGGATTGATGAACATATTTCTAGGTTCTTGTTGGATTGTTGAACAGATCTGTTTGCACTCTCACTGCTTTAGTGGCCACTTTGTGTGTTTTAATCCTGTAACTTGAATAACTATTTCTAAAAGAACAATGTGTAATGTATCAACTAGTGATTTCTTACTATTTATCTTCTTTTCTTGAAATTCTGTAATATTTCTACCTTTTTCCTGTTCTTTTTCTCTTTAAATAAAAAAATGAAAAAAAAAAAGACTGAATTACTTTTTCCTAACTTCAGAAACAAGGTTTTCACCATTCTTACTTAGCATGACACTAGAGTGTTAAACCAGCGCATTTGGAAAGAAAAGGAATTACAGGCACACAGATTAGGAAGACATGAAGTTGTTTTAATTTACAAATCACGTGATCATCTGTATAAAAATTCTAAGGAATTTACCCCCACACCCAAACAAGCTACTAAAATAAATGTATTTAGAAAAGTCATAAGATTCAAGATTAATAAACAAAGACTAACTGTATGTCTATTTCTAACAAAAAAATGGAAGTTAAAATTTTTTAAAAAGCAATTTCATTTGCAATAAGCATCAAAATGTGAAACAAGTAAACAAAAATACATGCAAGGCCTATACGCTGAAAATAGTCACCTTGAGTGAAATTCAGACATAAATAAATAAAGAGCTATATACAATGTTTTTATAAGACTTTATAGCATTCAGATATAATTTCTCCATGTTGATTTATAGATTCAAAATAACATCTATCAAAATTATAGTACAATTTTTTTTCACAGAATAGACAAGCTGGCTCTAAAGTTAAGGAGGAGGCAGCATGGCTGCCTGTCCCTCTGGCTCCTGAGCCTTGAGAGCTGAGTCACCATGGACAGCTTTTTCTGGTCACCATAGACACCCTGGTCACCTAGACAGCTTCTTTGGCTTTGAGCTCTCCAGCCACACCCGGTCCTTCATCCTCAAAGCCCAGGAATAGGAGGAGGGCACACAGCATGTGCTGGCACTGACTTCATGCTGCCTCACCGACGGCACTAATGCCCAAGTGTAAGTATGCTGATGGACACAATGGCCAGGAAACAGGACCACAGGGAGACTGCAACTCCACAGCAAGGTATCTTGCCAGTCTATGCTCAATTTGGATGACTTCCAGGTCCAGCCATATGAAACCATCTACCTTTAGTCAGGCTCCAGTCCTGTGGGGAATCACTGGGCACACCAGGTTGTGCCTATAAGCAATGATGAATCTGAGAAACAAAAGAGTGAGGAAGAGCTGGTGATATAACTAAAAAAAAAAAAAAGAAGGCAGAGGATATTGTTAATAGTGCACCAGGATTTAAAACCCACATTACTCACACCGCTCTGTTTAGATGGATTATATTCTGTTCGCTTGTCTACTTGTACTAGATTTGAGGGCTCAGACAGTAATCCCAAAAATAGCAGGATACAGTACAGTAATCATCCTTAATTTCCTATTAACTTAATCTAAAACTCTGTAAAACCTACACTGTTTTACCATGACTGATCATAATTGAATCTGGTTTGTTAGATCACTGTTTTGAATTGATGGATTTTATTCAAAGCTGTTATGATTGATAGTATCAAGTCTGAGAGTATAGGCCTCTGCACGGAAGATGACAAGATTCACTAGAATATCCACTCTGGTTTGAGTATTACCTGCCTTTGAAGTTTTACACTGTCTAGAATGTTTTATTTTTACTAATATTGTTATGTACTGCTATATTCAATTATGCCTGATCATATAGACAATTCTATTGAAGATAACTAGAGACAACACAGTAACCATTGTAGACCACTTTGTGCTGTTTTTATATGACTTTTTGGTTTCATGTTCTTATAGGAATTTGTTTTGTTTTGTCTTGCTATGTTTTGTTTTTCCCTCTAATACAGAAAGGATAGAAATACATGTAGAGACTCATGCATGTGTAGCTGTTTATAGTCTCACTGTTTGAATGTCTACTTTGTATGCTTTAATTTTGTAACTTGAGAACAACTATTTCTAAGAGGACAGTATGTAATTTATCAACTAGTGATTTCTTACTGTTTATCTTTTTTTTTGAAATTCCATATTATTTTTACCCTTTTCATGGTTCTTTTCACTTTAAATAAAAAGAGTGAGGAAGAGGAGGAGGAAGCAGAGGAAGCTGAGTTGTGCTCCATCCTTCCTGCTCCAAAGCCAGCACTAGGGCGAAAACCTCAGCTGCCTGCTACATGAACCATGCGCCATGTTCTTGGGTGAGTCTCAAGAATTTTAAATGCTTTCTTTTCCATTTAAAGGGAGAATTTGGAGGTTACATTTTAGATAAAGATTGAAATAAAGTGGTATGAGGATTTTTGCAAGGAGTAAATAAAATATGAAGTGAAAAACACCTAGAATTCTCAAAAAAATTTTTTGAAAAAGAATAAACTTAGAATATAAATACTACCTAGTGTCAACAGTTGAGTTAAAATTGTAGTAATCAAGACAATGTGTTATTAGCACAAGGAAAAATAAAGGGATCAATAAAATAAAAGAGACCCGGAAGTAGGTTTATATACTTAGCTGGTTTTGTGTTTTTGTTTTTGTTTTTGTTTTTGTTTTTCCTCCAGCACCTGAGATGGAACTCACAACCTCATGTTTACCAGGGTGGGACCTTAACCAACTGAGCTAAAGCCCAAAGCACCTTAGCTGGTTTTGAAAAAAGATAATTCATGTTGACAATAAATAGTGCCAGTAGGTAGCAAAAGTGAATCACAATCTTCAGTAAAATGTCATCTATAAAAATTTATTCAAAAAGAATCATATTCTTGCATCTAAAAGCTAAATCTATAAAACTTATAAAACTGAACTAAAGCTTTTTGCTCTTCCAAATAGATTACTAAGAAAATGAAAAGGCAAGACAAAGATTAGAAAAAATTGTTTTCAAACTTTGTCTGATAAAGGACTTTTATTCAAAATATGCCTAGCATTCATTCTAATTCAATAAGATTAAAAATTATTCAGATTCAACAATAGAAATCAAAAGATTTCATAACAATCAATAAAAGATTCGGGCAGACATGCCAGCAAGTAGATACATAAGTGGAAAATAAAGTACTTAAAATCATTATTCATTATGAAAATGCAAATCTTATCCACAATGAGATATAACTCTACATAAACTAGAGTGACTGAAATTATTGTCCTGCATGTGGAGCAAGCGGTTCATTCACTTGGAAAGGAGCACGTTATTTTCTTATAAAGTTACACATGCAGGGCCACGTACCCCTGACCCCCAGTGCGCGCACCTAGACAACCTCAGCAGTTGAGGGGAGCCTGGGACCCCCTCCGGCACACTTAGAAGACCTCAGAGGCTGAGGGGAGCCTTGGCTGCCCTTCCTCCACACCTGAAAGACCTCAGCAGCCTGCAGGGTCCTTGGCCACACTTCCCCTGCACCCGGACAAACTCAGCAGCCCAAGAGAACCTAGACTCCCCCTCCCCCATACCCAAAAGACCTCAGCAGCTGAGAGGAGCCGCCACCCCGCTCCTCCCTGCACCCCGAAGACCTCACCAGCCAACGGGATCATCAGCCACCCTGCCCCCACACTCAAAAGGCCTCAGAAACCTACAGGCCATGAGCGACCCCTGCCACCACCTGCAGTATCTCACTGGGCTGGCGGAAGCCTCAGCAACCCTTCCCCCCACCCAGAGGACCTCAGAGGTCTGGCAATAGTGTGATGAGTTCTCTCCTTCAGCAGAGGATCTCAGTGCTTCAACATGAGCCTCCTTGAACCCTCCGGCCACCTAGAGGACCATAGCAAGCTGGCAAGAGTGTGAGTTAGTCCTTCCTTCATACAGATAACCCCAGGTGGGTATGTGAGAGCCCTGGCAAGGCCTCCACCTTCCCAGAGAAACCTGAAAAGGCCTGTGAGACCCCCAGTCTCACAGCTGGGGCACACACTATAAATAGACAGGTGGGACCAGCAGCCTGGAACAGCCTGAAGCCACAGTAACAATATGAGCTAAGGGCTGGCTTACATCAATATTCATAGGTTACTCAGCCTAAGAAAAATATAGGACTCATACAATTGGCCCCACAGGGTAATTCAGGTGACTAGGCCATGCCCTACATTGTAGGGCCCAGCAACTAGACAAATGTCAATCACACAGCAGGATCCTAAAGCACACATGATGGCCAGTTGAGACTAGTAGGATTAAAAAGACCAAAATATTAACCCAAGAGGTGAAAATGACAAAATGAAAAAGCAAACTGCGATCTCAAATGCCCAGTCCATCAGAAACAAGTACAGGAGACACCAAAATAGAGGACAGTAGAAGTCATACACCTGAAATTTCTGAAGAGATAGCAAGTGAACTAAAGAAACAAATCCATGAGGCTACAGAGGAAATCAGATTAGAAATAATCTCCAAGGTAAAGAAAGAAATGAAAACCCAAATAAAGGAGTTGCTCATTATAGCTAGAGAAAACATACATAAAAAAGTAAAGGAGCATAAGAAAATGATGGAAACATTGAATGAACAATATAGGAAAGAAACACAATGCATGAGATATGCATGGGGCTTATTATTATATTCTATTTTCTGTGATTTTTAAAAAGTAAGACACCAGGAGAGAAATTAATAAATTGTTTTCTCTTTGATCTGAAAACCAAAAAAATTCCACTTAAAGTGTCCTCGATCTCTGACTAGCAAATGCCAAGAACTATAAATGGTCTTGGGGGGGGGGGGTGTTTGGTGGTTTTTTTCTGGTACCAAGAATTGAACTCAGGGCCTTATACTTGCCAGGCAGGCACCATCCACTGAGTTATATCTCCAGCAAGAACTATAAATGTTGAAAGAGAATTATATTGAATTCTCCTTCTATCTAACCTCTGGTAATTAGAAAATAGGTATAGTAGAAATAGCTAAGACTTACATATTTGGAAAATTGTATCCATTATCCTTTTACCTTTTCTCCAAAATTGTGGCAGCCACATTTACTGGAGCAAATACTTTTTTAGTATTAAGATGGATAGGATCACAGTGTATTATCTGGAGATGGTCTCACATAAAATGGCTTTGATTGTTCATCAGAGAGGAGTACATATTAGCAAACTCAAGATTCAAACCACAGAGATACTCTAGAGGTTCCAGTGCTCATGACTGAAAACCTGCTAAACATGCAAGAACAGCTTCAAACATAGGAGCCCTTCAACAAGGTCCTTTTCACCCTGGAATTTTAAATAAAGCTTACTCTCATTAACTTCTAAACTAGTGTGCCCCCAAAATACTCATTTGATTAATTTATAATTCAGCAATATATTTAGATGCCTAAAAGATTCAGCATAATTATCTTTTCTTCTTTTATTTGTTACATGCATGTAAGCTCATACACAATTATGCATGCATCTTTTTGTATGCCCCATTGATATGCATTCAAATTTCATTAATTATCCTGTAACTAGTGTATCATACACAGAAAATTCTTTTGTATACATTGAATTTTACACTAAAGGAGGAGAAGAATGGTACAAGCTATTTTTCTGGGAGATCTAAAACTAATTTGCACTTCCACTGAATTTTGCCTGACAATCACCTCCATTTGGGTAAGTCTGATTTTGTATTGTCCAAATGCAAACTTCCTCTCAGAAACAAAGGCCGAATTCAGATTTTCAGTTAGGTTATGATTTACAAAATGGATAGTTAATTTTTTAAACACTAAAAAGTCACTACATTCTCAAATTATGAGGGCAGGATTATTCAGTTATTTAGGCCTTCTTCCCTGTTCTTCTGGCTATTTTATTATTTACTATTATCTTTAAACAGAGAATAAACAAAGGAAAAAGAAACGAAACAGAGTATGCTAACCTGTTGGCAGCAGCTGGGGGCCACAGATTGGTTTGAGGAAGACAGGATTAATGCAATATGATAAAGATTAATAATTTTTCTATATCTCAATTATTAACCATGTATTCCCTGATCCCATTAAAATTAAGAGTTGCATATGTAAAAGAGAAAAAGTGATCAAAAAATGTCCCCATGTCAATATAACACACAATATTTTTAAATTACATTTGTTTGTTAAGAGATGAAATTTCTGGCCAACCATGTCTATTAGCAATCATCCCTTAATCTCTTATAGTATTGTTAGCTTATGTTAGATCTTATAACCAAGCATTGCCTTGTTTTTAGATCTAAGGTAACAGCAAAGGATGTGTGATTACCCTTTGCATGGATTGTGCATACTGAAGTCATCCTCCACTTTCACAGCATGCTATAGCTCTGTAATAAAGCTTTCAATCCAGTCCTATTGCTCAAAATGCAAGAACTTTATTCTTCCGGAAAAGTAACAAGACATCATATTTGATGCCGTCTTTTGCCATCATCCTGTGTGCTGCATGCCATAGAAGATTTAAGGTTGAAACATCTACACAACTTCATGTACCTCCATACTATGTTCCTTCAAATCTGACCTTTTCAGAGCAACTATTCAGGCAGTACATGACCTTCAACATGCAGTAAATTTTGCCCTGTTTTGAAAGCTTATACTGAATTCTTTCCTGACACCTTTACTTTCATATTGTTATTATATAATGTGTAAGGCTATAAATGCCCTTGAAATCTAGCTGACAAAATATATTGGTTTATAAATAAAACTGGTCATGCTTACTTTATTTTCCTTTATGTGAAATCTACTTTAATAGGAAGTAGTCCTGCTGAGTGAAATTCTAAGAACAAAATATGCACAGTTCTTTGGTCTAATGGAAGTATTTTACATATGTAATAAACCATGAGAAAAGAAAAATTATAATGCAGGTCACTCAACAAAATGATCAACCAAGGAATTCTCTCCAAAGTCACAGTTAATGCTTGTCTTACTTACCTTTCTCTCATTGTTGAGACAAAATAGCCAACACCCAAAATTAATGGAGAAAAAGCTTATTTAGCTCACAATTTGTAGAGATTTTGGTCCATGTCAGCTGGCTCCAAGGCAGAGTGACATGGTAGCGGGGTATCCATTCATGGAGCCGGAAGACAACAAAAGCAACAAGAGCAAAAGAGGAGGAACAAGCCTCTTTTCCTTCCTTATATTGTATGCAGACAACCTGCCTCAGGGCAGGTGCAGCACTCATCACCAATCCCAAAGCTAGATAATGAACTGATCACAACCTTTAGATTCAGGACCTTGGAAATACCTGCCCCCTGTTACCACATGGGGCTTGGGGGGAATCCAGACACAAATCACAGCATTCTGTCCCTGGCCCACAAAGACTCATCTCTTTACACACACACACACAAAAAAAAAAAAAAATTAGTGCCTCTCTAAGAGATTTAACAATTTCAACATTTCTGAAAAGCCCAAGTCTCAAGTCTACTGTGAGATATATGGCAAATCTTAGCTGGGAGCCCCTGTACAAATGAAAAGAAAGTTAAACACTTCCAACATTCAATGGCACAAGATAGACATTCCCGTTCCAATAGTTACAAACAGGGGATATACAAAGGATTGGAAACAAAGCAAGTCCAAAATACAGCAGGGCAAACGTTAAGTCCTGCAATTCCATTTGGAACATCTGAGGCAATCTGTGACAAGTTGTGAACTCCCAAGTGCACAGATGACTCTGATACTATGGCACTTCTGGTGGTTGTAGCCCCCACGGCTTCTCTCTCAGGCCCACTCTGCTCTGTCCTGGAAGGGTTCCTCAGACAATCCACTTTCTTGGATCTTCTAAACTTCTGGGATCTCCACTGCACTTTTGGTTTCACACTCACAGCTTCACACACTGCCCTCTGAGGGGCACACTGCCTGGCCTCCCAGGCCTTCTGATATTGGATGGAAGTCTTTTTAACCTCAGAACTCTTGTATTCTGCATGCACCTAAAACCAGTGCCACATGGATGACGCCAAGGTCTGCTGCCAGCTGGAGCAGTAGCCAGGCTTCCCTCTCTCATGACTGTAGGGGTTAAGTGCCTGGATGCTGAGCACTTTGAATCCAATGCCAAGCAGTAAATCTTTTATGCAGCCATTATTCTGGCACATGGTGCAGGCGCCGTCATTCTGGCACAGGATTCCTTACTCCGTTTGAACAGCATCCACTCCCAACGGAGCTGTCAGGAGACTGAAGGGGATTCCCCTACCACCACCACCGGGCTGGGGATTGAACTCAGAGCCTTATGCAGGTTAGGCAAGAGCTCTGCCACTCAGCTACCACCCCCGCAGGTCACCAAAAGAAATTCAAAGAGCACTTATTGCTCAGTTGGGGCTGCAGTTAGCAAACCACCCCAAGGTCAGCTCCTCCAGGGTCCACCTTAACTGAAGAGCGATGCTAAACTCTAGATCACACCCTTCCCAGAGCAACTTGCATCCCACTAACTGAGCAAGGCATGGATATGAAAGTCAGCACATTCTGTCCCAACGCAAACACTGCTGCTTCCTCCATTCCTTTTATAGGTATTTATCCCTAATAAATATTTTACACCCAAACTCCATCTCAGCATCTACTTTTGAAGACTCCAAAGAGACAAAGACATAAACTCTGTATATGACAGCCGAATTATCAAACATGCTACACAAACTTCATCAATATCTTTTGACCAATTTCAACCTAAAAAGTCATTTCCAATGTCACAATTTAGTTCAAGTGTAATTATTCTGGTCAGCATCACATATTTTGAATGTTTAGATTGAATTTTTTTTTTTGAAGAAAGGTAGAAACTAAACCTGTTTCAGATGTCCTTGTCTGAGTTTGAAGTTTGCAGCAAAGCCCTCAATCCTTCTTTGATTCCTTAAAATTATTTTAAAGATTTTTCAGTATGAAGAGTTATTTTAAAGATTTTTCAGTGTGTCCATCTCTCTTGATCAACCAATCTAGTCCATTTCCCTCTCAAGGGCTTTTCTCTGAGATAAAGGCTTTTAATGAATTGTGCTTTACTACATAGCCAGAGACTCCACTAAGGGACACTATAATACACAGCCCGATGAAACCTGCCAGTGTTTCTTCCTAATAGATGTATAAGGTTGCATTAACTTGAGAAGTGTCATCTTTATAAAGCCATTCAGGGAAAAGAGTGTCTCTTGTTTCTAAATCAAAACTTGTGCTTATTCTAAGCAATTTGTTTGGTTTTATCTTACACAAATAATGTAAAAATAACATTAAAAAGTATGTAGTATAACATAGTGCTTAGATAATAGAGACTGCTTCAGAGCCTAACTGCCACTGACCAGGTCTATAACCTTGGGAAATTATTTAAGCTTTCTGTACTTCAATTTACTCATCTGTAAAATGGTATCTTTAGCAGTATCTTACTCACAGAAGCATTTATTGCTCAGTTATTTATTTACCAAGCATTTATTGCTTAGTTTACTAAGAACTAACACACATAATATGTGCATCATGCTTAAAATAGTCTTAGCAAGCAAAAGGCATGATTTGCTAGGATTTCTTTAAGGCAATATATCTTACTTCAAAGTAAGTATATTTTGTGTTCTCAACTACTTATTTCCCAATTCTTCAAACATTTATTTAGCTTCCACTTTGACTTTTCTGAGCCTCTTCTTTATAAAATATGTAATATTTATTATCATTTTTCTGATTTTGCAGTTAATAAATGTGTAATGTCTAAAATGGAAAGAATATAGAAATGTATAATGATTATAAAATAGCATATATTGAATACTTGATATATGCTAAGCACTGCACTAAATGCCTTACATATATTAGCTAATTTAGCCCTCACAGCAGCCTTGCTGATATTTTCTTCACTTCTAATATGAAAGAATTAAGACCTGGAGTAACATTGGAATTTAAATAAGGATTTTACAGTAAGAAATTGGGAATTGGCTGCATATCTACTTTAGGATTTCAACATCTTGATGTAACTACTGAAAATTTTTCAATAAAATTTCTAAAACTACATGTATCACTTGCCAAAATGTATAAATATAAGCGTACAAAATATTTATTTACATTTTAATTGAGATATCTTATATTATTTTATACTTATTTAAATTTTCATGTCATTAATATTCAAATATAAAAGTTGAACAGTTAGACAATATTTTATCTTTTGTTTTCGCAAAAATATATTCAAGCCAATTACCCTATTGTTTTGAAAATTTACAATGTTTTTATAAAACTCTAGCTGGGCATGGTGGTGCACACCTGTAATCCCAGCACTCGGGAGGCTGAGGCAGGAGGATTACTGCAAGTTCAAGACCAGCCTGGGCTACAAAGTGAGCTCAAGTTCAGCCTGAACTGTATGGTGAGACCATCTCAAAAAGACAAAAAAAAAAGCCCTCTAACAAACATCTTTACACATGGAGCATTATGGTTGGGGTATGGATGTCCCCCCAAAGCCTCATGCAGTAATGGAGGCACTTTTCAGAGGTAGGCTTCTAGAATTTGTGATTGATTCATGGCCCAATGCTGGGATTATGGGTGTGAGTGCTACATCCACCCTAAGGTGGGTAGCCTGCATACAATATAAGGGACTGAGTCTTCTGTCATGCTTTTCCCCTTTTAAAAGCGCTTGTTGCTTTTGCTGTCTTCTGCTGACACAAACGGTTGCCCTACTGCTATGCCACCCTACCTGAGAGCCGGCTGATTATGGATTGAAACCTCCACAAACTGTGAGCTAAAGAAACCTGTCCTTCCTTAATTTTGAATGTCAGATATGAGAGAAAAGTAACCAACATATGGAGTTTGCAGTCATTCCCAATTATTTATCTAGCATTAAATCCTAGAAGTGAAATTAATGAGCAAAAAGATACTGGATGAGCATTTTAAGACTACTATTCATATTTACAAAATGTAGACAAGAAGCTTTGGTTAGTTTGTTCTCATAGCAAGGTTCAAAATGTTATGAATCCTGTCATATATATATATATATATATATATATATATATATATATTTTTTTTTTTTTTTTTTACTGAATATATGCATATGAAATCTATTGAATTTTTATTGGCATTTCATTATATGCAGAGTCAAAACATCTTTAGAGCCAAGAATGTGGCATGTTCAACCATTTATTTCCTGAAATCTTTGTAAAGTCTTATACCTTTATTCTTATATAAAAGAAACATATGTGGGATAAAATTTGTTTCTAGATATTTTATAGCTGTTATTGTTAAGTTGAAAGTGGATGTTTCCCATTACATTTTTACATTTCACTTTCTATTATATAAAGGAATACTACGATTTTATTCTTTTTACTAACTTTAACTTGTAACAGAAACTCGTATTTCTTACATTAGTTCTATTTACTATTTAGCTGATTTCTTTAGATCATCTAAATGCCAGCTCAAAAATCAATCAAGCAAATATTATCTAATTGAAGCTTCCTACCTCACCCTTCCTTCCTCACCTTTGGATTTGGTTACCCAGTTCCCTAGCTCAGGGATGTTGGGGTTATTGGTGCAGCTGGTCTCAGCAGGAAGGACTGTTCCATCACTGACATTATTTAAAATGCCATCTACAAGAAGCAAATATACTTATGTCTGCACCGTAGGCAGAATTCTACCACCAGAGTACATTGGTAAGTCACAGTTCCAGCAGGGCAAAGGAATACACCACTGTAAGATTATGCATGGTTCTCATGAGAAAGAAGGGTAATCCCATGAGCAATGGTAGATGAAGGCATAATGAGTTCCTGAAATGACCCCAGTAAGTTTCAAGTGTAGAACCCTTTTGTACAACATTTTAGTTTTTGAAAAGACAGGATGTGTTAGTCTGCTTTCCATCACTGTGAATAAATACCTGAGACAAACAACTTAAAAGAGGAAGTGTTCATTTTAGCTTCCAAATGTATATTTTGGCCCCAGTAGTTTGGGTCTGTAATAGGACAGTATGTCACTGCAGAGGAACCTGGCAAACAGCACTGCTCCCTCATGATGGTGGGGATCAAATAAACAGAAGAGGCCCTGGGGGTCCCAACATCTCTTGGAGGACACACACTCAGTGACCAAACTTCCTTCCTCTAGGCCCTGCCTCTTTCTAGAGTTTCTGCCACCTTCCAGTAGCACTCAGGGTAGTGATCAAGCCTTTAACACATGAGCTTTTGGGGAACACACCAGATCCAACTTTAGCACTGGTTAAATCAAAAGGAAGAGCCATGGCTTGTTTCCTTACCGAGTGTAAAGGTGGTTTATTATATTTAAAACCAATAGTAGGATATTGCTCATTGTCTCACTAAATCTTTGTTGACTTATATAGTGGCTTGGTAACTGGTGGTCAACTTAAACACCAACTGAACTGAATCAGTGTGGGCTGAGCATGGATAGCCCACCTGAGGACTGTTGCCAGCATAAAAATGAGACCCGGAGAGGAAGAGTGGCATTGTGTTGTTTGGAGCTGTTGGTGCTCCTGGAAGAAGCTGTGGAGGAAAGATCCTGCCACGAACTTGGCTGTTCTCATCACTGGAAGAGCTCGGGACCTTGTCACTAAGGATGGCTGCAGTTCACTTTGGAGGAGCTTTGGTCCTATCTTTTGAGCACTGCTTCTTGGCTCCAGAGGGTAAGATCATACACTGTATGATCTTCAAGAGAAGTTTGTCGTGCTGGCTTCCTGATATGTACTTGGCTGTTCCATCATCAGAGCAGCTCGGGACCTCATTGTTCCTGAGGATAGCATTGGTACTTTTCAGGGGAGCCCTGGTCCTTATTTTGGGCATGACTTCTTGGCTCCAGCACAGAACCCTCAGCCTGCTGGCACAACTCCTTTACCCCATTGTCATAGACTTTCTAGCTTCCACCACTGAGCTTGGGGCCTTTCCAGCTCAGATCCGTGAAACAGACTTCATGAGTCATGGTTGTGGGCTCTAGGCCTCCAGTTGGACTCATGGTGGGGGAGGCATTGTCATGGGCTGGATTTATGCAGGACATTGCTGTAGGATCCAGGCCCTCGGCTGGGTTTGCTTGGGTCTTCAGCATGTGGATAGATTTCCTGCACTTTCTTTGTATTTAACTCCTTGGATGATCATCATAAAATAATGCTATACATGATGTGTCCTGTATCCAGTTGTTCTTGTAACCCCTGACTACAGAAACTAATCTTTGCTTCATTAAATATGTGCACCCTAGGTTTTGGGTTTCCTATGAAGTGAGTGTGTTTCCTTAAGAATTTGGTATTGTGTTTCAATTTCACATTTTTTCCTGACAAAATTCTAGAGCACAGTGTTACTCTATATATACACATGCCTGACTTCAATGCTGGGGTTACTGTAATTGAGTCCAGGGGTCCAACTCTGGCCCAAGGTCAGATACCAGCTTGGTATCTGACTTTGAGAAATTCACTATATTGCACAGCCCTGCTTTGTACTCTGAAGGGAAAAAAGTTTCATTAGTTCTAACATTTTTGTGACAAACAAAACTCCAAAAAGTCAACTTTTATTTTCTCAGGCATTTTACCCAGCTTATGGTTTCCTCATGCTTTTTCTTACCTTTTTCTACCTATTCTTATTCTTTGCATTTGTAAAAATCTAACCACAAAAGGTAGAGCTTGAAAAGCTAGATTGTGAAGTGCAGAATGCCTTATGTGTTCTCTTCTGAGATTCCCGTCAGACACTCTAACTGCCTGGCAGCTTCTGGATTCTTTGATGTGGTAAGCAGTGTCCCTGCACCTGCTGTGTTTCCTTCCACGGTACTATCGCTTAAGAACCATGACAGCAATAAAGTGTCCATGGCCTTGGTTTCTACACTTGGAAATGTATGTAGCAAAAATAAGAAGTTAAATTTTAATGAATGCTTTTAAGTTTACAGCCACTCGTTATTTCAAACTTAGGATAAATTCATAATAAAATTAAACTACTCTGGGTAACAAAAGAAAAGTCACTTTAAAATCCCATGTCTTAGAATATGCCGTTCTATCTAAATATTTACAACATTATTTCCCTGTCTTAGAAAATAGAAATAAAATAAACATCCTCTTTGGCTTGTATCATATATACTTCCTCAAAGAATTATGGAAAGGGCATGTTAATATCACAGCCAGAAAATGAAGACCTGAATCATCCATGCTGCAATGTGAAAATAGCTTATAGCTACTTTCTCCCACTCGTAACCCTCCCGGAGAGATCTTTCAAAATGGCAGCACAGCTATGCATTTTGAAAGGTTGCTTACCAGGACCTTAAGTTGTCTTATGATATAATGAGCTGCTATTATCTTATTTCACTGTTTTTTATCTAATTAGGTCAGTTAACCTACCGTTCTTTCACACAGAGAGTAAAACTTTGAAGTCATCTTTTATGACACCAACAGAGAGGAGAACAGATCAAGCTGTGCACCTGTGTGATCTGCTGGGCCGGCTGCCTTCCCTGCAGAGGCCAGTGCTGTGCAGAGATACAGACTCCGAAGCCAGACTCCCAGGGATGAAGCCCACTGCCCTGGAAATATTGCAAATCTGCTGATTCTGGACCTCCGACATAAAAAATGGGAACGCTAATGATAATTTCACAAAGTGGTAGTAAGGATTTGATGAGCTAATGGCACTGTGCGTGGCATGCTGAGTGTGGTACACTACAGTATAAGCATTTTTCAGCAACATCTTCCTTAACCCCATTTTCTAGCACATTTGGCTTCTAATTCTTCAAACGGGATGAGCACACTCCTTTCTCTAGGACTTTATACAAGGTGTTCCTTAAAAGCACTTACCGTGTGGGTAATTATATTCTCATTTGTATGGCTTTTTGCTTAGTGGCCTTCTTTCCTCCAGGTGAACTTTCCATGAGGCCAGGGACATTGCTTTGTTCCAGCTGCGTACTCAGGACTATGCTGATGCTTATACTGAATGTCCAGTAGATATTCATTGAGTATGGAATAAATAGTCTAAGAAAACAAAAAAAGTATCTAAGTAACTTTTAAACTGTAATAGAAACAGATAAAAGTTTCCATGTTTGAAATCAGTTCTTTATCATTTGCATCAAATTGTATCAAACCTCCATTCAGTTTAAAATGTCAGAGGTATGCGTTCCTTTATTTCCTTTTGAAGTAGTTCTTCAGAAACCAGATTGCAGAAATTAATCATGTCTTTTCAAGGACCACATAAATGTATGATAGGATCTATAAGTTTGCCTCATTTTTTTTTCTTTGAAGTTATAGACGCCATGAACAAAAATCTAATCAGATCAAGTCGGTCAGTAGTAAACATAGTGGTCCCAGAACAAAATTTCTTAGTAGATGAGGCAAGACCTTAAAACTCAATGTTTTTCCCTTTAGGAAGTAGAGACAGAAACTCCAATAGGTTCAGTGTACCCTAATGATGCCATTATTTTACTTTAGCGAATGTAGTTTATAATGAGGATGTACTTGCAAAGCAAGAAAATGATGTTCTGTGGAGAGTATATATTTGATTTTTTCACATTACTAGCATATTATTAGTATTCTCCTATAAGAAAATTAGTCTTCTCATAGGGCAATGACCAGATGGCTAATGTTATAAAAAAGCACTTTGCACTGCTCTGGGAGAGGTTTTACATAACAATATTATTCAAATCATCATTCAAAATATATTTAGAGGGTCTTATAAACCTTCAGGCCACAGGGAGAGCAAATAAGCTTGACAAAGGCTCTGTTGAGTTAGCAACTTCAAAATGCATCACTGCACCTGCCTTTTAGTCAGTTCATTCAAATATACAACCACTTATGCCTTCTCATTTATAGTGTTACTTCACTGCCTTTTTCTTCAAAGTGTGATCCACAGGACAGTAGCATCAGTATCACAGGGCAGCTTGTTAGAAATGCAGACTACATAAGACCACGCCTTGACATGCTAAATCAGAATCTGCAACTTAACAAGGTCCCCAGGTGATCTATATGCACATTACATTTTGAGGACTGCTGAAAATGATTTTACTCGAAGAATGAGAATTAAATGGAAAACTGCACTGTAACATAAATATAGAGCTCATGAAAAGGGGACACTGGTCAAAGTGTAACAGATGGTTATGTAGCAACTAGAGGCATTGGAGTCTGACTTAGCCTCAAGCTCTTCATCTCTCTAGCTGTGTGTATCAAACACTGCTTGTCCCCAACTCACACCTCCTGTCCTTCCTTTCTCTTCAGTCATCTCTGTGGTAACCAACATTACACATCTATAACCTGACACTGGCTGCTCCAGGTAGCTATGGCTTTGCTGGTTTCTCTGCTGCCCCCATGAGAGATGGCTGTGGGAACCTGGTTCATCACTGTGACACACTGCAATGAGAGTTCTCTCTGCCATAGCAACCCTTAACCAACCATGAATAAGAGCTACAACTGATTCTGAAGTGCATTCTCTTAGGCCCCTCAGAGTGTTTCCAGCAAGATAAGCTCCAGTTACCATGAGAAATGGGTAACTGTATTTCAGAACTGTAGCTTTCTTCTATCCTGTGCAAAAGTGATAGATGTCACTCCTGTGGTAATGTCAGATTACACACAATTCTCTCTCTCTCTCTCTCTCTCTCTCTCTCTCTCTCTCACACACACACACACACACACACACACACTAACAGACTCAGTTGAGTCTCTTTCCTAATCTGAACAATTAAGTGGCCATGTTGGGAAACTCACACAGCAATGAGTTGAAAGGTAGCACCTAGGACAGTGGTGGTGAATCTGTGCACTAGTGTTATTTTGTTTTTCTGTAAAGACAAAAATGTTAATGTATGAGTTATTCTTTCTAAACTAAAACCTCAGTATTCAGGTTCAATTGCAGTGTTGGCACTTTGCAATAAATAAGCAGGTTTTGGGTTGCAGTTTGGGCACTTGGTCCAGATTCTAGAAACTCAACTTGGACTCTAGCCAACAGCCAGCAAGAAGGCAGAACCCTCAATCATACAGCCACAAGGAAGTAAGTTTATCAATGAAATGAGTGAGCCTGAAAGCAGATGCTTCTCAAGGGGTGTCTTTGTGTGGGGAAGCAGTTTGACAATGGCTTGACTGCAATCTGTGACACCCTGATTACAGACCCAGCCAAGCCATGCTCTGTATCCTCACTGCAAAAACCGAGTCAGTAACGTGCTCTGTTTTAAGCTGCTAAGTATATTATAATTCCTTATGCAACAATAGAAAGTGACTACACCTTCCATTAGGATGAAGCTACTTGAGGTTAGAGACTTTATTTGCTATGTCAAGTATCTAATAGAGTATGTGACACATAGCTATTGTTTAATAAATGTAAATTTACAAACATATAACTCCGATTTTACTGAGACAGAACTTACAGTGTTTATATCTAAAGGTATATTCTGCAAGTATTAATATAGTATAAGATGCAATAACCATATATTAGGTCTCAAACAAAATTGACAAACAGAAATAAGTAATTTTTGCTTTCAATATCCTAGGTTTAACAGGCGAAGAACCAATAATAAAAATACATGCTTAACTTACCATTTCTTTTAGCCTATTTTCCTATTCCTTTCAAAAATAGTTGGAGAGCAATACTCTCTGTAAAATATCATTCTGGGTTATTTTACTCAGTATCTTATAGTGATATCAACAACCTATCATGATTATAAAATCAGCCCCTTTCAAAGATACATTTGAATACTTGGCTTTGCCTGGTTTCTGTAATGTTCTCCCAGATTTCTCTGCCTGATGTTATCTCATGCAAACAGCCAATTATGACAGACAGGTGTGGTGCAGCTGACATCTCTAGTACAGCCCAAATTTCTGAATTTTAGTCACAATTCTTTACTCTCATCATAGTAGCTGACTCAGTCTTCCAAGTTGAATGAAATTTCACAACCCTCTAGATTATGATAAACTGAAATACTCTTCTAGCCTGGATCTCCCTGAAAAATGCCTGTTATAACTACTATAACAAAATTCATATATGTACACAAATTTATATACATGTACATGTTTGGGCATAACCATTGGCAATTTGAACACTTATATTCTGGATGAATTTTTCGTTTTCTCATCTCATCACCTTCATCTCAGTACAGATTTCCCATCCTGGTGCTATATAAAACGTGTGATCAACAATTAGCATGAGATTGACTGAGAGATCCCCTTGCTTCTTTTGTTATTTATTTGTGCTCTCTTAAAAAGCTATTAACAAAAAACTGACTAATTATACTGGAGGAAAGGAGAGAATAAAAGTAACTAAAACACAGAGTAAGAGCTATTAGTTCCTCTTAAAACAAATGAAATCAACAGGTGTTTAAATTGGCAAGTATAATTACTTTATTGGCATTTTTTCCAATAAGAGAGAATCTACTTTCCTATTGAAGATCAGAAGAAAAACATTCCATAAGCACTATGGTTTATGATTACATATCCCCTCTCAAAGTCTCATGTGGCCATAGGTGGGGCTTTCTCAGAGGTGGCTGAATCTAGAGAGTGTGATGCTGTGGTTGATTCATGGTGCAATGCTGGGCTCAAGAGCATTAGGATTAAGGGAGTGAGTGGTGCCCACCCTAAGTAGCCTGGATAAGATAAAGGGGGAAAAACTTCTCAAAAGGAAAGAAAAATGGAATAGGGAAAAGGATAAAAGAAAGAAGGGACAAGATTATATATATGAATAAATATATATATATATATATATATATTCACAATATAGATAACTATACCACTAATCTGTTAGCTCATCAAAAAGAACAGTTTGTGCTTTCATTGCTCAATTTATCATTTTTATGCCTATATCTTATAGTCTGAACAATTATTTTCAACATTACAATATGCAAAATATTAACCAGGACTTATCTCCTATTATTTTTCTTAAAATTCTGTATCATCATTTTTATTCTTTTTTGTTTATAAAATAATTTTTAAAAGATATAAGGGAAACACCCATAGTCATTCCTTTGTGACATTCTGCCCACTCAAAAACTATTTGTCCTCTATGATGCCTGTCTGCCATACCACCCTGCCTTGGAGCCAGTCAGTTAGGGACTGAAACGTCTACAAACTGTGAGCTAAATAAACCTTTCCTCCCTTAACTTTGGGCATTGAGTGTTTTGTCTTGGCAACTAGAAAAGTAATCAAGACAATAAGCTGCTTTAGGAATCAAGTTTCATGCTTGTTCTGTCACTGTTGCTTATTTTGGTACTAAATGGCTAAGAAAATCTACTTTCAAATATCTCAAGATTGTTTATTTTTCCTAAAACCCATTCCTCTGATATCATTTCACAATAATATGGAGAGGAACAACTAATAAAATAAAAAAATGTTAATCAACATTTCATTTCCAGCTCTGATTAAATCCACTGCTTTACCATCTTCATACCTGCACCCATATTACTGAATATGCCTGAAGAGAAACACAATAATTGACATGTAATTGTATGGATTGATCACACTTTAAATTTATGGTCTCCAATTTCTTGACAAGGCTGACCACTCCATTTAGATAGAGATCCAATTCCAGTTAAAACCAATTCCGTCTCTCCTGCTCAAGTACCTCACTCCCCACCCCTTGCTACATTATTACTTTCCCACCTATATTTGACATGTAGGATATCCATCATCCTAAAAGAAAAAGCACTCATGATCCCGCTTCCTGGTCTTGGTGTGGCCCAATTTCAACACCTTGAATCAGATGAATATTTCTCTTTTCTTTTTCTTACACCCCTACCAGTTAATACTTTTACCTGCTCATCCATCACAATTGGTCTGGCCAAGCCATCCACTTATCTTTATAAGTGGAATGTAGCTCCACATTCACTCCTCATTTTATTTGGCTTAGCATCCCTTGACTTGATTAGACATTGTTTCCTCCTCAAAGCCTTTTCTACACTTTCCTTCCACTGTACCACACTTCCCCAAATGCTTTTTCTCTGTCATTTTGGCTGGTTCCTTCCTTCTCCAACCTCTTAATGTTGGATTGCACCCAGGCTCCTTTATCTTGGAATTTCTCACTCTTATTATCTGTCTATAACTCTGTCTACATCTATCTACCTATCATGATTCCCACTGGGGTCAAAACAGACCGGGTCATACGGTGGTAAAAAAAAAACCCTCCAAATCATAGTAGTTAAGAAAAGATTCTCATTCATGTTACCTGTCAATTGTGACTTGCCTGGAGGTGACTCCCCACACTGTCCTCTCCTAGCATAAAAGCTGATAGGGTAGCTACCATTTGGAGCAGCTTCACTTGCTCTGGCAGAGGTAAAGAATGTGACAAATTGTATGTCAATTGTGAATGCTTCTACCCAAAAGTTATACAACCTTTTCAATCTGACTAAGGAAGTAATATGGCTACCATGAGCAAAAAAAAAAAAAAAGTGTAATTCTGAAGTGATACCACATTAGAAAGGGAAATGGAAATATTTGGTAAATAGCATTAATAATTACTAAAATTTCTAAATTTAAATCTTGTGCTTAAACTTTATGCTGAACGCTAGTTTCAAATATCCAACCTTCTACTCAGCATCTCCACTTAGGCATTTAACTGAAATCTCATACTAAAGATATTCAAAACTGAGCTCCATTTTTTTCCCTACTCCAAACACAGGCTTCTCCTTTCAGTTTTTCTATCTCCAGTCCATGGCAAATCCATTAACTTCCCATATAAACTGCACAAGCGTTTATTGCTGTGCACCCTTGTGCCCCCTCCAAAAAATGGGAGGGACTGGACTGAACAAATTAATTAATAAATCAATTTTGTGGAGTTCTCTTGATTCATCTGATTTCTTTACAACTTTTAAAAACTGTAAATGAAGCAGATATTTCTGTTACAAAATAAAAGACATTCTGAGTAGTTGAACACAGTAACCAACACAATAGCTCTTGAACATCCAGGGCCTATTACTGTATCCACATATTGTGTAGAGTTCCTGCACTCCCTGTCTCCTTTAGGCCACAATTAGCTACTTTAGGGACAAAAGCTATAACGCTAGTATGCTCTGACATTCTGATGGAGGGGCCTTTGTTGCTATGTCCCCTCCCTCATTCATGTGTCCATTCTCTTTCTGCATGTGTGTACAACCCTCAGGGAGCTCTAGAATATTTCATACATTTTAAATAGGTTATAGGTTACTCTAATTCCCATGAGCTGTTTCCAAAGCTACCTACTACAAGGTAGGCCTTTTCCTATCTCCAAGTTAGTTGCATTTACTTTTGGACTTATTTTTTTCTAGTCAAGACTCGGAAATCATCTTACTCATTACACAACTGCTATTCCAGGTGTGGAAATCTGCTTCCTAAAAGCTTGAATTTTTAATAAACTATTCACAAATTATGTTATTTTTCTGGATCTGACATACCAGATGCGGCAGTTGTCAGCTGATTAATGACAGTAGCAAACCCAGGAGACCCTAAATTGAGAAGCTCTAAAAACAGAAACACAACAACTCAGACTAAAGCTACCTCCAGTACCTATTGAGGTGTTTGCTTCTTTTTCAAGGAAATAAGATCTGACTATGTAAATATCTAAATTACATTCTTCCCCAGTCTCTCCTTTCTAGGTGTGTTGTGGTGATTAAATCAGTAAGTATATGTCGAATCCATAGAACTTGCAGTGTAAGTATGTGTTGTTACTATTATATTTTCTCTCCCTAGGGATTAATAAATACTTAATAGGCTAAGTAAATACACTTCCTTAAATTGGAATCTGAAATCCAATCTCCACTTAATGTTGTTAGTAATATTTTAAATCTTCAGTTGATTTAAAAAATAGTACAATTTAGATGGTGTGAAAGTGTGCATTTCAGAGAGCACTGCTGAGAGCTCTCCAACTTGCTGGGCTACCTTGTGTGAATTCTGGTGGCTGCACGCTGTGTGGGAAGCACTCCAGGAGACCCTGAAGCCTCCGCCATGGGTTTAACAACTACTGTGGGAGAAGGAAAAGATGGCGGATCTGTAGACAACACTATACAGACCTTCCCCTGAGAGAAACAACGAACGCCGTAATAAAATACCCTGGAGAGGTCCGGACAGAGGGAGATGGAGCCTCTTGACCTAGGAAGAAACTAAAGGCAGAAGAGCTGGTCAAACACACAATCCCCGGGGTACATTGCAGAAGCTGAGATTAGCAGCCACAGCACTCTCCAGCCACCTGAATTCGCACTGCTGCTGCAACTAGCCAGAGCACCCGAGCTCACAGCCGCGACCCGCTGCGACTGGCCGGAGCAGCCTGAACACATTGGAGCACCCAAAACTGTGTCACTGCAATTAACCAGTTGTACTCAAGACCAAGGTTGGTGAGCCCAACTGAGAATGGAGCCAGCAAAGGACCTCCATTAAACCACGGTGAGTGCTGGGAATAAGGGCGCAAAGGGAAGGGCGCAACCAAATGGTGACGTGTTGGAATCGGGCAGGAGGAGCCTGAACTAGGAATGACAGTGACTTCAGTTGGTTGCTCCCTCCCTAGAGCAGATTGGTGGGATCTGCTTAGCCTGGGTCATGCCCCTGTCTGGGACCCAACAAGCCATCCCAAACTGATTCTGGACGCCTAGCACACGCTAACCCAGTGAAGGCCCCCAAAGATTGACTGGCCCGGTGGGGAGGGGCTAGCATATGCAGCCCCTGCCTGCACTTCAGTGACTGAAAGCAAACAGGAATTGGCAGAAATCCCTCACCAGTGTGCTTCAGAACCATAACCAACAAGGAAAGGGGCTGAGACATCCACTACACACCTGTATGGAAGAAACCAGAAATATGACAAGAGACAAACAAGAAAAAGCCCCCAACCCAAAACCCTGAGAACATTGACCCAAGAAAGGGAAATACAAAAGAGACTGAGGGTAGCAAGCATGCAACATCAGACACAGCTTCAATGGACATTAAGAGATACCTTCAGGACCTTGTAGACAAGCTCAAAACTAAAGTATTAAATCATGTAAATCAAGATATAAGTAGATTAATAAAAGAAATTCTAAGCATCTCTCAAGAAGACACAGATGGAAGAAGGGAGGAACACAAAAAATGGAGAGAAATGTTCAATAAAGAATATAAGGAACACTTGGAATACATGAAGCAGGTTCAAAGAGATTACCAAGAAATTAAAAATTCCATTGAAAGCTGGCAAAACTGCTTAAAAGAAACTAAGGATAGACTATCAAAACTTGAAGACAAATTTGCAATGTGTGATCATGAAAGGAAAGATCTCATAAAAAGAATGAAACAGGCAGTAACAGTACACAGGCTAAAAGACAACAGAGAATCTATAATTTAAGAATAAGAAATGTGAGTGAAGATGAAGGAATAAAAACAGGTGAATTACAAAGGCTATTCACGGAAATAATTAAGGAAAACTTCCCAAGCATAGGAAAAGAAAATGATATTCGGTATCTGAGGCGTACAGAAATCAAGCTACCTACAACCAAAACAGAGTTATACCCAGACATATAATATTCAAGATCCCAGAAATTCAATATAAAAACAATATTAAAAGCCATCAGAGACACTCCAGAAAGAATAGCTGCCGTCAAGAAAACAACTGATAACAAATGTTAGTGAGGCCACAGGGAAAAAGGAACACTGCTCCACTGTTGGTTGGAATGTAGACTGGTGCAACCATTATGGAAATCCATATGGAGAATTCTCAGAAGACTAGGATTGGAAGCCCCATTCAATCCAGCTATTCCCCTCCTGGGTATTTTCCCCAAAGAACTGAAAAGTTCACATCACAGTGATATATATGTACCCATGTTCATAGCACCACAATTTGTGATAGCTAAATCTTGGAAACAACCAAGATGCCCATCAACTGCAGAGTAGATGAAAAAGATGTGGCATTTTTATACAATGGAATATTACTCAGCTATAAAAAAGGATGATCTTGAGGCCTTCATAGGCAAATGGAGACAACTTGAGACTATCCTCATTAGTGAAAAAAGTAAGAATCATATTTATAAATATCACATTGTGTGTCTAGTATAAAAAGTAAATAAGAACTGTAAGTGTAATAAAACCAAAATGAGTAATTGCTATTATAAAAAAAGAGAGGAAAAGAAAGTGCTCTAAAGGATATAACTGCATGTTTGTTTGAGTGTGTAAAATAGGTGACCATATTGCTGAATCTTTGTTGGATCTTTGAGCAGAACTGTTTGCAGTCTCACTGTTTGAATGTCTACCATGTCTCCTTTAACTTTGTAACTTGAACAACTACATCAAAGATGACAATATGTAATTTATAAACTAGTGATTTCTTAGTGGGTTTTTTTCTCTTTTTCCTTTTTTTCTTTCTTTTTCTTTCTTTCTTTTAGAATTCTGCATTGTTGCTACCCTTTTTTCTGTTTTGCTTTTTATCTTCTCTTTAAATAAAATTTTAAAAAATGTATAATTGCTATTGTAAAAAAAGAGGAAATAGAAAGTACTACAAAATATATAGTTGCATGTATGTTTAGGTGTGTGGGATTGATAATCATATTTCTAGGTTCTTGTTGGATTGTTGAACAGATCTGTTTGCACTCTCACTGCTTGAGTGTCCACTTTGTGTGCTTTAATTTTGTAACTTGAAAAACTATTTCTAGAAGAACAATATGTAATTTTTTTTAAAAAGCTATCAGAGAAAAGAAACAGATTACCTATAAAGGAAAGCCCATCAAAATAAGAGCAGACTTCTTGACACAGACCATCAAATCAAGAATAGCTTGGAGTGAAGTATTCCAAGCCCTGAAAGAAAATAACCTCCAGCCCAGATTGATGTACCCTGCAAAACTGTCACTAGAAATTAATGGAGAAACAAGATGCTTCCATGACAAAGAGGAACTGGGGGAATTTGTGACCACCAATCCAACCCTACAGAGAATACTGAAGGACATTCTAGAAAGAGAGAAAAAAATACCAGGATTTCCGGAACAGTGGCTGAAAGGCCTCAATGAATGGGACAGACACTAGAATGAAGGAGAAAAGTAGAAAAACAATGGTAGAAAAATAGCATAGCAGAAATGCGGCAGAAAAAGTTGGCTATAATCTCTAACATAGATGGCCTTGATACAGTAAAAAAAAAAAAAAATACAAAAAGAGTAGATCAGGAGGTAGGGTCCATCGAGATGCTCTGTGTAGAAAATATAATCAACCTGAGAGAGGGTTTATGGACCAAAAATCAAATATGAGAAAACAATGCTCTATGTGACAGGGAACCAGAGAGAGATAGGGGCAACTTGACCACCACCTGCAGATAGGATGGAAAGACAGGATACTTATGTGCAGTAGGGAACTACTCAGCTATAACGAAGGAAAACCTAAAGGCTTTTTTAGGTAAACAAATACAACTTGAGATCAAGTCCAGGAGCGAGAAGGTTCAGAACCACTTAGGTAAATAACAGGTTGTCCCTTCCCCAATCTAAAAACTAAGGGAGTTGGTGGGACCCAAAATGCACAGCACCCTGTGGGAGTGAAAGGGAAGAAATAGTCTAAAACAAAAAGGCAGAGGATATTGTTAATAGTGTACCAGGATTTAAAACCCACATTACTCACACAGCTCTGCTTAGATGGATTATATTCTGATCCAGTTTGCCCACTTGTACTAGATTTGAGGGCGCAGACAGTTATCCCGAAAATAGCAGGATAGAGTACAGTAATCATCCTTAATTTCTTATTAACCTAATCTGAAGCTCTGTATAACTTACACTGTTTTACCATGACTGATCTTAATTGAATCTGGTTTGTTAGATAGCTGTTTTGTATTGACAGATTTTATTCAAAGCTGTTATGATGGGTAGTATCAAGTCTGAGAGTATAGGCAACTGCACTGAAGATGACAAGAGTCACTAGGATATCCACTCTGTTTGATTATTACCTGCCTTTGAAGTTTTACACTGTCTACAATGTTTTGTTTTTACTAATATTGTTATGTACTGCTATATTCAATTATACTGCTACATTCAAATATGCCTGATGATATAGACAATTCTATTGAAGATAACTAGAGACAACACAGTAATCAGTGTAGATCACCTTCTACTGTGGTTTTATATGACTTTTTGGTTTCATGTTTTTATAGGAATTTGTTTTGTTTTATCTTGTTATATTTTGTTTTTCCCTCTAATACAGAAAGGATAGAAATACATATAAAGACTCAGGCATATTAAGCTATTTACAGTCTCACTGTTTAAATGTCTACTTTGTATGCTTTAGTTTTGTAACTCGAGCAACAATTTCTAAGAGGGCAATATGTAATTTACCAACTAGTGATTTCTTACTGTTTATCTTTTTTTTAATTCTGTATTATTTCTACCCTTTTCTTGTTTTTTCTCTCTTTAAATAAAAAAAGTAAAAGAAAAAAAATAGTACAATTTAAAGCCAGCAGTGATGGCACACACCTATAATCCCTGCCCTCCCAGGGGCTGAAGCAAAAGGACATGTGGTCAAGTCAAGCCTGAGCAACTTAACAATTGTGTTTCAAAAATAAAAACTAAAAGGGGCAGGCCATGTAGCTCAGTTTGAAGATCATGGGTTCAATTCCCAGTACCACAAAAGAAAAAAAGAAAAAAGATTTAAATAAATGGATTCCACTGTGAAATTGTGGTTGTGCATTTGTTAGGAAACATGGGTATGTAATGCAGCATGTGAGACAGGAAAACAAGTAGGTATCAAGATTCGCACTGATCTAATAATTCTGCCCAACAGTAGAGACATGACAGGAAAAAATCAGTTCAGAAGAAGTAATGCTACGTCACTGAAGAAGGATGACCAAAAGGGAATCGTCAAGCTGAGCAGAAAACAGTACGATGCAAAACCGATGGAGCGACCTGAAGCCAGTGTCGCTCAGTATTCAACTCAGCTGAGAATAAAGATGACAGTCCCAAATGTCTCAAGTTACTATAGTGTGAAAGCGCTAATTTTTCAATGCCAGTCATCTGAAAATACAAATTCCCTCCTAGACGTGTCTCCAGATGCAATCTGAGCCTGAGTGGAGGGAGCATGGATTCCACCGAGGCTGGAGCCAAGGCCTCTTCCATTCCTCACCCTGCTCAGTGGCCTCTCGGTAAAGGCTTCCAGGGAGCAGTGTCTTCACTGTAACCAGTGCCCCAGTGCTTCTGTCTCCATTCTCCTGGAAACCTATCTAGACCAAGAAAATTAGTTTTATAACTGTGGCCTTACCACTGGCCCATCCGTCACACAATGAATCATGACTCTGATGGGTAGGGTGATCTGATTCAAAGATCAAACAGGCTTTTCTTCAGAAAAAAACTAGAGGGAAAAAAGGGCCACAATTCTGAGAGCAAAAGGAGAACATTAAGCACTTGGAAGAAGATGTGATTCTAAAAATAGAGATTCAAAAATAAACAAAATTCCTGGGCACTCAGCTGGGCATGGCCAGGCACACCTATAGTCCCAGCTCTCTGGGAGGGTTAGGTAAAAAGATCACAAATCCAAGTTCTGTCTGAGCAAGTTAATGCAACCCTGACTCAAAATGAAAAATGGAGGGGGAGTTTGGAATGTAGCTCAGTGCAAAGGCCCTGGGTTAAATTCCTAGTACTCCCAAAAGTTTAAAAAATTCCTTAGCCCTCTTATATAGCCCTCACATATACTGCAATACCTTAGCCTTCTTATATATGGAAGGTCACATACATATACTGCAATACCTAGGACAACCAAAGTTCCTATTCAGACTTCTAGCTGAATTTTAGTAATTTTTCTCTACTGACAGTTTCTTTTGATGTTCATTTTCACTGACTTTCACCTTCACCCAGGTCTTTTGATATGCTAGCTCCTGCCACCATCAAAAACTCTAAAATAGTGAATATAACCTTTTTTAAAATCACAAGTTTCTGTAATATTACAAAATATCTGAAAAATATATGTATTTGCCAATCATGCACATTGTATACACACATGTTTATGCTTTGCTAACAATTTGAAGAGTTTCATCAACTTTATAAAGTCTCCTAAATGAAGAAGAAAACCCTCTCACAGTTCTCGCTCAGTAAGTCCTAGATCAACTGGATTACTGCAATCAGCAAGTGGATTTTGCAAACCAGTGACTATAGTTAAAGTCAAATGCCAGTATAACAGGAAAACTGTCTTTACCTTCTTTATTTAGAAATACTCTACAGAAAGAAAACTTTTAAGTACCACACAGGACTGACTGATGTTTTAATTTGTAGTTGAATCAGCAGGCAACTCCTTCATCCATGCATTTCATTGATTTTCATTATCATTACATTGCTTTACATAATAATAATTAGCAGTTACTGTCATGAAGATACTTTCACACTTTAACCAAGTCTCCCTCTCCTGAGAAAGATAAGCTTATTATCTCTTTATGGGTAATCAAGCCAGAATAGAACAGTTAAATGGCTTTCTCCATGTGGTAGTAAAACTTAATATAGACATTATATTGATGATTCCCTATCCTAAGATCATCAAACTATACCTTTCTCCTTTAGGAAAATTAGCAGTATTTCCAAATTCACTAATTTTATAAATAATTTAGTAAGGTCAGTTAATACAAAATATTTGCATATAATCTGGGAAAAGTGATCTTTGCACAAAAATCCACATCAACGTGATGTCGAAAATTGTGCACATTAAACTCACACACACTTCCTCCATTTTACCAATGATAACCTACTGACATCACTACTTCTATTCCTGCACCACTCACTGATGTTGCTTGTTCGGTCTAAGCTTTGAGAGCAGACTGGCCCCTAGTGGTGAACTCTTCTGCTCAGCTTCAGATTTTAACAGGTACAGTATGAATATCTGTTGGATTACTCACTGTTATGACAACTCATGAATAAAGAGCTTACTACCACCACCTCTATAAACTTTTAATGCTTTTTGAGTTTCAGGTCTCATATTTTGAAAATACCCAACACTAAAAATGTTGTTGACAAAATGGAAACTTGTTCATTTTTATGGACAATTAAGTTCTAAAATGGGAGGTGACGCTGAGATTGATCTTCTAGTTAAATCAGCAAATGTAAAAGACATGCTAATAATATAATAGTTACCCCAAGACAATAACTCAAGAATTATCATCTACAAATAATCATCTGTGTAAGCAGTACCTTGACTTTAAACTCTTTGAATGCAGGCACGGAGATGGAGCTAATCACACTAATTAACTCAGTGTGCCATGTAACAAATTAATTTTGAGTAAAGGAACAGGCAACTAGAGAAAAATCTCAAAATCTCAATTAGTTAATCCAAAAGTAACATAATTATTCTCAAAACTCATCTGGCTTTTTGAGTAAAAACAGTAGAACCAGGATGGCGGGTGTGGTGATCATGTGACCTTGGCAGCCTGGGATTGTTATTTATGACACTGCCCTGTAGTTCCACATTCCAATGGGAAAACTAAATGGCAGCAGAATTGATGGGTTGATGTAGACTATCCATAACCAGAGAACTAATCTAAAATGAGACTTTCAGAAGTTTTTTCCATTAGCTTAGCTTCTGCTTTAAACATATTTCTGACAAGAGAACTTTGTAGTACAGGTCCTGCCCTCATTTTTGTCATGAAGTTGTGAATATGAGCCTTGTGCTCACCCGATACCATTTTATGTAACTTACCTCACCACTCTAATATTTAAGTAAATGCTGATACTATTTTGAAAGATTAGGAGGTAAAAATATAGTGCATTCCTTCCCTACTCCTAGAGAATCTAATTGTATCAATCCATTTCTTACTCAGAATCTCCAACCTCTGACTCACAGGCTTAAGTCTCCATGTCTTCAAAGGTTCTCAGGTGTAACTGGATGAAGTCTGGTTTTCACAGATACTACCACTGACCTTTCGGGCTGCCATCTTCAGGGTGGTCTTCCTTTCACATAGTTCCTTACAAGATGTCCTATGTGCAGTGTGTCATACTCTCACATACCTTAAAATTCCAATCATAACCAGCCACTAAGGCCCCACATACTTTTCTTTCTTTATAGATCAGGCCTTCCAAACCACTTTTCTTCTGAAATCACTTTGGAGTTAACTAAAGATTTTGCCAAATCCAGTAGCTTTACTTAACGTTTACTTCTCAAGGGTCATCTGATCTATTTGACATATTGACTATAACTCTTCCTCAGAGTACTTTTCTCCTCTTGGACTCCAGGACATTGCTATTTTCCTCCTCTCTTTACAAGTCCAGAGAAATAGGGTCTATGTCTGAGTATTAAATATTTCTGTCCCATGAGTGGTTATACTAGTGCTGACCACAATTAAGTATTTCTTTTTTACTTAAAGAAATGAAATATTACAAGAGTTATGGGATGCCCAGGGAGAGGAAGATTAATGAACTTCCCAGACAGTTATATTTGTGTGTGACCTTTGTAAATCACATTCCATTATGAGTAGCTAGATATGTGGTTTAAAAGAAAATGTGGAGAGGCAAAAGGACGTTGGAGACATCAAGCCTTCTGACACCAATTGTACTAAATTCCTATAGAGCCCACAAGAGATCTTTTAAAAAGTCTGCCTTTTTCAGCAACTTAAATAATTTGTTTTTGACATTATCATTTGCTGTGCTAAGATTTCTGCTTTACAGCCCCCTTCCCTTTTTTCAGTTTTAAACCATGAGACCACAAAGAAATGTGACAGTCTGTTATGGCTTATATCTAAATACCCCCAAAGCCTCATGCATTTATAGGTGGGGCGTTTGGGAGGTGAATGGATCTAGAGTGTGTGAATATGTATTAAGGGTGTGTGGTAATTGTATTACTTCACTGATTAGGTTAGCATTGTTCTGAGTGTGGCTGATGGGAAGCCCAACACTTGGTATAGGTGGCACCAACCAGTAGACTTATAGCCTGGATGCAATACAAAGGAAAAATGTGAAAGCCAGGATGACTGCTTCCTGCCTGCCTCGCTGTGGACTGTTTCTCCTCTGCTATGCCCCTCTGCCATGCCAAGTTGCCTTGGTGTCAACCAGCAATGAATTGAAACCTATACAAACTATGAGCTACAATAAATGTTCTCCTCCTTTAACTTGTGAGTGTCAGGCATTTGGCCCAGCAAGAGAAAGTACACAATCATTGAAATCAAAAGGAATTACCTTCACAAAATTGTACTACCTAATTGTCTTGGTTAGTTTTCTCTTGTTGCTGGGACAAAATACCTGACACTCAGAATGAATGAAGGAAAGGTTTATTTAGCTCACAGTTTGTGGATGTTTCAGTCCATAATCAGCTGGCTCCAAGGCAGGGTGGCATGACACTGGGGCAACACTTCATGGAAGCAGCCAGCAAAAACAGCCAGAGAAAAAAGGGGCAGGGAAAGCCTCTTTTCCTTCTTTATATTGTACACAGGCTACCTCCCCACTTCCAAAGCTGGTGTAGCCTTCACAAAATCTCCTTGTCCTCCTCTTACACAGGATGAGGATATTCACAAAGTAAGAACCCTAATTCCCTGCTGAGCCTCTGAGTTAAACTTCTAAACTTAAGTTGAATCAGTGTACCAATCATAATATTAACCAAGTATGTTTTTAATACAGTTAAATTCAAAATGATCTGTTCTTTATTTTGATATTCAAGAAGGAAAAAGTATCTCTCTCTTTAAAGGCAAAAAGTAAACTTGTTGAACATTTCAGTGTGATTTGAATTATCCTGTTAGCCAGTTATCTCAGAACTCACAGGAACTTGAAATCAAATGAATAAGCTGATTGTGAAAACTTGATACTCTACAAAGCACACTAAAGTCCTCTGAGTAGGATTTTTTTTGGTTTTTATTTTTAAAAATAGAGGTAGGATAATCCTTAAAAATATCATTGTAAAGAATCCCCAGGGGATATTCAAGGAAGGCCCAGAAAGGTCATCTAGTGGTGACTGGACTAACGGACAGAGGAATGCAGGGGATACCCCAAACCCATCCCACTCCTTTTCTGGTCCTTTTTTAAGATGGTCAGTTGATGCCTCTACTTGCTGTATTTGTATATTTGAGCTTATTATCCCACCATGATAATCTGCATTATCCTTTGACTTAGAAATTTTACATCCTCAGTTGGAGAATAGGGAAGGAGTAGATAATAAAAGCTGGAATTCTTCCTCTTTCACGATTGTGCTATATAATTATAATAGTTGTTTTCACTTCTGACTGCTTATTGCAAAACAGACACTGTGTGAAACACTTTGTAGAATTATCTTATGATCCTTACAACCACTGCATGTGGCCTCAATTAATGGATGAGAAAACTGTGATTCAGAAGGATGAAAAAAATGTGCCTTGGAAGAAACAGACACTGATTGTTCCTATGTTAACTAAATCTTGGTTTTCACCACAGACCATGTTTCCCAGCATATTAAAAAGAATCCAGGAGAGAAGTTAGAACCGCTGAAAGAAGACAACTGAGTAAAAGCTAAAGTTTACTTCTCCTTTTCAGTAAGTCATGGTTAACACTGTTTACTGTATGTTGTGATACCATAGTAATCATAAAAACCTGAGCTGGGAAAGAAAGAGAAACACCGTCATATTATGGAGAGACAGCTTATCTCTATAACTTTCTGTGAAAGACAATCCATGAGTAGGGTGTGATATGTACACCACCAAGCCATGAGATAAATACATCATTAATAATAGGCCACAATGCCTCCACCTTCAAATCTAGGAAACCTCACTAACATGAGAGGAAAAAAAATCTAATTCAGACCAAAATTATTTATATCAAAGCTCTTGGTTTTATTAAGATTAAAATTGTTTCTAAGTGAACCTCTTCAAGTTGATCTCAAATTTATTGTATGCATGTATGTGTGTGTTTAAAGCATAATGAGGTCATTATTTCTAAAATATGTGCATCTCTGTCAGAAGCAAGTCTTCCAGAGGCTTTTGAGAACTTAGCTTAGTAGATTATACAATTATTAAAGGTCAACCTTTTCTGTGGCATTTAATGTACTGGAAATTGCATTTTTAACCTTGGCTAATGTGCTGTCAGATGTCAGTCATCATTGCATTAATGTATCTGAACTGGACTACAAATTAAGTTGGCCCAAAATCAAATTTGTGTGGCAAGCAGAGGGGCAAAATTAACCAGTGGTTATGGAGAAAGACTTCATGGAAGTTCTATTCTGAAGTTATGTTAAGATAGCAGTGGCTATAAGAATGATATACAAAGACAACTGTGGGAAATCTACCTGGATGGGGATTCCCATAGAGGAGCTCCGAAGTCATTGTAACTTTATATAGTATAACACGGACTCAAAGCCCAGTGAACTCTGCCACACACATGGTGTCATTCCACCAGGCACAAGACCAAGAATATGAAATACATTTTCTCAAGCTATATTATACCTGAAATGAATCTGGCTTAAAGTTCACTCTTTATAAATTGTTTACAGTGTTCAATACAAAAGTTTTGTATAAACCTCCCTAGCCAGTCAGCTGATGATTTCCATGGCAAACATAATCTATTTTTCTGTATAATATTTCATGGGGTAGAAAAAGTAATTACCCACAATAAAATTATAAAAATAATCATTTCTGTAATGCTTCCTCTATTTTTTTAAGTTTATTGGTACAATTAAGATATACATAATGATCACATTCCTCATAGGAAATTTGTATCTGTTCATGATATTATCTTGGTTTCCTTTTTTTTCCCCAATTCCCTTCCCTCCTTTCAACCTCTCTTCCCCTCTTTATTTACAAAGGTTTGTGTCATTTTATTCTTCTTTTTTCAATTTTTTTCTTTTTTCTTTCTTGCTCTTCTCCTCCCTTTCCCTATTTCCCTTTCCTTTGAATAATTTCTTCCTATTTTATAATATCTATTATATGCTTTATCTTTATTTGCCCTTCAGTTTCTCACACCAAAGAAACAGTGCACTATTACACATGTATCTGATTTATTTCACTTATTCTCACTACAGAAAAAATGGCAATTATCAAGAAATCACCTAATAACAAATACTGGTGGGACCATGGAACACTTCTCCATTGTTGGTAGGAGTGTAGACTGGTGCAACCACTGTGTAAATCAGCATGGATATTCTCAAAAAAACTAGGATTAGACATCTAATTTGACCCAACTATTCCCCTTCATGAGATATTTACAGAAGAATTAAACTTATCATACTACAGTGATATATGTACATCCATGCTTATAGCATCAGATTGTAATAGCTAAATCTTGAAAATGACCCAATACCCATCAACTGAGGAATAGATTCTAAAAAAAAATTTTTCCCCTCTTATTCATATCATTTTTCTTCTTTTTCTCCATTAAGTAAATTAATCAGTATGTAAGGAATTTTCTATTATATAAACATCTGTCACAAGCTTCCTAAGATATTGCAGGTAAGATATTTGTGTAGACTGAAGTTATTTGTGTGCAGTGTTGGAATAATTAGTAAGTTCAATTAATCCTACAAAATAGCTGGTCAGTGCTGAGAGGAGAAAGTCAGTTTGACAAATTGGATGCACGTTCTAATCTGGCCTCTGGTGCAAAGTACTGCCCTGACTCAAGGACAAACAGAAGCCAACCTCTGCAGGGAACTGAGAGTCCTGGGGTAGAAACAAAATTGTGCAAATGGCTATGAGCAGTGATCTTTGGTGGTAAGCCAAAAAATAAACTAATACCGTTTTGTTAGAAAGTTGAAGAAAGTTTTTTCCTTAAATAAAGTCACCTTCACTGGTTCATCTGATTCATTTTAAAGAGAAGCAACAATTCTGCTTTTATATATATAAAGAAAAACATGTAGATCCAGGAATGGTGGCATATACCTATAATTCTACTACCCTGGGAGGCTGAGACAGAAGGACAGAAAGTTCAAGCCCAACCTAGGCAATTAATCAACTTAGTGGGAACCTGTCTTAAAACAAGATAACTAAAGATAAAAGCTAGGACTGTAGTTCAATACAAAGGTCCTGAGTTCAATACTCAGAATAACAAAAATAAATGGAGGGAAGACTGTGGTGGGCCAGTGAGAGCATGGGTGAGCCCTCCCTCCACCTAGAGGACCCTGAGAAGGCCTGTGAGATTCCTCTCCCAATGACAATGGCCCTAGCTTTGATACATACCATGGACAAGTGGGTCTGGCAGCCTAGAAAAGTGTAAGGTAGCAATAAAATACAAGCCAAGGGTTCAGTCACATCAATTCTCCTAGACTAGTAAGCCCAGAAAAAATCTAGGACTCACCCAACTAGTCCTGCAGAAGGAATTCAGGTGACTAGCCACTCCTCTACACTGTGGGACCTGGCCGGTGGATGAACACTGGCCACACAGTAGGACACTGACTGGAACTCACATGACACATGGGCAAGACTACCAAGATTGAAAAGAAAGAATTATGAACCAAGAGGTGAAAATGACAAGACAAAAAAAAAGAAAGTGCAATATCAGACTTCCAGCACATCTGGAACAAGTACAGGAGACATTAGCATAGAAGACTTTGGAAGAAACACATCTGAAATTTCTGAAAAGACAGCAAGCAAAGCAAAGAAACCAAGCCATGAGGCTTCAAAGGAAACCAGATCAGAAATAATTTCTCAGGATAAAAAAAAAAGAAAGAAAGAAATGACAACCTTAATGAAGAATTTCTCAGCACAGCTATAGTAGACAGTAAACTAATAACAATACAGAAGTATAGGAAAATGATGGAAACCATCAATGAACACTACAAGAAAGAAACAGAATGCATGAAAAAGATTCAAAGAGATATCTGGGAAATTAAAAATTCCATTGAAAGCTGGCAAAACCACTTGAATGAAACTGAAACTAGATTCAGACCTTGAAGACAAGATTGTGGCTAGCAATCACAAAAGGAAAGATCTCTTAAAAATAATAATGGACCATGAAATAACAATTCAACAGCTCCATGATGATGAAAATAAAAACAGTATAAGACTGATTGAACTTCTAACCAAAAATAATCAAAAGATAAAGGTCACTACATACTTGTTAGGGGAAAAATTCAAGAGGAAGAGATAACAGTCATAAATATATATGCATCAAATACAAGGGCACCCAATTATATAAGACACACTAATAGACATGAAAAATCAAATAAAACAGTAATAACAGGGGACCTTAATACCACATTGTCACAAAGAGGTAAACTAGAGATCCAAGATGGCTGACTGAGTGGTGGCACAATAAGAGAGCCTCTCTGAAAAAAACCAACTCAGATGCTGGAATCTGACAACATGGAGAAAGCCAGACAAAAGGAGAGGAATTCTCATGACCCAGGAAGAAACTGAGGAAAAAGAAAAAGAAAGAAGAAGTGGGGACAGAGGGGTGGAGTTGGGCAAGCTATGGTTGCTGTACCAGCACATCTTAGAGTTAGGCCACTCACGATGGAGCTGAGGTCACAGCCCTGCCAAGAGTGGGGGTTGGTGAGCTTGAGACCCTTGGCTGGTGGAGGCACTGTGGCAGGGAGTGGAAACAGCGAGTCTAGCTGTGTGAACTTTGGTGAATGATGGAAACTGGATCCCCCAGAGTGGGAGGACAGGATAGATGACATTTGGAGTTGGGCTGGGCTGGCTTGAATTAAAACCCAAGGTGGCATTGGTTGAAGGCACCTGGTCCAAAGCAGAATGGTGGGATATGCTTGGGCTGGGTCAGGCCCTGGTTGAAACCCAATAGCCAGGGATGAAGCTGTTCTGGCCAGTGGCATCCCCAGGGAACACACAAACTTGCTGAAGCATCCGCTGGGTGACTGACATAGGGGGAGGGACCAGCTCACAGCATGCACCTTGCAGATCAGCAGCGGACTGGGGGCGTGACCCTTCTCTAGCCAGTGTGCTGCAGAAAAAACTGTAAGCAATACAAAAGGCCCTCCACTACCCACCCATATGAAGGGGGCTGGAAACATGACAAGAAAGAAAAATAGCAAAAGGCCTCCAACCACCGAATCAGGGAAAGTGAGTCCAATAGAGATAAATGCAGATTGAGGGCAACAAACCTGTAATATCAGAGACAGCTTCATCAGAAATAAAGAAATACTTCCGTGACCTCATCAACGAATTTAAATCTGAAATTCTAACTCAGGTGAAGCAAGATATAAGATTAATAAAAGAAATCCTGGGTAATCCTCAAGTAGACATAAATGAAAGAATGGAGGAACCCAGAGAAAGGAGAAAAGCCTTTGATGAAGAATATAAACAAAACCTAGAATACATGAAACAGATCCAAAGAGAATATCAGGAAATCAAAAACTCCATTGATAGCTGAAAAAACCTTTTAACAGAAACTAAAGACAAACTTTCAAAACTTGAAGATAGATTTGCAACATATGATTACAAAAGGAAGAATCTCTTAAAAATAACAAGGAACCAGGAAGCAATGATACAAAGGCTAGGGGATTTATAACCTAAGAATAAAATATGTGAATGAAGATGCAGCAACAAATACAAATGAAATAAAAAGTCTATTCACAGAAATAATTAAGGAAAACTTCCCAAACATAGGTAACAGAAGTGAAGTTCTGATAAATGAGGCATACAGAACCCCAGCCAGCTACAACCAAAACTGATCTACACCCAGACATATGATAATCAGGTTCCCAGAAATCCATCACAAGAACAGAACATTAAAAGCAGTCAGAGAAAAGAAAAAGATTACCTATAAAGGAAAACTCATCAAAATCACAGCGGACTTCTCGATGCAAACCATCAAATCAAGAAGAGCTTGGAGCAAAATATTCCAAGCCCTGAAAAAAAATAACCTCCAACCCAGATTGATGTACCCTGAAAAACTGTCTCTCAAAATTAATGGAGAGACAAGATATTTCCATGACAAAGAGGAAATGGTGGAGTTTGTGACCACCAATCCAACTCTGCAAAGAATATTGAAAGAATTTCTAGAGAGAGAGAAGAAAATCACTAGGAACAATGGCAGAAAGGCCTCAAGGAAAAGGGCAAACAATGGAATGAAGGAGAAAAGTAAACAAACAACAATGACAGAAAAATAGCATAGCAGAGATAAGACAGAGAAGATTGGTTATATCACTGTTTTATCTTGACTAGTTTTATTTGAATCTGGTATGCTCGAGGGTATCAAGTCTGAAAGTAGAGGCAACTACTCTGAAGATGACAAGATTCAATAGGATACCCATTCTGGTTTGATTATTAACTGTCTTTGAAGTCCTATAATGTCTCCAATGTTTAGATTTTATTAATAGTGTAATGCAATGCTAAGTTTAATTATACTGTGTTTGACAGTATAGACAATTTTATTGAAAACAAGAGACATCATAGTAACTACCGTAGATCACCTAGTATTGTGGTTTTATATGTCCTTTTTATTTTGTGTTTCTCTATGAATTTGTATTTTTGACTTGTTTTGATTTGTTTCTCCCTCTAATCCAGAAAGGCTAGGTATACATGTAGAGACTTATACATGTGTAGAACTTCTAAGTAGTTTATGAGAATGGATATAGTTATTGCACAGAAAAAAAGAGAGTACTCTAAAGGATATAACTGCATGTATGTTTCAGTGTGTGGGATTGATAACTATGTTGCTAAATTTTTGTGGGATGGATGAACAAAACTGGTTGCAGTCTCACTGTTTGTATGTCCACTTTGTAGGCTTTATTTCTGTAATTTGAACAACTACTTCTAAGAGGAAAATATGTAATTAACTAGTGATTTCTTACTGGTTATTATTTTTGTTGTTTTGTTTTGTTCTTGAAATTTTGTATTATTTCTACCCTCTTTCTGTTTCAAATTTTTTTCTTTAAATAAAAAAAGAGGTAAACTAGACAAAAAGCCAGCAAAGAAATGACAGAGCTGAATCAAACCTGTAAACAAATGGACTTATTAGACATTTACAGAGTATTCCACCCAACATCAGAAATCATACTCTTCTCAGCTTTATATGGGACATTCTCTAAAATAGAGCATATATTAGACCATAAAATATGCTTAAGTAAACACAAAGGGATTGAAATTATCCCAGGCATGTTATCTTACCATAGTACACTGGAACTCGAAATTAATGGCAAAATAAACTGCAAAACCTACATAAACACATAGAAATTAAATAACACCCTCCTGAACAACCAATGGGTTATGGATAAAATTTTAATTTTTTTTAAATTTTATTCTAAGAAAGAAAGAAAAGAAAATTTTTAAAAAGACAAAACAGAAGAAAGAATACAGAGTTCAAAAAAATTAACATCATAAAATCACTAGTTGATACATTACATATTCAACTTAACAATAGTTGTTAAAGTTACAAAATCAAAGCATTAAAAAGTGGCTAGACAAACATTGACAGTACAAACTTTTCTGTTCAATGATCTAATAAAAGTTCAGTAATATGGTCATCTATTTTATATACTATACATACCGTTATATCCTTTAGAGCAAATTTCCTTCTCTTTCTCTTTTACAATATCTATTATATCTATTATACTGTTAAATCTATTATGCTTTTATATTTATCTTACTTTTATATCTATTATATTTTTTGGATACCATTATTCTGTCTGCTCTTATTATTTTTTACACTAGAGAAACAATGTGATATTTACTAACATGAGTCTTATTTATTTCACTAATGAGGATATTCTCAAATTGCCTCCATTTACTGATAAAGGCCTCAAGATCATCCTTTTTTATAGCTGAGTAGTATTCCATTGTATAAAAATACTACATTTTTTTCATCCACTCTGCAGTCGATGGGCATTTTGGTTGTTTCCAAGACTTAGCTATCATAAATTGTGCTGCTATGAACATGGGTGCACATATATCACTGTGACATGACCTTTTCAATTTTTCTGGGAAAATATCCAGGAGGGGAATAGCTGGATTGAATGGAACTTCCAATCTTAGTGTTTGAGGAATCGCCATACTGATTTCCACAGCAGTTGCAGCAGGCTGCACTCCCACCAACAGTGGAGAAGTGTTCCTTTTTCCCCGCAGCCTCACCAACATTTGTTATCAGTTGTCTTCTTGAATGCAGCCATTCTTTCTGGAGTGAGATGAAATCTCAATGCTGCTTTACTTTGCATTTCTCAAATGACCAGTGACAGTGAACATTTCTTCATATATGGGTTATAGATAAAATTAAAGAAGAAATTAAAATATTTACAATTCAATGAAAATATAGACTCAACATACTAGAACCTGTGAGATGCAATGAAAGCACTCCTAAAAGGGGAATATATAGTAATAATTGTCACATCAGGAAACTGAATGGGCACAAATAAACAACCTAGTGCTGTACCTCAAGCTTCTAGAAAAAGAAGAACAAGTCAACCCCAAAGTTGATAAAAGGGAAGAAATTATAAGGATCAGAGGAGAAATTAATGCAATTAAGACTAAAAGAACAATACAAAGAATTAATGAATTGAAGAGTTGGTTCTTTGAAAGAATGAAACAAAAATGATAAACCCCTAGCCAACCTTATCAAGAAAAAGAAAAAAATCTTAAATTCATGCAATGAGAAATTAAAAGGTTGAAAGAACTAGAGATCCTACATACTTCAAAAATCTTTAATCATATAGGATGGAAAACACAGAAAAAAATGGACAAATTCCTAGAAACATATGAATCACCAAAGCTGAATCAAGAAGATATAAAAATTTTGAATAATCCAGTGTCAGTTACTGAAACTGAAAACACAATTAAAAACTTACCAATTAAGAAAAGCTCAGAACCTGATGGATTCACAGCTGAATTATACAAGAAATTTAGAGAATATTTAATGCTAATATTCTCCAAACTCTTTAATGAAATTGAAAAACATGCAATTCTCTCTAACCTATTCCTTGAGTCTAGTATTACTGTGATATCAAAACCAAAGAAAGACTCAACCAAAAAGGAGAACTATAGGCCAATCCCCCTAATGAACATAAATGCAAAAATCCTCAGTAAATAATGGCAAACAGAATGCAACAAATCATCAAAAAGTTTATACACCATGACTAAGTGGGATTTATCCCAGGAATGTAGAGATGGTTCAACATACATAAATCAATAAAAGTAATACACATCAACAGAGCCAAAGGAAAAAAAATCACATGACCATCTCAATAGACACAGAAAATGCTTTTAATAAAGTCCAATACTTGTTGATGATAAAAAAAATTACAGAAAATTGGAATGGATAGAGTCTACCTCAATTTGATAAAGCCATCTATGTTTAACCAATAGCCAACATCATACTAAATGGACAAAAACTGAAAGCTTTCACTCTAAAATCAGGAACAAGACAAGGATGCCCACTATCACCACTCCAATTCAATATAGTTCTGGAAACATTAGCAAGAGCAAAATTAGCAGGACAGAAAAATAGAAGGAATAAAGATAGGAGAAGAAGTTAAATTATCATTCTTTGCAGATGACAAGATACTATACATAGATGATCCCAAAAGCTCCACCAGAAGACTACTAGAGTTAATAAAATTCAACAGCATAGCTGGATGCAAAGTCAGCATTCAAAAATCAATAGCATTCTTATACACAAACAACAAACCCTTTCACAGAGAAATTAGGAAAAGAACACCTTTCACAATAGCATCCAAAAAATGAAATACTTAGGAACCAATCTAACAAAGGATGTAAAAGATCTGTATATTGAAATTTACAGTACTCTGAAGAAGGAGATTGAAGAGCAAACCAGAAAATAGGAAGACATCCCTTATTCATGAACAGGAAAAATCAACATTGCAAAAATGGGCATACTTCAAAAACTGCTGTACAGATTTAATGCAATCCCAACCAAAATATCATTAGCATATTTCACAAATTTAGAGAAAACATTCCTACCAATCATTTGGAAACAGAAGAGACTTAGAATACCAAAGGGAATCCTGAGCAATAAAGGCAAGGCAAGAAGCATCACAATTCCTGACTTGAAATTATACTACAAAGCTACTGAAATAAAATCAACATGGTACTGGCAAAAAAACAGACCTGGGGATCAGTGGAACTGATTAGAAGATGCAGACATAACCGCAAAGACACTCAATCATCTTATCTTTGACAAAGGAACCAAACATGTTCTCTGGAAGAAAGAAGAATTATAGCCTCTTTAATAAATGGTGCTGGAAATATTGGCTCTCCAATGCCAGACTAAAACTAGACTCAAATCTATCACCATGCATTAAACTAAAGACAAAATGGATCAAAGATCTAAATATTAAAACAGAAACACTAAATCTACTGGAAGACAAGGTAAGTAAAAATCTTGAAGACATAGGTATAGGCAGAGAGTTCAGGAACAAAACTCAAACTGCACAGGAAGTACTTCAAAGAATCAACAACTGGGATCTCATCTTATTAAAAAGTTTTTACATATCAAAAGAAACCACCAACAGAGAGAAAGTACAGCCCCCAGAGTGGGAAAAAATTAGCCAACTTTCCCTTAGTCAAAAATTTCTATCTAGAACATATAAAGAATTGAAAAAAATCAGGCCCCCAAATTCAAAGACCCAATCCAAAAATGAGCGTCTGAGATAAACATGCCCTTCTCAGATGAAAAAATATGAAGGGCAAATAAATACATGATGAAATATTCAACATCACTGGTCATTCAAGAAATGCAAATTAAAACAATGTTGAGATTCCCTCTCACTCCACAAAGAATGGCTGCCATCAAGAAATCAACCAATAACAAACGCCAGTAAGGCTGTGGGGAAAAAGGAATCCTTCTCCACTGTTTGTGGGAGTGTAGACTGATACAATGATTGTGAAAATCAGTGTGGAGATTCCTTAAAATACTAGGATTAGAGGTCCCATTTGACCCAGATATTGCCCTGTTGAATATTTTCTCAGATGAACTAAAAGCATCATACCATACCAATATATGTGCACTCATGTTTATATCAGCACAATTTGCAACAGCTAAATCTTGGAAACAAACTAAATATCCATCAATGAAGAAATGGGTTTAAAATATGTGGTGTTTTTATATAATGGAGTACTACTCAGCTATAAAGAAGGAAAACTCAAGGCCTTTATAGGTAAATGGATGCAACTCGAGACTATACTCATAAGTGAAATAAATCAGACTCTCATGTGTGAACATAATATTGTCTCCCTATTATAAAAACTGAAACAGTAAATAAGATCCAAAATGTACAGTAGCAATTGTGAAAGTGAAAGGGGAAGAAACTGCTCAAAAGGAAATATCAATTAGGACTTGGGAAAGGACAATAGATAAGATAATTATACTCCTGATCTCTATTAGTTAATTGAAAAGAATGATTTGTGCTTACATTATCTGATCAATTTTTCATGCCTATAACTTGACATTTTAGTGTCATTCCTCCACTAAAACACAATGGACACTTAGGTCTCCTCTACTCCAAGGAAGTCATAGCAAACAAACAACATATATGCTTGTATCCCCTTGTTTCATCATGGTTGGGAAACCGCTACTGGCTGAATTTGGGACAATTAAACATCAAAATGAATGATAGCTTTGATGGATTTTTATTAATCAAATAAAATGTGTCTGGGTTCACACCAGTATCAATACATGTATACAGTCACATATACACACATCATTACATACTGTAGAATGCTAACTAATAAGCAATGGAATAAGAAAACCACCATTTGGCCAAGCCAGGTGCCACAGGCCTGTAATCTCAGCACCCTGCAAAGCAGAGGCAGGAGGAAGGCAATTCCAGGCCCAACCTGGGCAACTTAATGACTTCAAGAGAACCTGTCTCAAAATAAAAAGTGGGTTGGGGATGTAGCTCGTGCAGAAACACTGTGTTTTATCCTCAGTAGCTCAAACAAATAAAATCACCATGATAGTAACAACTAATGCAGGCAAGAAATACCAAGGCTGTCAAAACTAGTAGATGAAGATGAGATTGTTGGATTTTTACACAAAACATATCTCCATGGGGCAGCTATTATTATAAAGAGAAGAAAAGTAAGTTTGGAGTGAAGAAACCTTGCAGATACCATCTTAACTAAGAAATCAGCAATGAAAAACAGCAGAAAAGCAACTGCTATTAGATCAGACAGAGAGGGGATAGTAACACTTCCGTGAATTCTGGCCCAAAATTCTGGGTCTCAACATGAGGAAGTATCAAAAAAAACAAACTGCCCTGTAATATTTGTAACTTCCCATAGTCATGGAAAGTTAGAGGAAACTGAAGAATTTGTCCAAGTTGAAGATTTGAGCGCCATGACACTTGGGTATGAAGTAAGATTATATCCTGCTACTATAAAGAAAATTAAAATGAAGTCTCATATATATGTGATTGTCGTTTATACTATTTAACTTTCCCATAAACTTGAAGTTGTTTCAAAATTAAAATTATAAAAAGAGACAGTGCATGAGGGAAGCATAAATGAGGCGATGCTCAGAAGATAGAAAATCATATTGCCATGGTAACAAAACATGATCTGTCTTCAGATTCACCAAATTTCAAGACCTCAGCCTCGTCCTTCACATTATTGGTGTGTGTTGAATGAATTGACTGATTGGTTAGGCAGGGAAAAAACGTGCCATCCAGGAAAGACTTCATAAAAGAGGCAGATGAAAAGAGCAGGTATCTAAGCATAAGAAGAGGTGAGGAAAGCCACAGAGCTGAGAAAGCAGGTCTCAGTTGCAGTAGATGGCTGCAACTGAGATAATATTCAGAAACACAGAAGGGCGATAGGTTTAAGAGTAGTAAGAGTACAACCTGATAGATACCTACCATGTCAGGGTAAAGCGAGAAGTGAATTTTGAATTTAGAAAACGGAAAAATCATTGGCCTCTTGTAAGCAAAGTTTGCTTAACCCTTTTGTCTTCTATTCTTCCACTAACAGAGGTACCAATACCCAGCAGTGAATCTGACAAGGCAAGAATGCAAGCAAAAGTAATTTACCAGCTAAACCACAAAATCCCTTGGTTCTTTGGCAACATTTTTCAGGGAGTTCTACACAATTATGTTCCATGGAACTGTATGGTAATAAGTACGTTAGGATGAAATAAATTCACATTAAACTAATTTCATCATATTTCTCTCCAAATGGCCAACTCACCAGAATATTCCTCAAGGAAAAGAGTACATGGGTGACCCAAGGTGACAGGGTACCCTTCCTCATACCACCTCTATCCAACAGGATTTGATGATTTGCATGAGCAGCCTCCAGGCCATACTGCTTGTGTCGCCAAGCAGAGAAACCAAAGCCAGGTATTTGTGAACAGCTAGCTCAGTCATACAAGGCATGAGGGTTTCAAATGAAATCAGATATGAAGTGACTGAGGCAAATGGTAGCAGAAGACCAGAGTCCTGATTCCACAACTTGCTCACTTCTCTTTCAGGCTCTATCAGTCCCTATGTAAACAGCCACACACAAATTAGGATGCACAAAGTTTAGTTCTGCCAAGGGCTATGATGACCTGACCTCTTTGTGGGGCTTGCACTAGCTGTGTTAGAGTTACCATGGGTATCAGAAAAGTTAGAGGACTCTTACAATAAAGGAGTTATTCATGGATGGGTAGAGATAGTGCCTATGGAAGTTGGGGAGAGTGAAAAAAGAGAAATCACTAGAGAAAGATTGAGAGGCCAGTTTGATGGAAGCTCAGAGTGCTGCAGACCTGTACTTCTGTCTGGCACTAATGATAAGAACACCTTCTTCATCAAGTGTTCACATTCAAGGTCTGGTGATCGTTACTGGCAGAGTTGCAAATATTCAGCCCAGAAGGGAGAATGACTGATGATTTCTGTGGAATTGAAGTTCAGCAGTGCATGAAGTATGCACAGTATCTCTTCACCAACCAGACTGGACAATTACCAAGTTAAAAGATACATAAGTGTTGTATAAACTTTGCAAACATTCAAGGCACAAATAGCTCTTTTCTGCATAACTGTGCTTATTCTTAATACATATTAGAGGAAGAGAGGAGGCAGCATGAACTGGTAGCAGCAAAAAACAAGAGATAAACAGAGAATGGAGGAGGGGAAATTTTGAAGTTTCTACTCCAGGTATTGCTGAACAGGAAATAGGGAACATATGAAATGGAGAAGAGAGGAAGTACTCCCATGCATGCAACTGATTTTTTAGGAGATATGCCTGCAGTAATTTTTGAACATCAGTGTAAGCAACAGTCCCATGGGCAATTTGTTAAGAATGCAGATTCAAGGGCTCCACTTTCCCTGAGTCAGAGCTTGTTAGGTAGAGACGCAACATTCAGAAACCTGAATAACAGAAAGGTCCTCAAGTGATAAAGATGCAGCTTTCCACGAACCACGTTATTACAAATTCCATATGTAATGATCTACTAAGTTTATTTGGCCTGAGGATGAGTCCATCCTTTAGTGAGCCTTTAGTGATCAGTTTAATAGTTCAGGTGACTAGGAAAGGACTAAAATAGAATCTCAGTTACATAGGCATGAATTTTTCATGGTATTTCTTATCGGGAGAGATGTATATGTATAAGTGTATGTGTACCATGAAGGGACTCATTTTAATTAGGAGAAGCATTGGAAAGGAGAAGAAGAAATATAATGTGGACCAGTGTTGATGCCAGCTAGTTAAATCAAAGTAAATTCATCCATAATCTACTCTAACTATAAAGAAACTCAGTTCAAATGTCTCCTGAAGCAAAAGCCTGTTTGTTACAGGGCTCAGTCACGTATGTATCCTCTTAGCCATATCCAGGGAGCTGTATCATGGGCAAAGCCCTGCATAAATGGGAGGCAGGGATTTCCTGTCATCAAAGTGTGTGCTCAAAAGAGCGATTGCCAAGTCATATGGTAGTTCCACTTTAAGTATCTTTAGGAAGCTCCATATTCTTTTCCATAATGGCTGTACCAATCTATATTCCCACCAACAATTTACAGAGGTTCCTTTTATCTTTTGATAATAAATACTTTTACAGGTGTGAAAAATAGGTATCTATATGAGGTGATGGTGATTATATATATATATATATATATATATATATATATATATATATCACTAATAGCATGTTATATACCTTAAATATTCACACTAAATCAGTTTGCCTGATTTCAAGCCTGGCTCCAAAACACAATACAAATCAGATCATACAATTATCTGACCTACAACATTTTCTCAACAAAGAGATTTAATATAAGGAATTGATAATACATATCTTGCTAAGGCTGAAGGATCAAAAATTAGAAGCTGGCCCTAGCTGAGGAAAGAGGCAAGAGGGAGATATCTAAAGACTAAAAGTTGCTAGAGCCCCCACATTGCAACTAAGCAGCAGAACCTGCAGCTATGCCGATGGACAAACCATCTGCACTGGTTCTGTATACATCACATGGATGCTGTCTTGACCACAATCAGAAACAGAAAAGATGCTACCCTGGCCCAGGCTACAGGAGTTCAGAATCTCCCTACTTTGGCTGTTGCAGCCATAACCAGCCACTGCCATGCTGTTGTTTCCAAAAGCAAGAATCTTCTCTCTGTCTACTTCTGACCTTCCAACACTCACTTTATATGCCTAGTACAATAATCTTTTTGAAAAGCCAGCTGGTAATAGAAGCTCAGAAATGTAGTCTGTAGATTTCAAGGCTCATCAAAACAAAGCACAGTACAAAAGGCAGGTGTGTGGCTGAGAACCATGAGCAATAAGCGCACACAGTCACAAGGAGATCGGCCCATGCTTTTAATTCTTATACTGAATGTGCTAGTTTCTTTCAGCATTTTTAGATTAGTTTTACTTGTAAGACTAGTATAATCTAGTTCAAATTAGTGTACATTTAAAGTATACATGTTCTGATATACTTACATGTAGTGCAGTTATTACTATAGTCAAACCAATTATCATGCTCAGTGTCTTATAACAGCTTGCTGTTGAGGATCTAAAGCTGCAGAGTGGCTATAAATTCTAGTGTCTCAAAAGAAATGGCTGTGAGTGTTTACCATGCATCTTTCACAGGATACTATTGAGGCAGGGCTGGATACCGAAGTGGCCATTCTGGACTCAGCATTGCTCTCACAGGAAACATTTTCTCTGGCAGACATCCTTGAGGCTCTTGTCTAGTGCATGTTCATCTTATTCCTACCAAGACAGCCACTCTCTAGGAGATCCCTGACGAGCTAAGGAGTTAGGTCCCTCAGTGTTAGTCTGATGAGACACAGAGAAGGCAGCAAAGGAAAACACATGACATAACAGAAGCAGTCTCCTGTTTACAGAGCCCAGAAGGAAGTGGTCAGCACACCTTACTGGGCTTTTCTCAGAGTTATTGAAATCATTAACTTGGATAGTATGTGTGAAGTACTTAGCAAAGGGTAAGACAACAGGTAAGCACTTCATTAATATTCAAAGAACAGGACATTGGAACAATACTTATTCATTTTGGCTTTTGCTTAAGAAATAAAATTAGTTCTTCAAGAGAGAAAAAAAGTCTAATTCTAAAACCAGAAACTTCCTCCCTGCATAGGTAGTATTTTGTCCCTTGCCCTTCAATGTCAGCCAGGACCCAAGGCATGATGAGGCCCCTCTAAAAGGTGCTACCAGCTCTGGTGAGTCACCCAAACTCCTAAGCCAGAGAGTTTTGGGGCACCAGAGAGAACAGGAGTCAAAGAATGCACATTTTGCAAAAAGGAGAATCACTAAAGAAGAAAATATATCCATACTTTCAAGGAAAGTCATACAGTCAAGCAAAAACATGACCCATACTGGAAAATTATATAATTGGTAGAGGTAAACACTAGAGGAACTAAGGGTCTCCTCACATGGCCCAAGATGTAACACCTGAGGAATTTTAAATGACCTTGGGAAAAAAAACATATATACTATATATATATATATATATATATATATATATATATATATAGTATCTATTGATGCAGGTCTTACTTTTACTTGGTCCTAAATACCCAGAAAGAAAATATAATCCCCCAAACTGGAGCAATTAATCATACTATAAATTAGAAAATATAATATAAATAACAAATTAGAAAGCTAGGGCAGATATAAAAAAGGGTCCAAACACTGCACCAGCACTAGCTGGCTATCTCCAGCTACACCTATAACACCTTAATCTACAACCATAAGAAGCCCTGATTCCCTGTCCCACAAGCTCTTCCCCCAAAGTGCCCATCATTCTGCCTTAATGTATTGCCATTATGTTATTTTAATATTCTTTCAAATGTCTCTCAGGTAAAGGTTTGACTTCTTATATATGTGTGCCCATAGGATAAAAATGCCAATATAAATATCACAGTTACTAAGCTTTGTAACTTTTGGGTTAAAGACTTTTTTTTCTATGCTCTACTTCATATATTTTTATATTATCTGAAGATGACTATTACAAAAGGTCTTGAGATCTACAAAATAGAATCCAGAACCCAGATTCTACACCTATATGGGTTTTAATGGCCAAGTGCTCACATAGAAACATAGATATCCTTATCAACTGTATTCTTTGACCATGTTTATGATCACAGTAGGAGAATAATTGGACTTCTTACTGACAAAAAAGGAGGAGTCTATATGCTCTTAACCTCCACCTGTTGTACTAGTTCAAAAACTAGGGATTAAAACTAAGAATAAAGGATTATGCCAAATGCTATCTAATTTTGCCTGATTTTGCTTGATTTCTACAACTTTTTGAAGCCACTGTTCAATAATATTCTACTTTTAATTTTTGGCCCTTACTTATTTAACATGGTTATAAAATGAAGCTTACATATCAGTAATTGCTAATGTCTTTGCCCTCATTTCCAGACTATCAGAGGATTTTTCTTCAACACAAAATCTGATCTTCCCATGTCCACTCTAGATCAGTCAGAGTGAGATTTTCAATCCTTGGTTAGGAGAGGCAAGGTTCCCCCCTCAGCCTGAAGCAGCTATAAGAAAATGAACCTTTAGCTCCTTTGCAATCCTTAATAATAAAGGATCAAAGTCTGATTGGTGAGGGAATAAGATAGAAGAAATAAAAATAGGTAGAAAGGAGACAAGGAAAATCATAATTTAAAAATTATATTTTTAAGAAGAATGTAACTTCAGGACACAATCAAAATTACCCAAGGTTATCCAAATCTGCATTTCCTGGGCTTGTTTACGCCTTCTTTTTCTTCCAAGCTCATCATACACAAAATTCCTTAAAGGTACTATAAATCTAAATTAGCTTATCCAATAAGGTAAATGGCAGAAACTTAAATTTAAAATAGAAAAACAGATTCAACTCTTTCAAAGAATGTCTTTAGATAAAACATTTTAGGATATATATATATATATATATATATATATATATATATATATATATATATGTATATTATGGGCCCCTGCTTCTCTCTTATAAAATGGGCCATCACCATGTCTGGTGGCACATGCCTGTAATTCCAGCACTTAGGAGGCTGATCCAGGAGGAGCGACATAATTTTGAGGCCAGTCTGGGTTATATAGTGAGTTCCCGGCCAGCCTGAACTACATAGTAAGACTCTGTCTCCAAAAAAAAAAAAAAAAAAAAAATTAAAAGAATAAATAAATAAAATGGCTGTTCTTTCACCTACAGATTGAGCCATCATTTTTATTCTTGTAGGTGGGCATCACTGTTCTCCTGTAATCAAGCTCAGACTTTCTACAGATTCACAAATCTTGCAGATTTCTTCTCCAAAAAATAAAAATATCCACAGCTCAGCCTGTAGAATATCTCTCTCTTAACAGGTCACACTATTTCCTTTAAGTGTGTTGCCTCCTTCACATTCTGCCTAATAAACCTCTTTACACCTTATGAAAAGAACTCACTGCCTTATTGAACTCTCAGTGTACCACCCCTTCTTATTCTGAAGTTTTTCATGGTAACAGTGACCACTTTGTGACTTTATGCCACTTTAACCCTTTACTAAGAATTTTCAGATTTGGCTTTACTGCATTAACATAACAGATAATGAAACTCATATTCACAGAGCCTGAGATTTCTCTCAAATCCTATAGGAAATATATTCACAGAATCACGAATTTCCCCCAAATCCTAAAAGAGACTTCAGTCCAGCTTTCCCAGTTCAGGAATCTTTATTTCACTTCTGCACTTTCTCCTATGCCTCATCTCAAATGTTTATTAACAATCATTCTGTACTGGAAACCTGAAAACCCAAGTTTAATAATCACCCTTCTACTCACTAGCTAATGACTTTGAGTTCTTTAACCCTCTACTTTCAGCTTTTCCATCTATAAAATGGAAACAACATTATACCTCTCAGAAGTAGTCAGCAGACCAAATGGGAGCAAAACTGTCTAAGTCTTCTATAGACTGAGCACTGTAGAAATTTAATGTCTAAGCTTATTGGTATTACAATTACTAATCACGGGTCAGTTCTGATCCAGATGGGCTTTTGAGAATTAACTGACGATATATTCACACTCAAAAGTATACTCAGTTTCAAGTTGGATATAACTCACTCATGCAAATTAGTCTCTGAAGATTCATTTTGTGTCACACAAATAAAAAATGCATTGCTGCTGTCTTAATGTTTTTGTTCCTCAAAATTCATATGTTGAAATCCTTAACCACATGTAGTGGTATTAACAAGCGTTAGAGGCTGGTGCCACTGGGCAGCTCTGCCCTCATGAGTGGGATTCTTGAACATATGAAAGAAGCCCCAGAGAACTCATTTTCCCCTTTTTCCATCTCAGGTTTTAGCAAAACATGGCCAGCTAGAAACCAGAAAGCAGGCTCTTATAGATACTAAAAGAGCCAACACCTTAAGCTTTGACTTCTCAGCCTCCAGAATGATGTCAAATGAATTTCCATTGTCTACAAGCCACCTAATTTATCATGATTTTTATAGCATCTCAAACTGACTAAGGCACCCAATACATTTGTCCAACTACACAATTTTCTAATCCTATGAGCAAAAGGAAAACAGAGAATTTGAATAAAGTCCAGCCTGAGTCCAGCTGGTCATTGTTACTTGCTTCCAACACAGAGCATGCATCTATCTGCCTTGTGTAGAGACGAGAGGCTTGCCAAGCTTTGCGCCGTGACTTCAGTGGAATGTTGGGCAGAAGCAAAGGCATCAGACCAGAGAGCAGGAATTCAGCCCGCTCTTCCAAGCACAAGCAGTCACAGGCTTGGGTGGCCAGCAGAATAGAGGCAAGGCAGCAACCAACAACAAATCTCTCCCAGTCCACTCAGAAATCACTGGGGCTGAAGAAAGCCAGCAGCTGTGACAACAGACAGCTATCAAAGCTGCCGCTCCCGGCTGGCTGCTGCTCACCAAGGCAAAGAGTGGCTTCACAAGGAAGACTGGGGAGAGGGCTGAGTCCTCTGACAGCGAGGGCGTGACCTTTGCAAGTCATCCTCTTTGTTGCACTGTTTAGACTTAGTCACTAGAGAACCTGTGAGGAAACGTGCAGCCCTTGAGACTCTGTAGGACAGGTGGGGAGCAGCACCATGACACTTGAAAGTATTCATTGTTGTTGTTCCCAAGAACAAACTTTGTAATTCTTTTTTTCTCACTGATATTTTTAATAATCCCTTTACCCGCAAGCAACTCAGAGAGGATATTAGGTTTGCTGTGTTTCCAGGGGTTGCTAGGCAACATTTCTAGGCAGCTGGGGATATTTCCATAGTAAGCAAGTCATGTTCTACCACAAAGGGCATGGTTTGAAAAATACGTTTTTCATCCATCATCTATGAAGCCAGTGTTTTAATACTAGGGGCTTTTATCATAGCTAAAATGAGATTCAGCATTTGATAATAGTAACCACATAATGTTTTAGCCTCAGACCCTGACATAATTCTGCCCAGGAACAGAGACAAAGTACGCATCAATTTTTACAGGGGTCTTAAGTCAAATATGGTCAACAAGATGAATTAAAGAAAATTCACCTAAGCAGATTTTTTTTTAATAAATAAATAAATAAATGACAGGGTCCTATGAAGAGCATTGAGATTGATCTTTTGGTTTTAATTTTTAATTTTAAAATGAAGAGTATGTTTCTTTCTCTGAACTTGTTTGCTGTTGCCTTACAAAAAAAAATAGGGGGTAACCTGTGATATCATAGCATTTTCTGTGGGAGTCGACGGGATTTTTTTTTAATTTAAAAATGCAAAATAAAAGTTTTAAAAATGTAACATATACCCACAGTCTGCAAATGTTTGCTAAGTTCTAATTTTGATTCTCTTTAGTTGGAGGCTGATGAATATCCTCAGTGTGTAGGATGCTTTAAAAACTTTAAATGTGCCTGGAGGTTTAAAAAAGCATCTCTAGAAATACTAGGCAGGAGCTCTGCTGTTACAGAAAATTAGCTTTTAACAATAAATATGTTAATCAACATCAGGTAAAATTATTTCTCATTCTGGCTCATTGTCATTCTTTAGAGCTATGCAGGTATAACCAACACAGGGCCCTCTTCCCTCTGAAGGAGCACAGTGCCAAACTTCTAGATTTTGAAAGAATTTCATGTTCTAGGTTACAAGTACTTTGGCAGAACTGGCAGCACACAAGGTCTCTGTCAAAATTTCCTGCAGCATAAATTCATCCACTCTGTTTTCACTAGAATATGTACATGCTGGTACATATATAGGTACATTTTTAATCTTGTAATACTGGGCACTGGTTCCTCGAGAAACTGAAAATACCAATCAAATTTATTAATCAAATCAAGTTTATTAATTAAAATAACTGCAAAACAAATCCTTTTTAAGCTCATTTCTCTAATGTCCCCCCATCATGTAGCATCAGCAAGTAAGTAGTTCAGCATCTCAATAATACATTTATATCTAGTTCTTTTCTGATTGTGTTTATATAAACAAAAAGAAATATATAAAATAACAATATATAATAAAATTATATTTTACATATGTATGCTTTTCTAACTTTTTTCTTGTGGAAGTAGCATGTCACTAAACAAAGAGATCTGAGGCTAAGAAATTTACTCTGCACTGAAGCAGACAAAATATTTGTCCTAAAGAGTAAGTATCTTCTGGCATGGGCATGATCAAACCTAGGGAATTAAAGTTCAATATTTGTATTCTTATCCATCACAATCATCACAATTAGGAAGAACATTTTTCTCTTCTGCTAAGTAGGAGGCTCTCCTTGGTTCCTTAAACAAATCTCAGGAGTCCACTATCTGCCAGGTAATGGGGCAGCCTCTAGGGACTCAAGTGAAGGCAGAAATTCCTCTGCCTTCAAGGAGCTTGTGGCCAACGAGGAAATACTAACAGCAGTCAAGCAATTATAGCAGAATGCTCAGAGCTGGCTGGAAGTAAATGCAGGAAGCTAGGAAAGCACAACACAGCTCAGGACGATCCTCCCGCAAGAAGTATCTCCATACTGAGAGCCGAAGGAGAAACAGAGTTAGCCAAGAGAAGCCATAGGAGCAGGGAGGAGGAAAAGCAAGAGTGTTTCAGACTGCAGGAGGCCTCAGCACCAAAGGAAGCACTGTCTCCGGCTCATAGATGTCATCTTTTCCGTGAGGTTCCATGTGCTGGTCTGTATCTTAATCTTTTCTTCCAGGACACCATACAGGATTAGATTTACCCTCATGATCTAATTTTCCTTACTTACCAAACAGAGCCATATTCTGAATGGCACACTGCAAGTTTTTCAACAAATAATTTTGGAGGAAAACTGCAGCTTATACTAATCACTCTGGCCACAAAGAGGAAGAAGGTAAAACTGGAGGAAGGGGAGGTGGCAGGAGAACCAGAGTGTGTGTTTCTAGGAGAAGAAAGGATTAACAACACTCCAAAGTGTCTCCACAATCAATAGAAACATAAAGATTGAAAATGTCCTTCAGAATTTGAGCCAGGGAAGGCAAAGTGACTTTGGTAAATCCTGTTTAAAAGAGTAGAGGGCATCAGTGACCAATTTTGTAGTTAAGGAGGCATCTAGGAGTTCAAAAGCTGCGGTCAACCTCCAGAGAAGTTCACCTGAAAAGGCATGAGAGAGCTAAAGCAACTAAAGGAAGACAGAGTCGAGGGAGGTCTTATTTTGTCAACAAATAATTATTAAATTCTCATTGTGCACAAGGGGCCGAGGAAACACATCAAACAAAACCTTGCCATTTGGAGCTAATGGAGAAACTGCAATTATATTTTAAGACATAATTTCCACATATGGCCAAAGACTGGAAAATAACAAAATGTTGTCAGTTGTTGGGTTTTAAAGTTAGTTAGTTTTAGATCTAATGTATTGTTTAATTTTGAGCAATTTCTTTAATATTATTAATAATAATGAAATATATTACTGTTTATTATGCATTAGGATTAGTATTTCCTTCATTTTTTTCTCCTACACTTCTCATAAGAACTCTGGGAGGTAATTACTGTTATTTTCTTTAGTCTACAAATAAGAAAGCTAAGGCTTAATGAAGTTAAATAATTTGGTCAAGTTTCAGACACTATCAAAAAACAGAAACTGGATCAAACCTCCTTCAAATTCATGCTTGTAAAAACTGTGCCACCAGCTCTCCAAAAGGCATATGTGTGTTTGGCAAGGAATATGGTGAAGGGAAATATTATGCTTCACTGGAGGGGGAAACTTTTATATGTCATACCAAAAGAAAATTTTACTTCCAGGTTCTCCCAGCATTTGTCACTTGCATCAGAGAGAACAGAACTTGGTTAAATTCTACTTTGAATCTCAGAACCTTAGAAATTTCCTGTTGTGTATACATCTTGCCTGTTTATCTGATTGACATAAATTTCTCAATACTAGAGTAGGTCCTCTGTGACCTCTCTTGTCATCACAAAACCTAGCCCAGGGATTTCATTGTCAGGACTAATCTAGGCATAATAAATGTTTACTTGCTTGTCAAATTACTAAATGTCAAACAAAATATTGAAACAGAGAACAAAACAGGGCAATAAAACACAGAGACTATTTTGAACAATGCATTCTCTTTCTGAGCATTTCCACTCCTTACATAAACAATCTGGCCCTGTAGAAATATATGACATAGTCTTTTGGCACTGATTTATTAGCCATGGGAGAAAAGAGTAATGAGTAATTCTCTTCTCCTCCACCTTTCTTAACAATGATAAGAAGAGGCTATTTCTATCAGTTTTAAAAAGTGAACAGAGATATAGTACGGTACAATTGAAAAATACAGTGACCTTAAATATTTTAAATATTATAGTAAAAGTCTCACTGGCATTCATGCCTCTCAAAATACTCCCTCTCACTTCAAACACACTTATGCCAACATTCTTGCCATTTTCTGACAGAGTTCTAGAAATCCTTTTTTCTGAGTATCTTTAGTTGCACTGCCATGGCTGCCTTAAGGTACTGAATCAACTCAAAAGTTTACTTCTCATAGTTACTTTGACTTTAGGAAAGAGCCAGAAGTATCACAGTGCCAGATCCAGTAAATAAGATGAGCCTGGATTTTCACTGATGGCACTTGGCAGCAGCCTTCACTATATTTTTTTTTTTTGCATCTCATGAAAAAAAAAAAAAAAGGTAATTTCCAGAACTGCTTCAGGAAGAAGAATGACAGGCGAAACATGGTGAAAGCAAAGGAGAATATTCTGAGGGAGATTAACAGAAGTATATGCTTTATTATAATAAACTTTTTAAAAATTTAAGTATTCATCATATTTTTTGTCACTCCTTGTATACACCCAGAAGTTTACTGCACACAGTCAATCAAGATTCATGCATCCTTGCTTTGCTACGAGGAGCCCTAATGGAATGCAGTTGCTCCTACTACTGCAGTCAAAGGTCATGAATAAATATAGCACTAAGCACTCAGCCATAAAGGAAGATGAACTTGAGACATTTCTAGGTAAATGAATATACCTTAAGACCATACTCTTAAGTGAAACAAATTGGACATGTGTATAAATATCACATTGTTTCTCTGGTTTGAGAAATCAAAAGTATAAATAAGGACAAAAATGTTTAATAGATATTGTGAAATAAAGCATTCAAATGGGAAGGGGAATGAGGGAGGGAAGGAGGGATAGGAAGGAAGGAAAAATGATAAGAAAAAAAATAAACCTGCCTTTTGTAAATGAGGGGAAGAGGCGTTGAAGGGAGAGTAATCGAATGGGGTAAAAAGGATCAAGTTATATCATGTACAGGTGAAAATTCTCTGTGATGACTGTGGTCATGTATGCCTAAAATGTATACCTGAAATGCACTGCTAAACTTCATTGACTTTTAAAAATGAATAAATAAAACAATAATAGCTCAATTCCAAAATTGTTTAAGCATACATGAGAAAGAAGTAAGCCACTGTATGTCATGTACCAAATTGGATTGCTTCTACTTTCATAAACCCGTAATTCAGTTTAATGGCATCCTTTAATCCATTCATAGACTGCCATTTTCATGTGTAGTAAAATGTATAATATGTAACTATAATATGAGTGATCATAGAGGCATAATACAATAGAAACACTGCCTTACAAGCACACAGTCATGAGTTTGATCCCCGGTACCAAAACAAAAAAAAAAAAAAATAGAAACAGCATTTTTAAGTAAAATTAACTTGTGTGAGATAAATTTTCTTACTCTCAGAGAATTGAAAGATGAATCAAAGATCTGATTTCCTTCCCCCAAACAGTTTCATCCACCAAAACTGCTGGCTTGGAAGGAGTTGTTAGATAATGGTTATGTATGCAGTCTGACCACCCTCTTCTGCCCCAGTTTCCCCATGCTAAAAAGGATGATAAAGAGGCCAACAATAACAATAATTACATATGAAACACTGATCAGAGGTTGGTGTAGGTGACTTTCTAACCAGAGTCATCCAAATTTTTTATTGAAGTGAAAATCACAAACTATGAAATATACTATTTTAACCATTTTGATTTGTACAATTTAGGGGCTTTTGGTACACACACAATGTTGTACACTATCATTATTATGTGACTTCAGAGCATTGTCAACACTCACCTCACAAAAAACAACAAACGTGTCATGCAGCCAATTACTCTCCATGGTCCTCTGCCCCAGCCTCTGACAACCACAGGGCATTTTCCAGTGCTGTGGATTTGTCCATTCTAAAAAGGTCATATAAACAGAAATGATGTAGCAGAGTTCCAACTAAATTTGTTAAACAAAAATATTAGCAAATATCTAATGTCTTAAAGAAATACCTAAAAAATGAAAATAATTAAAAGAAATTACTTCTGAGGAAGAGAAGTGGAACTTGAGGTGAAAAAAAATCTGCAAGATTGCTTTTCATTGTAAATTCTTCTTTCCTGGTCAATATACATATACATTGCTTTTATAGAGGTACTTTTGTTTTTAAAAATGAGGATAATAATAGTAATTATTTCAGGGTCCTGAAGATTAAGTAACACAGTATTGGTAAAATATTTGCCCCACTGTTTGACACAGGTAGTATGGCTAATTATCATTATTACTAAAAATTATTAAACAAATCATCAGTGTTATGCATCAATAAAATTAGAGCTATGTGGGGAAACAACACCAGTTATTTCAATAATGAACAACATAATACTGTGTATCTTATGGACATACCAGTAACATAATAACAAAATATTTATTTAGCTATAGTCATTCTCAATTTCCATTTCACCTTTTAGATGAATAGATAAATTTAGTTGAGAAGAAAACCTTTCAAGTTAAACTAAAAGCTGTCACTGAATTCTGCCACATAGTTTTTCACGCCATCTATTTGGACATTCTTAGACAAAGTGTAGAGAAGGATCTTTAGGGAACCAATAAAACATGGCAGAATTATTCCATTGAGCTTCCAGCCAAAAACGGTCATAAGCAGTGGTGAATCCTACCACAGTGCAACCTTCTGTAAAAGTTAATACAGCAACACACTGATTTTTTTACTATGCTTTACCAATGCCACCTACTAACTGTTAGACTGAAAATGACAGGGCAAGGGCTTCACTAGTCTGGAGTAAGGCTAAGTACCAGCACTAAAGTAGTTCTTAATCACAGCCAAAATGTATTCTATAAGCAGCAGGTGGGTTGAAGATAGACTAGAATGGACCTTGGCAATCAATACCTAGTTGTTAAATCCCTTCTACAGCATAATCACGAAGTGCTCTGCTTAAAAAGTCAAGATACTACTGAGGAATATGCTGCAGACAAGAAAGTAATCACATGCAGAGAAGACAAAGAAAACCTTCAAGGATCTCCCCCAAAGCTACTCTTCCAGCAGACGCGGAGTGATAGACGTGGCCGAGCAGATTTCAAGCCACGGTAAGCAGAGGCGCTCATCAGCAAAAGCTGGGAGCATAATGAGATGTGTTCCAAGTGCAAAATGGTCTCAACAATCCACACTCCAGTTTCTTCATCTATTAGATAAGCCTATTAAGAATCCAAGGTAGCAGTGTTTTATGAGAATTAATTAAATAGTAATCCTTACAAAGCACTTAGCCTGACGTCCACCAAATAGTACATGGTGACTAAATATTAGTGATTTTGTTTTGCTTTGTTTTGTTGTTTTGTTTTTGTTCTTGTTTTTTTGGTACCCAGAATCAAACTCACAACCTCGTACTTACCAGGCAGGCACTGTGCCGCTGAGCTACCTCCCCAGTGTTAGTGATTATCATTATGGTTGATAGTAGAAATATCTCCAATGAAAGCCACATACTTACTGAAGGAGGTATTCTTTGACACACACTGGCCTTTCTTGTCATGACTATAGAACTTCCCTTTACAAAGAGTTTTTATCTGAGCACAGTTGGAACCATTGAGATAAAGATATCCAAAAGTAACATCACTTTTTCCTATTGAGTTCAAGCGTGTCTTCAATAGTTCCTGGTGAGCAGAGATGCAAGTCTTTTCCTTCTCTCTTTATCAGGATTCTCACAATAAGTATGAGGAAATGAAAGTTTCAGGGAAGAAAAAAAAAAAAACCTTACCCAGGAAGAATATTCTTTACCCAGGAAGAATATCCCCATATGAAGTCAGTAAGTAGCCTACATGATTTGGAAAATATAAATTAATCCCTGTTTGTGGAAATTGTTTTCATTTGAAGTATTGGTTTCATTTGAAGTATTGCTCTAGTGAAATATATTTGCTTTTGCTTATTTCATTCCAGATGTTACTGTGTCTACATGCACTGGCTTATGAAAAAGTCTCAATGCTGAAAAAAAAAATTTTTAGAGAACATCTCATTTAGCCACATTGTGTTATAGATGAAAAAACTGAGGCATGAAGAAATTAAATGGTTTACCCAATACCAGCATAAAATCTAGGTCTAGAACTCTAATACTGAATGTTCTGCCACCAGCCCAGGCTGGAAGCATTCACTTGAGATTCAGGCAGCCTCAGTAAAAGGCATGGAGCCATGGAACTGACATGCCTTTACTATCTCAGTATCACAAGGAGCAACGCTGAGAAATTTTACTCCCTTACAAGCACTATCACCTGAAGCCAGCAAGTGACGAAAAAGTTATATCACAGACTATTGTTTACTGGTTCCCCATGGGGAACATAACATGCTGATTCACTTGGAAGCAGAAGGCCTAGGCAAAAAGCCCGCACCCAGCCCTCTTGGGTACCCTGACCACACAGTGGGTCTTTCTCTGTGATACAGCTTTCATTTTTTAAATCAGAAGGAAATAGAAACATATGGAGGTTAACTTTAGCCCAGGTAAAAATGACAAAATGTTTTGCTAGTTATTAGCATCCAGAATTACTTATTCTCAGTGTTCTAACTACAGAGTCGAGCCTATTCCTGAATACCAAGAGCAAATAGTTTAATGAAAAATTATTCTTAAATGACTATGGTGACTTTGTTTACTCTCAACCACCATAGGATGAGGTAATAGCTAGCATGTTAATTAATCCTGCCCATCTGGCTAACGCAGACTTCATAATTTATAATCCAAAGCCTTTGGGCACAAAGATCTATTAACATGCTAATATACCTTCTTACTATTCTAGCTGCTTTTCAATTAGTAATTATCTACAGACTGAGCCAATGAGAGGCAATTTTTTCCAAGTGATTAGCACCTTCGAAATCAGGATCAGGCTGGTTGCTGGTGTTGGCAGTTAACATTTCTCATTGTAGCAGATTACTCTAGTGACTTCAGTTGGAGGCTTGGGGCTATGGAAATTCAAGCCAATTCACTGGCCAATTACTATTTTGAGAAAATAGAATTATAACATATTGGTTTGTGAACTTGACTCACTTGACAAAATATTATATCAACACATTTGGTTCAGCTCTAAGAGGCATCCTAGGGATAACTGCAGAGATTTGAGCGTGAATGCATATTTGATAATATTACTGAGCTATTGCCAATTGAGTTTGGTGTAACCACATATTATGACATGCAAGATGGATATTGAAGGTGGGATGAAGTGTTATAATGTCTACAGCTTACACTGAAATGGTTCAGGAACAAATTAGATATATGCAGGACAGATAAAAAGCACTTATGTCGAAATATTTAAAATATTTTTGTTTCAAATACATCTATTACTTTACCAGTGGCCCTTAGTGAAGTGGGCAATGTGTCACTCTCAAATACACCTGTTATTTTACCAACATGAGATTCTGTTACAAATGTTCATTACCAGAAAACTATCTATATACCTAAAACATGTATTTATAGTCAAGTGTCATTCCCTTCATTTGCCAACATTTTTTTCCATCTCCCTAAATTGTTACAAGTTGACATTTAAAACAAAAATGTTCAAAAAATCATAAACATATTTCAGTGCCTCCTGGTAAAAATATCTATGAGAGATATCTAAAAAGTGACTATGAGGTCAGAAAGCAGAGGGCAATATTCTTACCATCAAAATGTATGGCTGTAGTACACAGAGTATGCATTCTAGCCAGGCTGTCCCAGACTTCAGAAATGTTCCCTGGCAAAAATGGGAATGCTATGAGATAACTTCTCCCTACCCCATTAAGCTACTCGCAATGCCTTTACTTTAGAATTGCCTTTGCTTTATTTGGTGTTAGCCATCCAAAGTCAAGCAACAAGAGCCTTCCTGTATAGTTCTAAACATAGGCAATTTCATTCTGCTTTAAAAATTCTTTTTAAAATAACATAACAAATTGATTTGACTAATGTGGTCAAAGTGATAGCAACAATGAATCTACCTGCCATAAAAATTTAAAAATATACCTAACCAGACAAGTGTGCAAATAAATCCAGTTTCAAAACTCCCAAGGTAACATAAGGCAACATTATTAAAATTTTCAAGTTTCTATCTAAATTTTTCTGATAATGTTGAAGATATAATCTTAAACTAAAAACAACCATTGAATACTTATTTGAGTAAACATTCATTAAAATCAGAACGCCATAGTTGACATTTCCATGTACATTATAAATTCTTCTGATAGCTGCTTTTCATGAGACAGGCATGAAGATATTCTAGTGCAAGTGTTGTAGCTGTTTTGAAAATAAGCCATTTTTCATGTAATACCAAATTAATTAGGCTTAGACATCTTTCAGAGAACTAAATGTCCATAAATAAAATGTAAAATGTTGCATTATATTTGTTCTTTTTTTTTTTTTTTTGTACTGAGGGTTGAACTCACAACCTTGCGCTTACCAGGCAGGCACTTGTGCCACTGAGCTAAATCCCCAGCCCTGATTCACATATCTATTGATACTGACTTTTTTCTCTTTTTCCTGAAGGAAAATGAATTACAAGTATGTGTTAAAGGAATGAGAAATACATTATTCTATATTAAAAGATCAGATTTAACATTAACACAAAGTGTCTTATAATTACCTATCTCAGAAATTTTATGTTTTGTCAAGGATAAACCCAAAATCCTTCATTATGCCAAGATGTCCACACAGTATACACAGAAAGCCAGCATGCACACAGAGATACACTCACACTACTCAAACCATTTGAACTTGATTCACATTTTAAATAGAAACAGCCATATCCCCAAATGAATAGGTTGATAGAAAAGCCAAACTATGAAATTTCAATAATATCTGGTCAACATATTAGCTTAATAAAATATTTAAAAATAAACAAAACACCATGCCATGAAGGCCATAACCTAAAACACATAAGACCTAAAAAAATAACTAACCCAAGTGAGTAAAAAATGTTATAAACATATTATTCCATTGATACTCATGCAATCTGCATTTCTGAAAGAATTCTTAAGCTATGTAAAACTGTATTTATGACTCCTTTTAGCATAGGAAATGAGTAAAAGACAAAACAACCATAGCCAGAATGGAGATAGGAAGAGATGTAAAAAGTGAAAGATAGCTGTATAAAATTGATGACCTTGAAAGAATTTTGTCTCCATAGTTTTGGCATTTCATTCTCAATTTTTAGCACAGAATAATATTCTAGTAGACTAAATAATTCCAAAGATCCAAGATTCATTTGCTTAGATAAGATTTTTATCTCCTGCATTTTATGAATGATTCCCTGCTTCTCACTGCAAAAACTAAAAACATTTTTACAACAGAGCAAATCTCTGAGTTTAAATGAAATCTCAGTATTAAATGCTAATTTATTACCTGTAATAAAACCACAATACTATCAAACCCAGCTATAATGAGTGTCCATGGTCTCTGATTTCATGAGGAGCTTGACATATCATCTGAAAAAATGAAGAAACATAATCAAATGTCATTGTTAATGATATTCAATTATTCCACCTGTGACCTGAGCTGTTATAACCATCATCTTATAATTGCAGCTCATCCATTGGGAAAGCCAACTTCAAACATTATCATAACTTAAAGGTCACTCAGAAAGTATGCAATTATAACAAAATTTCATGGTAGTTATGGAAATGAATTCAATTTTATACATAGTCCCAGAAGATATGCATACTTTAAAGGATACATCATAGAATATAAGTAAAATATATTGTATTTATGGTGTGTTTTCTGTCCCTTATATTTTTGAAACAAAATTAAGGATAACTTCTTCATACATAGCTTCCTTTCCTAACCACGTTTTGCTTTCTCAGTACAACAGCTGCCATCAGCGTCTCTCACTCCATCACCCATTGTGTATTTGAAGGGATGAAGTCAACTACTTTTCACTCCTTGCCCTCCCTCTTACCCTTCTCTACTCTCTGCCTCTGTATAGGGTTCTCCCAGGACTCCAGGTCACCTGATCTTTATTAGCTTAAACAAAAGGAATGTCTTGGTCTTTATTAGCCTAAATCCAAACTTGAAACTAAAAATAAATGAAACATAACAACAAAAGTTACCATTTAATTATATTTAGATTCCTCATGAAAATAACCATCATTTGTTGAGAGCTTCTATGACCAAGCATTCTCTTAGACACTTTATATATACCTTATTTAAGTAATCTACTTCTTTCTCTTTTTTTGGTTTGATTTTGACATGCAAAAATGCTCACTTGAACTTGTATCCATAAGGAATTGATAAAGAAATATCACCACTTCTAAGATGGCCAATCAGTGAGCAACAAAATACAAAGCCTCCCAGGAGAAACAACTCATTTGCCAGAATAAAACATCCTGAAGAGACCCAGACAGAGGGAGATGGATCCTCTTGACACAGCAAGAAATTAAAAAATAAAAAAGCTAGTCAAATACTTCAGGACTACAACTGAAACAGCTAGAAATTATGGGACACAGCATTTTCACAGTGACTCGCCAAATTTGCACCAGTTTGAATCTGTGCCAGCAGGCAGAGCCACCCAAACTCATTCCCACCACTACTCACAGGAACCATAGCAGCACTGAAGCCAGGGGTTGGTGAGCCCAACAGAGAGCGGAGCTGGTGAAGGGACCTTCATTAATCCATGATCAGTGCTGGAAATGAGACCCCCCACACACAGGAAGGGCACAACCAAATGGACAACATGTTGGAATCGGGCAGGAGGAGACTGAACTGGGAGTGACAGTGACTTCAGTTGGTTGCGCCCTCCCCAGAGCAGATTTGTGGGATTTGCTTGGACTGGGCCGTGCCCTTGGCCGGGACCCAGTGAGCCATCCCAAATCATTTCCCTGCGCCTAGCAAGCACTAACTGGGTAAAAGCACCTGGAGTTTGGCTGGCCCAGTAGGGAGGGGCAGTCATACACAGCCTGCTTACACCTCAGTGACAAGAGCAGCCAGGAGAGGGTGGAGGTCCCTCACCAGCATGCTTCAGAAGAAACGTGGCCAACAGGGAAGGGGGCTGGGACCTGCACTGTAACCTGTGTGGAGGAAGCCAGGACCATGACAGGAGAGAGAGGCAGGAGGAGGCCCCCAGCCCAGAACCCTGAGAGCACTGATCCAGGAGAAGGAAAAACAAGGGAGACCGAGGGCAGCAAACACACAACATCAGACATGGCTTCAATGGACATTAAGAGATATCTTCGGGACCTTGTAGACAAGTCAAAACTGAAATATTAAATCAGGTAAAGCAGGATACGAGTAGAGTAATAAAAGAAATGCTCTCAGGAAGCATCTCTCAGGATGATACAGAGAGAAGAAGGGAGGAACACAAAAAAAGGAGAGAAATATTCGATAAAGAATATAAAGAAAATATAGAATACATGAAGCAGATTCAAACAGACTACCAGGAAATTAAAAACTCCATTGAAAGCTGGCAAAACTCCTTAAAAGAAACTAAGGATAGACTATTAAAACTTGAAGACAAGTTTGCAATGTGTGATCATGAAAGGAAAGATCTCTTAAAAATAACAAAGAAACAGGCAATAACAATACAAGGGCTACAAGATGACGAGAGAATCTACAATTTAAGAATAAGAAACATGAACGAAGAAGCAGGAATACATACAGGTGAATTACAAAGGCTATTCACAGAAATAACTAAGAAAAACTTCCCAAACATGGAAAAAGAAAATGACATTCGGTTGTGTGAGGCATACAGAAATCCAGCCTCCTACAACCAAAACAGATCTACACCCAGACATATGATAATCAAGATACCAGAAATTCAATATAAAAACAGAATATTAAAAGCCATCAGAGAAAAGAAACAGATTACCTATAAAGGTAAGCCCATCAGAATCACGGCTGACTTCTCAACACAGACCATCAGATCAAGAAGAGCTTGGAGTAAAGTATTCCAAGCCCTGAAAGAAAATAACCTCCAGCCCAGATGGATGTACCCTGCAAAACTGTCACTAGAAATTAATGGAGAAATAAGATGCTTCCATGACAAAGAGGAACTGGGTGAGTTTGTGACCAATCCAACCCTACACAGAATGCTGAAGGACATTCTAGAGAGAGAGAAAAAAATACCAGGATTTTAGGAACAGTGGCAGAAAAGCCTCAATGAGTGGGGCAGGCAGCAGAAAGAAGGAGAAAAGTAGACAAAGGCAGAAAAATAGCATAGCAGAAATGAGGCAGAGAAAGATAACTAGAAACTCTAACATAGATGGCCTTGATACACTATATTGTTAATATGCACCAGGATTTAAAACCCACATTACTCACACTACTCTGCTTAGATGTATTATGTTCTGTTCCAGTCATTCTACCTGTGCTAGATTTGAGGGCACAGACAGTAATCCTGAAAATAACAGGATATAGTATGGTAATCATGCTTAATTTCCTATTAACTTAATCTAAGGCTCTGTAAAACCTACAGTTTTACCATGACTGATCGTAATTGAATCTGGTTTGTTGGATTGCTGTTTTGTATTGATAGATTTTATTCAAAGCTGTTACAATTGATAGTATCAAGTCTGAGAGTATAGGCAACTGCACTGAAGATGACAAGATTCACTAGAATATCCACTCTGGTTTGATTATTACCTGCCTTTGAAGTTTTATACAGTCTACAATGTTTTATTTTACTAATATTGTTATTTACTGCTATACTCAATTATACTGCTATATTCAATTATGCCTGAGGATGTAGACATTCTATTGAAGATAATAAGAAACAACACAGTAATCAGTGTAGATCACCTTGTACTGTGGTTTTATATGACTTTTTGGTTTCATGTTTTTACAGGAATTTGTTTTGTTTCATCTTGCTAAGTTTTGTTTTTCTCTCTAATACAGAAAGGATAGAAATGTATGTAGAGATTCACGCATGCGTAGCCATTTACACTCTCACTATTTGACTATCTACTTTGTATGCTTTAATTTTGTAACTTGAACAACTATTTCTAAGAGGACAATATGTAACTTATTAACTAGTGATTTCTTATTGTTTGTCTTTCTTTCTTTTTTTGGAATTCTGTATTATCTCTATCCTTTACATGCTTTTGTTTCTGTTTAAATAAAAAAAAATTGAAAAAAATAAAACTACCAACCACAAATGCTGGAGAGGCTGTGGGGATAAAGGAATTCTTCAGCACTGTTGGTGGGAGTGTAGACTGGTGCAACCACTGTGGAGGTCAGTCTGGAGATTCCTCAAAAATCTCCAGATTATTGAGGAATAGCTGGGTCAAATGGGATTGGAAGTCCCATTTGACTGAGCTATTCCACTCCTCAGCATATTCCCAGAAGAAATGAAAACATCATACCACAGTGATATATGTGCACCCGTGTTTATAGCAGCACAATTTGTAACAGCCAGATCTTGGAAACAACCTAAATACCCATCAACTGAGGAATGGATAAAAAATGTGGTACTTTTATACAATGGAGTACTACTCAGCTATAAAGAATGATCACATTGAGATATTTATAAATAAATGGATGCAACTTGAGACCATATGCATAAGTGAAATAAATAAAACTCACAGGTATAAATACCTCATAGTCTCCCTAGTGTAAGAAAAGGTAAGAGTACATATGATTCTATGGTAATCATGGATCCCCATTATATTGCTTTGAAGACTTGTAATGTTTTCATTCATTGGTTGGAATGGTTTTATTCTGTTTTATTTGACCTTATTATGTGTGATGGTATGAACAGCTACATTGAAGAAAACAAGACATTATGGCAGCCATTGCTGATTCAACATCATCTGGCTTTGAAGTCCTACCATGCTTTTGTTCTTCTATTAACACTGATTCTATCATGTTGTACCTTACTGGATTTTAATATGTGTAATAATATAAACAAATTTTTATGAAAAATAAGATATTATAGTAGCCATTGTTCATTTTCTGTTATTTGGTTCAGAATGCCTTGTAATAGTTTCATTCTCTTGAATGCTTTTATTCTATTTTGTTATGTTTGATATTATTATTTGTGAAGATGTGTTCAACTATTTCAAAGAAAGAGATTTTATGGTAGCTACTGTTGATATCCAATTGCCTTGATGTGGAGTGCTGTATTGCTTTTATTGTTCTGTTCTGATCTGTGTTCTTTTATTGTTCTGTTCTGTCCTCTTTTGTTTTATTCTCTGTAAAATTAATTTATAAAAAAAATAGGGAAAAAAAGAAATATCAAGGTATCCATATGTAAAGAAATTTGCCAGCTATTATTGTGTAACTCAGCCACTGGTACACAAGCATAGGGTTAAGAATTAAAATAAGGGAAAGGGTTGTAATAGTAGAAACAGAAACAGTCCAAGAGTCCCTGATCCTCCCAAATTCCACGCTCAGGCACAGAATAGGAAGAACTCTTGCCACAGCAGTGAAATTGTAAAGAAAGTATAAAACTGTCAGTCAGAGAAGAAGGAAAAGGAACAGACTACTAGGCAATAGTAGATTCTGAGGGATGGAGTCCAAATAAGTTAAAAGAGCAAAGAAACTTGGATCCTGACAAAGTGGGAAGGTACAGATTGACTTTGAATACAGATGCCAAGTCCTGACTCAGCTTTTTATCTGTTCTTCCAACTAATTGGACTCTTTCCCCCAATGAGTTGACTGAATTGAGTAGCTATCTTATTAAACAATGAAAAAGGTTCTGTTAGAGTGAGATAGGAATGTTTGGCACTTCACTTTCCAGAAACACACTACAAACCCTTTTTGTAACTTTTTCTTCAAGAATGAGTAAAAGTAATACATATCAACAAAGGATAATCATGAATATAAATAATACTGATAGGAGAAAAGCACATATATATGCCCTTTTTATACATTCAAAATACAAATAAAACAATAGCATGTGTTGTTTTTAGCTGCATACATGTATATATGAAGGTATTAAAATAAGCTGGTGTGACTTATTTTATTTTCTAATACTAACTTGCTTATAGCAAATATCTGTGTGCTGCAAAGCAGTTGTTCAAATTTAGCAAACTAATATGCTGAGGTCAAAACCATGGGCAGGGGATAATTAATCAGTCAAATGGGTTGCCAGACACTATTTCTGTAAGCAGCACTATGTAAATACTTTGCTCTTGAGTTTTTTTAATGGATGTGGACTAATATTATCTTTTTATTTTTCCAGCATTATATTCTTGCTTTACTTCCACCTATGAGTGATCACAGAATTAGATTTATTACAAGATCAGAGAAAATTACTCCAGCTTTCAGGAAAATGTATTGGAGTTAATCCTCTTTCAGCCCTCTTCTCATAGTTTGGCAAAATCAGATAAATATACATTGTCCTGATTTATGCGATAGTAACTTTACAATGAGTGGTAGCAGGTAACATAGGTCATAAATCAATTTATGACACTTTTTACCTATTCTTATTATCTATAAATGAATTCTTAAGTGTAATTAAAAGTAACATTATCAAACAGTTTTTCATCAAATTTCACCCAAACTATAAAGTAAAATAGGCATAAAGCATTGCTGCAAAGAAGTAAGAAATGTTTGATATTTTTGGCAGGTGAAAGCTATATCTAAACACATACCAAAAAAGAAATCTTTCTGCACTTCACCTCTCTTGAAAGGGTAGTTTTTTTGTTTTGATGTTTTGGAATGGGGCTGGATTTTAAGTTTCACTGAACAAGTCAATCAAAACGTGCAGATTGGTGCAAACTGGTAGGCATAGCCTGAATCCAGCGCTAATTCTGTGATGGACCAGTCTCTTTCTGTATTAAATTAGCCTGCCACAATGTTCTAATCTTTTTCAGAGTGCCTCTCAGTGTCATTGTGATCTATCAAAAGGACAGAGACTATGTGAATGAGGGTAGCCATTAAGGTGAACTATTTCAGAGAACAGTGCCCTAAGGAAAGAACTGTTTGCATTATACACAGCTTTACGCTCAGCTCTCTCCCCAGCCACAAAAGGAAGACAGATGATCTTTGGTCAGAGGAACAGTTTATGAGGCTTTGTACTATATAAAGAGACATCTTCAGTGCCTTGTGTATGTACATTGTAAAACCTTGAGGTGTTTTATGTTACAATATACATATTTAATGTGATAATAAAAAAGCTTATTTATTTCAAAGTCTCTTTTTATCCTTGCTTATATAACCAACCAGCTTGATGCTATTGGCTAAATTTTCAAAACTTTCATTATTCACATCTGCAATGGCAACATACCCAACTTTCATAGATATATAAATCAGGTATGAGCAGCAAATGACACATTCAGAATGAGGAATATGACATCCACATGGAAGCACAGTACTGAGGATTGAGAAAACTATCTTTTATAAGGTCCAGTGGGTTTCTTTGGTTGCAAACAGTATCTACAGCAGGATATCATAGTTTTTATTCCTAAAAAATAGTAAAATTTCAAGCCTAACTGGTACATTGGACAATACAATATAAAAAAGCTAGAGGTCCTTTATCAAAAGGCAGAAATAGCAATAAATAGTAAGTTGAATTAATGAAATGTTTAAAAAATCAGATCTCCAAATGGAAAATCACTTAAATGACACCAAATTGTATTTTACTACATAACCAGGATAGGCTACTTTAAAATTTGCAAGTTCATCACCCGGTTACTGACAAGAGTTATTAGTAGCCAGAAACCACTGCTATAAATAATTTTCCAGAGTAATGTGAGAAAGTTCTAGAGAAATGACAGCTATTGTTGAATTTTAATGGATCCTGAAGATTGAAATGTAAATAGTGGAGTGAATATCAAACAGCACATTATTTCACAGCCAAGACATACTAAAGTGAACTTATGCATCTTTCTTGATCAATTTTATTCTACAGGTAGCCCAGAATAATATTGCAAAAGAACTGTTCCTAAGTTACAGTGTTGAGCTGATCAATTACCAGAAAAGAGTCCAATTTGCAAGTGTTATTTCATACTAGGGGTAAAATTGCTCCAGATAACATTTTAGAAAACTGTTTAACCAAAAGATTTATCCACTTTGATCTCAGGCTATGTCTCCATAACTCAAAAAAAAAAAAGAAGTTTTGAATAAAATTTGGAAATCACACGTCAATCAACATGTACAACTCAAAACACTTGTATAAATTTTTACTATTTTAAACACCTAAAGATAAATATGGTCCTGTCCTGTTCCCACATGAGAGGGCAGATCTAGTGCAGAACCCCCACCATATGAGAGAGCAAACCAGTGAGAGCAGAGCCCCACCTCCACCTGAGAGCCTAGCCAGAGTGATGCCCACCAACCATAAGAGTCACTCCAAAGAAGTGGCACCCCATCTCCATTGAGGAGAGCTGAGCTGGCCCATGACAAAGGAACAGCATGTAGTAGCAGAAGCAAAGACTAACTGACCCACACTCAGTTCTGGACTTGGACAGCACCCAGGGAGAGAAAGCAGCAACCAGTCCCCAAGACTTCATACTGAGTCCAACAGCCCACTTGAAATCAGCCCCCCACCACATCCCGACCTATGGCCTATTTCCAGAAGAGAAGAGAGGGCTGAATGTGTTCCCCATCTTCCAACAGAAGCAAGAACAGCCTTGGTTTGAAAGGATGGAATGGAAGGAGAAGTGTCTAGGGCAAGGAAAGTGTTATGGCTTGTAGCTAGATGTCCCCCCAAAACATAATGTGCTCATAGCTGGGGCTTTTTGGAGGTGACTGGATCTAAGGTGTGTGGTGCTGGGATTAAGGGTACATGATAACTAAATGAGTTTAGAATAGTTCTGGGTGTGGATAATGGAATCCCACCCTGGGTGTGGGTGATACCAATCAATAGGCTTATAGCTTGAATGGGGTATAAATGGAGAGAGAGGAGGGAGGCTTACAGCTGCTGCTAGATACTTGCTGTCTCCTGCCTGCTTTGCTGTGCAATGTTTTTCCTCTGTGATGCCCCTCTGCCATGCCACCCTGCCTTGGAGCCAAGAGACTATGGACTGAACCCTCTACAAACTGTGAGCCAAAATAAAGGTTTCCTCCATTAGCTTGAGGGTGTTGGGCATCTTCCCTCAGCAACAAGTAAAGTAACTAAGACAGAGAATACCTCTAAGAACTTAGGTCCTAAATCTAGGCATAGATTTGTGGCTGGATTCCAAGACTGCAGATCAATAAAACAAGAATCTTTTTTCTTTAAATCAATCTTCTTTTTTCATATTTTGTGTTTTTGTTGTTGTTCTTTCATTAGGTTTTTCAGAGATTGAGGTTTTTCTCCCACTTTTTTTCTCCTTTTATTTTCTATCTTTTTATCTTTTTACCTTCCAACCATTTTCTTTCCTCTTTCTTTTATCTTCTATGTTTGCTGTTTATCTTTTTTTTTCTTGTTCGTTCTGTTCTGTAACTGTTCTCTATCACTATTAATTTTCCTTACACCTTAATAGGATTCCTTATTTTTCTATACTTTGTTTCATATGCCATTAGTTAATTTTTCAAATTTTACTTTTTTCATTACCTGCTTCCCCACCCACTAGTAGTATAACTATGATTTATAAATCTTCATGTCAATAGTTAATGTTATGCTGTTGCTATAGAATACTGTGCTTATTTTTAGTAGAGTAAAATTTGTTCTATTTAATACACATTTACTGTACAGTATTTGGTTTTCCTTGGTATTCTTGGGTCCTTTTTCTGTGGACAAAGGTATACTTCATTGGTCCTCAGGGTTTGTCACTATTCAGTTTGTATTTAATACCATAATTAATGCTAATTTTATTACTATAAAGTTCCATAGCTGTTGCTGGTACTTAATTTTCTTGAGATGCCAATATCTAGACTGCCTAGTGGTCATTAACAATATGAAGTGGACTTCAAACAAAAACTGATCAAGGAAGGCAAAAAAAGTCAATAAATATTGCTTAGACAATCATTAAATAGTATCATCAGATTTATAAGAACTTTTAAATTGAAAGAAAACAAATCTTGTCTTGATTACCCACTTGTGAAAAACTTTAGGTGGTTGGTGTCTTTTTGTGGCTTGACATTATTACACGTTACACGATGATGGTGGTAGCATTTTAAAATATCTCCTACTCTAAAATGAGCATCATTTCATTACATTTGCTGAGCATCTCTAACTATCTGTTTAATTAACATTCTTCTCTGATAGTCAAAAGTCATTGTAAGAAATATATTTTAGTGACTGTTTCTTCTGTCTTTTTTTTGGTTGTAATTGCATGAGAAAAACCTTGATGAGTAATTAAAATGAATATTTAATTATGAGACTCATAGAAGGAGAGGAGGATGGAAGTACGAATTTTCAGGCATAGCATGATAGCTTTTTTGGAGGATATGAAGGACTCCTCCACTTATCAGAGGTAATTTCTCACAGTCCTGGATAGCAAACACTATGGCCAAGCCAAGCTAATCATGGGCATTTTCCCTGCAGATGTTGGCATAAAGTACTGTTATTTCAAATATTCTGAAAGTACAGCTCAAATAAGTCACAATCAGTCCAAAAGAAAAATAATAATAATGGAAAATGTGCTCTTTTATTTATTAATATCTTCAGTTTTGGAGATTTTGATCTATCACAACCAAGCCTGTACAATATACATGTATTAGAGGAAATTCTGATATGAAGATGGAAACAGAAAATCATTCTCAATAAACTTAATACTTTGCTATTGTAATTATCTTAGCATGGTTTGGGGGAGCATGTTTTGCCTTTTTTGCTTTCCTTGAATTATTTGGGGGGTTTTTTGGAGTTTCATTTTGCCTCATTTTGTTTTGTTTTATCTGTGACACTAATAATAGGAGCTATCATCTTCTCAGAATAAAAAACTCAAGTCGCTCTTTCTGGAGCAATAAATGCTACAAGGTAGAGAAATGCTGCGTTTAAGTTCTGTAAAAAAAAAAAAAATATGTAATCCACGAATACAATTCAAATAACACAGTAGCCATGAGCAATTCCTTAAAAGTCTGCCTGAAAATAAAAGGAACCCAAGTGAAGGATGAATAGATGTAAAGAGCTTCAGAATTTAAAAAAACAAAAAACTAATAGACACAGGTAGTGAGATTGAATTAACCTAAATCTAAAACCAGTCCCAAACATTTGCAGCTTTATCTGAACAGAGAAAACATTAGTAAAACTGGCAACATTGAGGAGGGAAGGAATGGAGCACTAGAAATTATTGGCTACTTTTTCACATTTAAAGTAGAAAATCAAAGAATATGTTTAAGAATTACTCTAACTTATTAGTTTTACAAGTTGCTTTTCCCTCCTGAAAGGGAATATCAGAAATGAAATCTTTGCACTAAAGAAATTTTTGCTCATTTATTTTTCCACCTTTAAATTCAAGCAAAATTAACACAATAATATTCACTTTAAAATTGTCAATACTATTACTTTATTATTGTAAAATTACTTCTACTTTTCTGCCAATCTAAAAAGAAAACATTTAGAATGATGTTTACAAAATGGGAATTTTTTTAGGATTTGATGGAGCTCATTTGTAGTGCCAAGCATTGATTTTGATGTTGCAAGCTTATATTTTTTAAAAAATAAAAACTAATATGCCAGTATGTTAGCAATGACTAACTACAGGTGTTGAAAATATAGATTTGTTCATTCATGAATTTAAAAATAATTTTAGTTCTGGATAAGATGGTGAAATAGAAGTATTCTTCACTTGACTGCAAGTAATAGAATTTAAGAGTTTTGAAAAACAGTAAAAACTGGGCTGGGGATTTAGCTCAGCGGCATAAGTGCCTGCTTTGCAAGCTCAAGGTCGCAAGTTTAATCCCCGATACAAAAAAAAAAAAAACAAGAAAAAATAAAAACAGGAGAAACTATGTTCCCAAAAAAGAAGAGCTCCAGGAATCAAGAGACAACAATAAAGTTACAAAGGTATGGTGAAACAAAAAGGCAATACAGAGAAAAGTACAAAGCAGTCTCTAATGCCAACCCCAACTCTACAAGCACAAAACCAGAAAGCATCAGAAGCCCCAGTGATAAACAATGGACTTGCAACTTTAGCTGCAGAAGAAATCCATGGTTATTTCAAGCTGTAAATCAAGTTTAGAGATTTAATCTCTAAGTGATTACTTTTGCAGGGCAGGCTAGCTTTGGAGAAGGAAACCACTGCAATGCTCACCAAATCTTAGAATGCTATCACCAGGAAACTTCTTCTGTAGACATCACAGAATAATACACTTTATTGTCCCTAAGGACACCCTGCACAGTGACTGGGTAGTGGACATCCAGGTATATCTGTCCCAGTGTTGCATTCTGAAGTTGGGAAAATGACTACAGGATGAATTTGGGACTTACACACCCACTGTAAAATGCATTTTGGCTAAAACGCCATTATCTGACCTCCATAGGCCTTTTCTCTTACTAGAGGGCCATACCTATCTACAGGCTCGCTGGAATCAACTAGTTTTAACTGGCAAAATCAGCAATGCTCCTTCACTGTCCTACCATGGAGGTATATTAACTTTCCAGCTCTGCTTCATAACTTAGTTCTCACTTGATCATCTTTCTCGTCTACAAGGTATCGCACTGGTACATTACATTGATGACATTATACTGATTGGACCAAGTGAGCAGGAGATAGCAACCACTCTTAAGGTGTTGGTAAACCATTTGTTTGCTACAGGATGGGAAATCGATCTGCTAAAAGTCAAGGCCCACTACCTCAGTGAAATTTCTAGCAGTTCATTTGTGCATGGCAGCAGACCTATCCCTTCTGAGGTAAAGGGTGAGTTTTTTCAACTGTCTTCTCCTGTTGCAACCATAAAAGAGACACAATACCTAGGAGACCTATTTGGACTTCGAAGGCAACACTTTTCTCACTTGAGTGTGTTAGTCCAGCTCATTTGCTGAGTTATAAAATGTTGATAGACTTAATATCAGGTCTTACATATTGTTAAACCTATAGTAAAATGTTTAGATTATAGAATGTTTAGGGAAGAGTAAGCATCACCCAAAGAAAACTTTGCCTTCTATTCTGGGGAAGGAAGTCACACATTTCAATTTGTGTGCACAGGACAGTTAAATCCTGATAGGCATAATTATGAACTTGCTATTGTATTTGGAGATTAAGTATGATTTAAGGAGATGCATCTGGCTGTCAAGTTGACAGGAGCTGGGTTGTGAACATTAATTATGATATGTCAACTTGACTTGAATAAGAACCACCTACCAGATTAATAAAGCTTTGAGTGTCCCTGTGGATGAATTTTTGAAAGTAATCAGTAAACTGAGGAGGAGAGAACCATTCCAGATATGTACAGCACCAACCAATAGACTTATAATTAAAACATTATAAAAAAGAAAAGGATGGGGAAGCCTTCCTTTTTCTTTTTCTTTTTCTTTAGAGGAGTTCTGATCTTCACCATTGCCTTTGAATGTTCATCTCTACTTCCTTCAGGCTTCCAGCTCAGATTCTTCAGTGCATTAAGGCAGAACCTTTGGCTCCCAACACAGACTCACACTAGACAGAACTCCAGGCCTTTACCTTTGAATGGCTCCTCTGGCTCTCCAGCACACAGATGGCCATTTTTCATTCTCCCACCCTAATTACACAAAACTACCATAAGGTCCAGCTATCCCATACCTTTGGATATACTTGAAGGAATTCAAGTCAACCTGCTATAGAAATGCCTGCATACCCATATTTATTCTGGCACAGTTCTATAATAACCAAGACATGGAATCAGCCTAGACACCCATTAATGGATTAATGGATAAAGGAAGTGTGAAATATATAAATAATGGAGTAATATTCAGCCATAAACAAGAATGAGATTATATCATTTGCAGGAAAATGGAGAGAACTGGAGATCATTACACTAAGTAAAATGAATCAGACTCAGAAAAGTAATTGTCATGTTTTCCTTAATATGTGGGTCCATGAAAGTAGAAAGAACACCATTAGATGACAGGAAAGGAACAAGGAAGAGGAGACAAAGGATGTAAGGGAGGGTCATGGAAGTATTCATCTGACTAAAATATGTTATATGCATGTATAAAAGTGCCAAAATTAAACCTAATTCTTTGCAAAATTAATACATAGTAAAATGAATATACAGAAAATGTTTTAAGTGAAAACTAAACATACTTGCTGAAAATCCATGTTGTATATAACAACTGTCCACAGTGCTGATTATACAACCAAAAAACAAACCCAACACAAAACAAAGCCCTTCAAGGATCTTGTGAGGAAGAAAAAATAGACCAAAATAGAAAGTATGTACTATTAGATCACTGTAAGCTATGAGGAAATAAATCTAAGAGCAAGATGACCATATGCCCCAGTTTGGTAGAGCTACTTCCAGTTCACAACGCTTACATAAGCTTCCTAGGTGTTTGGAAGTCATGTTCACTCCCAAAAGTGACCTGTTTAGGGTGGAAAACTATAAAATCCTCCAGGTGATGGTAATATAAACTTCTGTGGTTTAGCAGTCAGAGTATCCAGAGAGGACTTCACAATAAAACAATATTCCAGCCTAGACTTGAAGGAAGAGAGCAGTATTTCAAGCAGGCAGACCAGCAAGAGCAGAAACCTTAAACAGTGTTTGTCTGACATCTTTCAAACTCAGTAAAAGGCCCATAGAGATTGAGGTAGGAGATAACACCAGAATGAGAGAAAGAGAGAGAAAGAGAGAGAGAGAGAGAGAGAGAGAGAACAGGACCTCCCGATACTCCCGATAGGCCCATTGTAAGCATTTTGGTGTTTACCCTGAATAAGACAAGAAGCTATAATGGGATTTTAAAGCAGGGAATTTTTTAACCTGACTTACTTTCACATAATCAATCTGGCTGCTGTATTGGGAGCAAGAGTAGAAACAGAGAGAAGAAGCTATTGGAATAAACCAAGTGATGGATAATGCGACAGGTTAGTAGTGATAGAGTAGCTAAAAATGGGAACAAAAGAGGGTGAACTTTGCCTGTACATAATTCCATTATATTGATTCATCTGACTCAGAGTAAAGGTGTATTCAGACCCAAGAAAAACTTTTATGAGTGTTTTAAGTCCCTACTTAAAATCAAAGCATTTTTTAAAAAAGAACATTGTACAGCAAGTTTTTTGTTGTAAATAATATATATCTGACTGCACCATTAGGTCATTTTGGTACTTCTTTTATAATTTGTATAGTCTAATTATCTTATTTTGACCTTATCTTAAGAAGTCTTTTGAAAATTAATCTATAATCTAATCTATATCACAATGTCTGCCTTATATTATAATAATATTTCTTTCTATCCTATTAAGCTTTCTTCACTGCTCCTTAATAATATTCTTACCTTAAACAGCAAATCACCCTAAGTAATATGATTCAGATCAAGAAAAGCTACAGCTGCTCCACCTGCCCAACTCTACATGGAAAAACAAAAGTCTGTAAAAGTTAAGTTTTACCCATTCTGTTGTAACACAAAGATAAGTTCATATATTGCTGCTTTTATTTTTAAGGTTTGTTGAATATAAATTTTTTTCTATTGAAACTGCCCTTTATTTTGATTTTGATGGGCACTTAAATCTTCTTTTCCATCCATTTGTGATTGGCAGGGCATGTCAAGAAAAAAGGATACTCCATACTAAAGAACCTCCTCTTTCACCATAAAATATATCTATGATGCAAAAAAAGGCAATTAAACATAACAATTTGAGCTTTTTCAAATGACTACTGTTATGCCATTCACATGGCTGGAAAGTCTTAGTTCTCAACTATCCACCATCAGGAAGAAATTGGCAATGCAAATTTCTCATTTTCCTAATTTCAAGGTGACTGAAGCCTAGATCCTTCTATAACTGATGTTCATGGACATTTAGGATTTACACTCTTCAGAAAATAGACAATTCATACATTTTAACACCAAAATCAACCTTGAGTGCCCTTCTAAATCTCCACAAGCAATAAAGATGTGATGATCAATTTCACACATTTTCTGGCTGGCATCTTACATGGGCTGTGAAAGTTTAATAGGGTTCTATTTCTGAAAATTATGCTGTGCTGCTTTAGCTATTCTGACACTTAAGGATTTGAAAAGGTGAATCATTCATTCTGTTGCTTAGGCAGATATTTGCAGGAAAAAGAAATCTGAGTTCCTTTTCAAATCTAAAAGTTGCTTTCAAAATCTGCTTTGTTGAATGTTATTGCTTACCAGATACTGGCTAAATAATGTATTCTCAAAGGATAAATTAAACTAGCACATTTGCAAGGGAGCATCATTTGAATGAAGACATTTCTTTACTGTCAACAAATTATCTCTTTGGTCAAGTAATGTGTTCATGTGACCGCAGTATTGATTTTCTCAACTGTAAAGCTGTCTATTGTTTGACAAAAGGGTGGGCTTCTGTGTCCACCCACTTCCCTCGGCCTAAGGATTGTATGGGGCATGGCTACTGTTGTAAAATAAATGAACAGGCTGGTTCTGAGGTATGATCCAAAGGCCATCCTATCACTGATAAGTAGAGTAAAATATGAATTTGTCCCACTCTTCCAGATCTAGTGAATCAGCATATCTGGGAGTGGCCCCAGAGAGCTTCAGTGGAACAAACCCATCAGGTGATTCTGATGAAGTTAGCTTGAGAAGTGTTAGGGTTTTCTGCAAGATAAAAGAGCAAAATATAAAGTAAAAAGTAGCCTTTATTCTAAGGATGGGAAAGGAGTCCATAACCATAAGCGGCCTGGCTTCCTCTGACCAGAACATATATTGGATAGACATATAACCTCTGATCGGGGATGGCACTTAGGGTGGGCATTGATGATGTGTGAGGAGCTGATTGGAACTTTTCTGTGTGTGCACTGGGAAAGGAAAAAGAAAGTTGTAATAGGGGAAGGAGGAAGTGACCTCAAGGTAAACATCCTCTGATTCCACCTCCCACCGCCATAATATTGTGCAACTTATTCTAGAGCAAAACTCTTTCACAAAGCATTGCAAATTAAAAACTCCTGGGGCACATTTTTATGCAGAAAGGATGCACAGTACATCAGACTAAGAAAACCAAATCCCTGGTACTAGGGTTTGGGCACTGAAAAGTATTTACAGCTTCCTAATGATAAGTAAATTGTAGACTCATCATTTTGGACCTCCTGCCTTACATGGAGAAAATCACTTCCTAACTTGCACAAAATGGCTTACAGGTCTTGCAATTTTTCTCATGCTTTTTTTATTTATATGCTTATTTTATCTGCCTGATTAACTTCAGGTGAAAGTTTAGTATGATTCATATTTGATCCCTTGAAGGGCTTAGCACAATCTCCTACATAAACTTTAATGAGAACATGTTTCAAAATCCCTTTCATATGCACACAAAAATTCTTATGTGGTGCTCACAGCAAACCTCTGGAATAGATAGATTATCATTTTTTTACTTTAGGTGAGGCCCCAAAGGATAATTGACTTTGTCACAATTACAGCAGAACCTAAAATGTTTCCACAACTAAGGTTTCTCCCTTTCTTCAACTTCTGCCTGGGATGCAGGTTCCCTGCAGAGAAACTTTCCACTTTGGCTTTACTCAGTCCTTTCCTATATCAGCTTTCCACTACCATCTCTGGGCCAGAATTTACACTTTCCAAAAACTACCCCTTGGCTCCAGTATCACTACCTTATGGCTTCAGTCATAGCTCTATACACGGGCATGCGGCAGACTGTGTATTTCATTTCCTGAAATGCTGCAGATACAGAGCACACTCTTCTCTAGAATGCTTCTGAAGAGGAGAGGATATGCAGTAAAATGAGCATGTCTCCTGGCTCATTGATCTTTACCACCAATAATTCTCAAAACAAATCGTCAAGCAACTATGAAAGTACATTGTTTTGTAAATGAATTTGCTGTTTTAATCAGAGCTGTCAGATGCCTCAGTAGTTACTGTCATGAAAACATGGACCCAATGAAGTTGTAGCCTGAACATGCAACTATATCCACACATTGGCCATGACTCAGAAGAAAGGCTAGTAGTAATCCTTCTTTTCTTTCTAAATCTAAACAATTATGCTGCACACAGGTCATATTTACAAATAGACCTCTGTTCACACTCTCATTAGATCCTTTTGACTATTATTTCCTTTTCCTCCATGTCTATGTATTGAATAGTCAATCTACATTTGCTAGAATGTGGATGGACCATGTGTGATGTTTTAGGTTTTGAACTGTATTCAGGGGTTGGCCTCTGATCTTGGAAAGAATCAGCATCTATGAATGATCAGTACTGCTAAGGATGTCATTCTTACATCTTATTTTAATTTTACTTCCAGAAGCTGTATGAGTGCAAAGATTTCACAAGTTTTATTTATAGCACTCCCATAATAAAGTACAAACCTTCATAATCCAAATAGCAAATAAAGGTAAAGGAACAGGGTTATCTAGAGTCCTACATGTATCCTGACTCAGAGGAGGGATTGCATTACTACTCATGAGCAGAGGATCCTGGGTGCTTGTTGGGAAATATTTCCCTGTACCGTGCTGTTATATGGTGTCTGATGGTGTTAGAACACAACCCCTGCCAGGACCAAGAAAACTCAACTCAAAAACAAAAATAAGGTTGGGGATTTAGCTCAGTGGTGTAAACGCCTGACTGGCAAGCGCGAAGTCATGAGTTCGATCTCTGGTACAATAAATAAATAAATAAAAAGATGCCTCTTCTCCCTAGTGATTGATAAATGGAAAAAGAAGTCAATCCGGTAGGTAAGCAGAAAAGGACACTGCAGTACAAATAAAAACCAAGATTTGAAACAGAGAATACAGGAACCTGCTAATAGTGACATCATCACAGAAACATACCAAGAAATGAGGATAATATGAAGATTCTTCATAATTGAAGCTTACAAGCCCAAGTTTCAGTCGTGGATCCGCTAATTTGTGTGCACCATGGTAAGCACTTTCTAAATTCTAATCCATTATTTATAACCCAATTTTTTCTTCCTTTATACTGTTAATAAATTACTTAAATTTTAATTAAAAATGTAAAGTTAGTGCAGGCCTGGAACATGTATCTGACAACCAATCATTGTCTAATCAACTCTTTAATCTGATCAAAGTCAGGATTTCTTGAAGCAAAGATCCACATATGTTTAGAATTGGCACCAATGTTCCTATTTAAAACTAGTACTTTATGATTTCCTACATCAATTAACTCTTTTGCAAGATGTTTGTGTGCCTTCTCTCAAGAACGCAAGGCTGGAAGATTTATTTAGACAATGAACTAAAGTCTTTAGCAGTTCCCAATTGATAATAAGTCTGACTCTGAGATAAAGAAGAAAAATATTAATATTTTTCTGGATTCAATTTTTTTTAATTATCTCAAAGATCTCAAAAGCATGCTGGTTACAGATAGATAAATGTCTATGTAAATAAATGTTGCACTCCTGTGATAACCCACAGTGTAAAATACCATGTTGGAGAGGAGTGGCTAGAGATAGCTGAAGCAATCCCTATTTATTTTCAACTTTGGAATATCAAAGCTATTATTTCTGCATAGTCATCCTATTAGGCAAGCACTTCAAGAGCTGTTTAACAGAACCAAATAAATTCTACACGTGGCATTTGAGAGGGTCTCATTTTACATTTGTCACTAAGAAGCTGAGCTGCATATTTGTGGAATAAAGTGAATAATGGAGCAGAACCCTCTTGAGAAAATGAGTATATGAGATCAGTTCCCCAAAATACACATGCAGATCAACTTCTCTACCTCTCAGGTTCAAAACGTTGCTTGAGCTATAATCTATGTCTGGGAATGCAGAATATCAAAGCACTCTATTAACATTGTTGCTTTTCATATAAAAGGGTGATTCTCATAGCTATTTTATAGAGTCACTGTGAAGATTACTTTGGATAATTCATGCAGAAAGCTCCAAATATAATAGGTGCTCAGCAAAGAGTATATATTTTCATACATTGCAGTGTTTTACTTTAATGGGCTTTTCTTTAGTTTTATTTATTGTTTAAATTAGTTAAATGTGAATTATTAATTCTGCTATGTTTGGGTAATCGAAAGGGGAATTTAGGTTGAAGAGGAATTCAACAAACATTGCTAAATGAAGTCTAAGATTGGTAGAAAAATCAAAGCACTTTCAATTTATAGGGATGTATATTCCATAAGATAATAAAGATGGTCAGATGGTCAGAAAGCAATAATGAGTCTTGAAAACAAAATTAAAATAAGCTACTGAGAAGGTATTTTAGCTTTAGCTGAGCACCAAGAAAAATGATAAGTTAACAAGAATCTAGACAACCCAGAGCAACAGAAAATGCCTCTTTTCAAATATTCAGGTAATTCAGGAAGAGTGTCTATTATATTCCATTACAATCAGCCTACCCGTCAGTTCTGCCTCCACAGATTCAACTAACAAAAACTGAAGATATTCAGAAAAAAAATGTGCCTGTACTGAACATATATAGGATTCTTTCCTTGTGTTGTTCCTTTAAAAATACAGTGATTATTATAGCATTCACACTGTACTCAGTATTAGAAGTAAACTAGAGATGATCTAAATATACAGAGGACGGAATATAACTTACAAGCAAATAGGACATCACTTTACATGGGGGACTTGAACATGTGTAGATGTTGGTGGAATCACAAAAAAGATGGCCTAGCATACAAATCAAAATACCATAAAGTCATGGACACTGCCCCACCCCAAGAAATCCTCTGACCTAAAAATTTGTATTCAGCAGTCCCCCACAGATTCCAGGTAATGGTCATGTTTAATACCTGCTTCCATTTTGTAGTTCTTATGTTTGGGTTACATGTGTAGAGGTAGCCTGTTTCTCTGAGATTCCACAAAGAACAGAATGGCTGCTGAGTTGTACCATAGTCATGAAAAAACAGTTTAAAAAGCAATCAAGCCATTTGGCTAAAGGCAGATCAAGAGAGTGAAAAATCTAAGATTATAGTACACTTTTATGAGTCGTTCAGGGTTTGATGTGTATTACAGCTTGAGGATCAACCTAAAAGAGGTTATCCCAAACTTTATGGCCTCTAAGTAGTTAATAAAAAGAATTTCATTCTTTTTCTTTCTGCCCAGGTACTGCACAGGGCTATTTATGAGGGAGAAAGCATAAGAAGCAACAAAATCCTAAGGTCTCCCCCACCAAAGCCTGTTGTATTCAAAGATCCATTTTCCTTGATTGTTCACAAAATAAACTGAACAATTGGGCTACTTATCCAACAAATTGCTACTGTCATCCCAAACTCTAAGTGCTTTTGCCCTGAATTATACTGATAGTATTCCAACTCTATACTACAGCTTAATTCCATGCATAGATAGACAGACTTGTCAACTACACAGGCTTATTTGTAACTGTAACTTATTATGTTTTCCATGCTTCATAATGGAGAATGAGAAATGGAATGATATACTTTCTTAAAATCACAGACATGGTAAGACAAATTCTATTCCAGTTACTAAAAATAAGCCACTATTTTTTTCACGCTCATGAAATTCAACCAACTTTGTCCAATTACTGAGGTTTTGCCTAAATCTAAATTATTTTTAAAGTAGAGCTATATGCAGACCAACAGCTAAGTGAAAATTTTCCTGAAATACTATACATCTTCTGTGCTATCCTTCAGTATACAGTTGTATCCCTATTTCACTCTCTTAGTTCAGATCTTGATTTTTTTTTTCTTACCACTGGTGGCATATTTTTTTTACTGGCCATAATGTCTTTGAGCTCCTATATTTAATAATATAAGCCTCAACTCTAATACCTAGAATATATATAAAGAACCCCAAAAAAAGATAGAACTCCTCAAATTTAAACACCCAATCCCAAAGTGCGCATCTGAAATGAATAGACATTTTTCAGATGAAGAAGTAGAAATGGCAAACAAACACATTTAATTGTTATTTATTCATTTATAAATAAATAACAGGAATCAAACTCACGACCTCGCGTTTACAAGGCTGGTGCTTAAGCCACTGAGCTAAATCCCCAGCCCTATATACACATTTTAAAATGTTCAACATCACTGGTCACTTGAGAGATGCAAATTAAAACTGCACTGAGATTCCATCTCACTCCAAAAGGAATGACCATTATAAAAAAATCAACCAATAACAAATGTTGGTGGGGAAAAAGGAACTCTTCTTCACTGCTGGTGGACTTGTGCAACCACTGTGGAAATCAGTGTGGAAATTCCTGAAAAAAAGCAAAGCTAGAGGTTCCATTTGACCCAGCTATTCCCCTTCTTGGTACCTTCCAGAGAAAATTAAAAACATCATACTACAGCAACATGTACTCTTTCATGTTGATAGCAGCACAATTTGTAATAGCTAAAACTTGAAAACAGTCCAAATGCCCATCAACTGATGAATGCATAAAGAAGATGTGGGTTTCCCTATGCAGTGGAGTACAACTTTGCTATAAAGAAGGATAAACTTGAGACCAAAATATATACTAGATATGAAATAGGAAGGAAATGCTCGATTGGGAAGGGGAACTAGGGAGGTGGAAAGGGAAAAGGAAGGAAGGGAAAAGAAAAAATGAGAAGAGAAGAAAGAACAGAAACAAAGCCTTTGTAAATAAGGAGGGAAAGAGGGCTTGATAGGAGGATAAGGGAGTGGGAGGAAAAGAGGAATTGAGAAAAGTCACATACAGGTATCAAGTCCTATGATGAAGCTGATCACATTGTCTATATTTACAATGTGGCAATAAACCTAACTAATTTTATTTTTTTTAATTTAAAGAAAAAAATTGAAACAGAAGAGGGTTAGAAATAATACAAAATTTCAAAAACAAAACAAAAATAGTAACCAGTAAGAAATCACTAGTTAATAATTACATATTTTCCTCTTAGAAGTAGTTGTTCAAATTACAAAAATAAAGCCTACAAAGTGGACATTTAAACAGTGAGGTTGCAACCAGTTCTGTTCATCTATCCAACAAAAACTTAGTAATATGGTTACCAATCCTACACACCTAAACATACATGCAGTTATATCCTTTAGAATACTTTCTTTTCCTCTCTTTTTTTCTCTACAATAACTATAATCCATTCTCATAAACTACTTAGAAGTTCTACACATGTATAAGTCTCTACACATATACCTCGCCTTTCTGTATTAGAGGGAGAAACAAATCAAAACAAGTCAACAATACAAATCCCTAGAGAAACACAAAATGAAAAGGACATATAAAACCACAATACTAGGTGATCTATGGTAGTTACTATGATGTCTCTTGTTATTTTCAATAAAATTGTCTATATCGTCAAACATAGTACAATTAAACAGCATTGCATTACACTATTGATAAAAACTTTAGAGACATTATAGGACATTGGAGACATTATAGGACTTCAAAGGCAGTTAATAATCAAACCAGAATGGGTATCCTATTGAATCTTGTCAGCTTCAGAGTAGTTGATACTCTCAAGCATACCAGATTCAAGTAAAATCAATCAAGACAAAACAGCAGTATAACCAATCTTCTCTAATCTCTGCTAGGCTATATTTCCGTCATTGTTGTTGACTTTTCTCCTTCATCCCACTGTCTGCCCCTTTCTTTGAGGCCTTTCTGCTATTGTTCCTGGAATCCTGATGATTTTCTTCTCTCTCTCTAGAATGTCCTTCAGTATTCTTTGCAGGGTTGGATTGGTGGTCATGAACTCCCCCAGTTCCTCATTGTCATGCAAATATCTTGTCTCTCCATTAATTCTGAGAAACAGTTTCGCAGGGTACATCAATCTGGATTGGAGGTTATTTTCTTTCAGGGCTTGGAGTATTTTGCTCTAAGCTCTTCTTCATTTGATAGTTTGTATCGAGAAGTCTGCTGTGATTTTGATGAGTTTTCCTGTATAGGTAATCTGTTTCTCTTTTCTGACCACTTTTAATATTCTGTTCTCATGATGGATTTCTGGGATCCTGATTATTGTATGTCTGGGTGTAGATCTGTTTTGGTTTTAGCTGTCTGGCATTCTGTATGCCTCATTTATCTGAACTTCACTTCCATTACCTATGTTTGGGAAGTTTTCCTTAATTATTACTGTGAATAGACTTTTTATTTCATTTGTATTTGTCACTGCATCTTCATTCACATATTTTATTCTTAGGTTATAAATCCTCTTGTCATCTTCTAGCCTTTGTATCATTGCTTCCTGGTTCCTTGCTATTTTTAAGAGATTCTTCCTTTGGCAATCATACATTGCAAATCTATCTTCAAGTTTTGAAAGTTTGTCTTTAGTTTCTGTTAAAAGGCTTTGCCAGCTATCAATGGAGTTTTTGATTTCCTGATATTCTCTTTGGATCTGTTTCATGTATTCTAGATTTTGTTTATATTCTTCATCAAAGGCTTCTCTCCTTTCTCTGGGTTCCTCCATTCTTTCATTTGTGTGTACTTGAGGATTACCCAGGATTTCTTTTATTAATCTTTTTATATCTTGCTTCACCTGAGTTAGAGTTTCAGATTTAAATTCATCGATGAGGTCATGGAAGTATTTCTTTATTTCTGACAAGGCTGTGTCTGATATTACATATTTGCTGCCCTCAACCTCCTCTGCATTTACCTCTACTGGACTCACTTTCCCTGGTTTGGCAGTTGGAGGCCTTTTGCTTTTTCTCTGTCTTGTCACGTTTCCGGCCCCCTTCAGATGGGTGGGTGGTGGAGGTCTCTGGGCCCCTCGCACTGCCCACAGTTTTTCTGCAGCACACTGTTTTGGGAAGGGCCCTCCCCCAGTCCACTGCCGATCTGCAAGGTGCATGCTGTGAGCTGGCTCCTCCCCCTACGTCAGTCACCCAGTGGATGCTTCAGCAAGTTTGTGTGTTGACAGCCTCATCCCCAGCTATTGGGTTTCAACCAGGGGCCTGGCCCAGCCCAAGCAGATCCCACCAATCTGCTTTGGACTAGGAGTCATTGATGGATGCCACCTTGGGTTTTGATTCAAGATGGCCCTGCCCAACTCCAAAATGTCATCTAGCGGGTCACCCCACTCTGGGGAATCCAGTTCCCGTCACTCACCAAACTTTGTGCAGCTGGACTGGCTGTTTCCACTCCATGCTGCAGCGCCTCCTCCAGCCGAGGGTCTCAAGCTCACCAACCCCCGCTCTCGGCCGGGCCGTGACCTCAGCTCGATCGTGAGTCACCTGACTCTAAGACACGCCGGTACAGCAACGGGGGCTTGCCCAGTTCCAGCCCTCTGTCCCCGCTTCTTCTTCTTCTTCTTTCTTTTTCTTCTTTTTCTTTTTCCTCACTTTCTCCCTGGGTCATGAGAATTCCTCTCCTTTTGTCTGGCTTTCTCCATGTTGTTAGATTCTAGCGTCTGAGTTTTTTTTTTTTTTTTTCAGAGAGGCTCTCTTTTTGTGCTACCACTCAGTTGGCCATCTTGGATCTCTCCAAGATTAACCAATTTTAAAAAGGAAAAAAATCCCTCACTACAGCACACTAGGGGCTACAGTGTTTCAGTGACACCTTAATCACTGCTACCCTCATCACTTATAAGATAAAGTCCGTTTCTATTACATGACTGAAAATTTCATTTTCCACCTAAAGATTTTTCCAGGCCTTTGGCCACTTCCTGATTCTCACTGCTCACCACTTCCTCTTAGCCACCTATTACAAGATGAAAACTTTGTCTGTTTAACTGAATCCAAGTAACACTTTCATTGGCCTTTCCCTGATGGCTACTCATTTGCATATATTAATTCACTGGTCTACCATTAGTGTACCATAACAGATCATTTCACTTGCTGAAATTCTCTCCAATCTTACAAACTTAAATGTTGTTTTGTCTGTGCATCGTATAACCATACAATGTATCTCCCAAACCGAGATGCTTTTGAGGATAGATGGATCCCGTGTTTGTCAATCACCTTATGTCAACTTGACTTGAGTAAGAGCCACCTAGATTAGTAGAGCTGTAGGTGCATCTATGGATGATTGACACATAGACCACAAACTAAGAAGGGATGGTGCATAGCATTGACCAGTAGGCTTTTAGCCTAGATGAAATAAAAAGGGAAAAAAGGAAACTTGCTCTTCAGAAGAGCTCATCTCCCACATTTTCTTGAGAATTTTATCTCCAGTTCCTTCAGGCTCCCAGTGCAAACCCTTTGGGCTCCCAACACAGACCCTTTGGCTTTCTCACACAAACCTGCATCAGACTCTGCAGTGATCTTCAGGCCTTCAGCTGCCTACTGGACCCTCCAGCCCACCGGCCCACAGGTGTCCAGGTTCAGTCTTCCACACCTGGTCTGGTGAGGTCTTTGGGACTCTTCCTTACTGGGTCCTTTAAGCCTACCTAGAAAATCCTTTGTATAATCATGCATAAAGTTTATATCAAACCTGTTCTTTTAGTGAAGCCCAATTAATACAGGTTCTTATTAATATTTACTCAAGAATAATAGATGTGAACTGTCACTATCCAGGCAAGCCAAAATATAAGCTTACCCAATCCATAAAGATCCTTGTTCAATTAGTAAAACAATATGATTCTCTTCAACCACTGCATTCTTAAAATATCTTCATCTGTTTGTCTTATCCCTATGAGTGGGGTGCATTTTTTTCTAAGGACAAGAATTATACTCTAATTATATTTATATTTTCTCTACTGTCCCTGAAACATTGATTCACATTAAAAAGTATTTAGTAAATGCCTGTCCATTTGTAAACTTGATAAATGTGCTGTAATCCATGTCAGTATCAAGAAAAACTAAATGTATTTTAAATGATAGAACTTATGGACTTTAGTATCACATCACTACTGAACTAACTATTGTATGTGACAACTATATCTTGAAATGCTAGGCATTTGCTTTATGCATTTGAGTCTAGAGAAATATTTCTTTCTTCTTCATTGAGTTTCTGATATGATAAACAGAAATCTAAACTTTAAATTTTTCCTAAACGAAAACACCTTAATAGGATTATCTCCTAAAGCTCTTGGCTTACTTAAAAATAAAATATTGCTTCCATTTTATTTGAATATTATTCCATTTAATTTGTTTACATTCCAGACTACTGAGAAACACAAGAAATGGCTAATCAAATACATTACTTTTCTAAATTGTTAACAAGTAATTCTGAATCTAGACAGCTAAATGTCTTTTGAGGAGAACCATGAAGGAAAGTAGTAATAGAAAATACCATTTTTAATTAGATGGTGCCTCTAATAAAGGTTATTAATTAGAGATAGTCAAAACTAGTGTCAGTGGACCAGCAATCTAGACTCAAGAAAATAACGGTTTCAATAACTTAGCTCTGGCTTTGTTGGTAATCAGACACCTGCATAGGAAGAAGCAATAGTTCTATATCTCAACCTCTCCGAGTTTGCCAAATCTTGACTGTCTCACAACCATTTTCTGAAGACTGACTTCAAGTTATTCTGCCTGGTTTAAAACTCGTGTGACCAAGGTGTACTACAAGTTAACTTTTATAGTACAGTGGACCCTTTCAGAACTTAAAATCACTGTAAGAACATAAAATGAGTAGAGCCCACATAGCACATTTCTTAGAGACTGACTCTGACAAATGCACACACTTATCTTCCTACAAACTAAAAAATACAACAAAATGCAATACTTTTGCAATAACATTTCAACCCACCGCCATGTCATCTTTCTTCTCGAGAAACTGATGTAGTATACTGCCCAATAAAAGACAAATCCATTTTCATTTATTTCCATTGTGTGCCTAGACAAAAGGAGCATATAGAAACTTATAGAAACAATACAATATAGTGAGATTTGATAAAGTAGCTTAAAAATTAAAACTAAGAAATTACAATAGGATAATAAGAAGAAAATAAGAATTCATGCTAGATACAGAAATGTACACCATAACTTCCTCTGTAATTCTGAAGACGGCCTGTATATTTGAACTCTATGCCTTCTGGAAGTCAAAGAAAAAATTCTTAGAGTTAATGTAATAGAAAAACTGTAATTTTTCAAGAGAAGCTCAGATTTCTTGAGTCTGAAAGGAAAAAAAATCTTACAAGTGACTCTCACTAAGGGAATTCTGTGAGATATCCTGATCTTTATTCTTTTCTAACACCTCTTAGTAAGTGAGTGTATTAGTTTTAATCATACAATCAGCATCTGTAAATCTACCTTCAATAACCAGAGCTGGAACCTTGGCATTAATCAATGTCAATTATAAGGTCCCAGCTCCCCCAAAACCACAGTTTCATTCCACCAGATATAATCAACCTGAGTCACATGGCTTTCACTGCCATCATGCCCCTTTTATGAAGTGGATGGTACTTATGTGAACTCCTAACATTTTATGGTCTCCTATCTTATTTTTTTTAACTATGCAAAAATGAATAATATTTTGTATGTAAATTTTAGGATTTACTTTCTTGCTTAATATTATGTTGCTAAGATTCATTTATATTATTATAACTTGCTTTTTACTTATTTTTATTTTTCTACTTTAAAAGAAAAAGAATAAAGATGATGATGCAGAATTTCAAATCAAAATAATAGAAAATTGACAATATTAATATATTGCATATGGTTACCTTCAAAGCAGTTGCTCAGATTACAAGATATCTGTAATTTCATGCTCAGATTACAAGCATGAAAAACTGATCAAACAATGTAAGCACAAATCATTCTTTGCAATGAACTAATAAAGATTAGTAGCATAATTATCGCATATAATATATATATATATATATATTCATTTCCCTTTTTTCTTTTCTTCTTTCCCCAATCCTAATTGTTCTTTCCTTTTGAGCAATTTCTTCCCCTTTCACTTTCACAATATGTATTGTATATTTTGGATCTTATTCACTCTTTCAGTTTTTTATACTAGGAAGATAATACAGTGTTTACATATGCAAGTCTGATTTGTTTCACTTATGAGTATGGTCTCAAGTTGCATCCACTTACCTATAAAAGCCTTGAGTTTATCCTTCTTTATAGTTGAGTAGTACTCCCTTGTATAAAAAGACCCCATCCTTTTCATTCATTCCGTGGTTGATGGGCATTTAGGGTGTTCCCAAGACTTAGTTTTTACAAATTGTGCTTTTATAAACATAGGCACACATATATCACTGTGGTGTGATGTTTTCAACTCTTCTAGGAAAATACCCATAAGAGGATAGCCAGGTAGAACAGGAATCTTCACACTGATCTCCACAGTGGCTGTGTCAGTCTACACTCTCATCAACAGTGGAAAAGAGCACTTGTTATTGGTTGATTACTTGATGATAACCATTATTTCTGGAGTGAGATGGAATCTCAGTGTTGCTTTAATTTGCATCTTTTAAATGACTGGTGATGTTGAACATTTTTTCATATTTTTTTTTTGCCATTTGTAGTTCTTCATCTGAAAAGATGCCCATTTTTGGATTGAGTCTGAATTTGGGGGTCTGATTTTTTTCAATTTTTATGTTTCTAGAAACAGGTCCTTTATTGGAGGTATAATTAGCTAAAATTTTTTCCCATTCTTTAAGTTTTCTTAAAACTCTGTTGATTTTTTTTTTGATGTGCAAAAACTTTTTAGTAAGATGAGATCCAGTTGTTGATTCTTTGAAGTGCTGCCTATGCAGTTTGAGCTTTGCTTGTGAACTTTCTGCCTACTTCTATGTCTTCAAGATTTCTACCTACTTTTTCTTCCAGTATATTTAGTATTTCTGTTTTAATATTTAGAAATTTGATCCATTTTTACTTTTGTGCATAGTGATAGACATGGGTCTAGTTTTAGTCTTTGGCATGTAGAAAGCCGTATTTTCAAGCACCATTTATTAAAGAGGCCATCTTTCCTCCAGTGAACGTGTTTGGCACTTTAGTCAAAGATAGGGTGGTTGTCTATGTTCATAGTTGTGTCTGCATCTTCTAATCAGTTCCACTGATCCTCAGGTCTTTGTTTGGTTTTTCTACCAGTACCATGCTGTTTTTATCACAGTAGCTTTGTAGTATAATTTTAAATTGGGGATTGTGATGCCGCCTGACTTGCCTTTGTTGCCTAGGATTGCCTTTGCTATTTAGGTCTCTTCTGACTCCAAATGAGTTTTAGAAATGTTTTCTCTAGATCTGTGAGGTATGCTAATGGTATTTTGATTGGGATTGAATTAAATCTATATAACATCTTTGGGAGTATGCCCATTTTCACAATGTTGGTTCTTCCTACTGAAAAGCAAGGGATTGTAAGTTTCTGTAATTTATTTGTCTTGATTATCTTATAATCTTCTATGTGCGGCTATAATACAGATCACTCATTAATTCTCCCATTAAGGATGCTTGTGTTATTTGGGGTGGGGAGATGCTGTTATGAATAGTGGTACTGCGAATATTGTGTGTAGGTCTCCTGTATAAGATGTCTCCACTTTATTTGGTTATATATCTAAGAGTGCAATTGCTTGGCCATCAAGTATAAATCATGTTTAACATCCCCTTAATAAATGTAGCCACTTGTTTATAAGTGCTTCATAGAAGGTGGAATTTCACATGCTACATCCAAGTATAATTCACTTACATCTATTCGTGGCTCTATGATAATGTGACTGGATACACAGGTAACATTTATCAAGAGAAATAGATAGCCTGCCTGTACCACTATGAATATTATTCTTCTAAGTGAGCTTTACAAAAGAATTGAGCAACAGAAAACTCAAGGTTAATGATTCTGTCAGAAACCTACAAAATAGATTGACTATGTGGTTGATTAATATTAGGAACAATTATTTGTGTCTATTCCAACAACACAGTGCTGCAGATAGTATCCATTGTTCCTTGAAGAGTTTCTCTTTGTCCATGTCCTTTAAAGTTATTAATGGTGCAAACCAGAAAAGCTCAGTTGGGTGATGAAACAGCTTCTTCTTAGTACACTGGATTTAGCAGAGATGGTAGGATGGGGGTTTAGTGGTGAAAGGCAGCAGGAAAGGCAGCAGGAAATAAAGAAAATTCAGCAACATGGTGTAGAATTAGAATTAGAAACCAGAGAGAAAATAATATCTGGAGATAATACAGGACAAGGCAGAACTTGTAAGAGACATGAACCAATATGTGCATTACTAGAGGTAATTGGGAGCCTAAATGTTGTGCTTACTGTGCCCTTCTGGTTTGGTGTCATTCCCTGGTGTCTGAACATGAATTTTTTCTCAAAGATCTGGTATTATTTTGAATGATAGATAAATTAGTCTGATGAGGTCTGACCCTAGAACTCTCTTCTCCCGCTAATTTGTCATAGCAGGTGGTAATCAGAAAAACTAGCACCAGGTATCAAGAGAAAAGCATTTGAAAACACGTTACTGAAAAAGCAGGCTTGGGGCTGAGGTATTATTTTTAATTTATTTTGATTCCCTTGAGGTTTTCTAAAGCCTCCAATGGGAATAATTTGATATTTATTAGATTCAAGCATTTGTTATTCCTGGAGGAATAGTCAGTTTGCGTGGAAATCACAGCCATATTCCCTGGCTCTGCATCTGTTGAATGTGTACAGCTTATGAGGAGCCAACTGGATAAACAACTTGAGAAATCTGCCTTCTCTTTACATTCCCAGATTTAGCTGCCAAATACAAACTTCAAAATCAAAATACTAACTTCCATATCCTTCCCAAATCATACACACCTTATACAATCAGAGAGTTGGGAGTAAACGCAAAGCACAGTGTAAGCAGAACAACAGAATTCTCCACACTGTGGAGGAGTTGTAGAGTTGCAAAGAATCAAAATGTGAAACCATTCCCCACATTCATCTGACATCACTTCATAACCTTCCATAACATCATTTCATTACCTTATTAAAAACATTAAAAATCCCCAGCTAGTTAATACACAAATGCCAACAAGCAGATGCATTCAAGCATGGTTTCCTTATATTACTAACCATATCCCTTCTCTTAATTTCCAAGGCTAATGGAGATTGATCTAGGTATTGATGATAGCATAGCTCCATCTGGGCAATACTATTGCAAGAGAAAAAAAGATGAGATAACAGATCTCAAAGAATATAAATATTATCTCCTTGCAGGTGGCCAACAATCTTCCTAAACATGAAAGGGATTCCCCAAAGTGTACATCAAATATCAGAAGTAGTGCCAATGACAATTAGCAAATCACTATGTTTTCAGGGTATATACTGAATCATGACATTCCCAGAGGAAATCAGGTGGCAGCCTGAATAACAAAATATACATCTTAAAAAATTTTGAGTCCCCCATGCACATAGCTATTACTTTTATATCTTTCCATAGTTACATTTGCAAAAAACTTGTGGGACATTTAAAATGATGAATTGAAGAAATTATCTGCAAAATTCATGACCTAAAATATATATTTGCCTTCGCTAACTACAGAATTCAAGTAAATGGAGAGGATTCTTCTTGTTCAACTGCATACTACCACCCTTCAATGTGGACAGACAGGCTTGGGCTTCATGTGCAGCGATTCCTCAGTTTATGAACTTAATTTTATGATTGTGAGGATGATGGCATGGTCATGTTTATCACCCAGGGCTGAGTTTGCAAATGGAAGTAAAGTTTTGCTAAATGCTTTTGCTCAAGAATCAAATTGTGTGTAAACAGAAGTGTTCATGAAACAAAGTATTACTCTATATAGTAAAGTAAGATGATGCATTTTCTAAATTGTCAGTGTGAAGAAAAGACTTATGACTTACTGCATTCTCATTTTGAACCATCTGATTTCATGGTCTTGGTTGCCCTGACTATGCCTACAATGCCTCCAAATCCTGGCCTCTCTTCCCTTCTTATTCCAGGTGAAGAAACTATAGGATAAGAGCCCTACTCTCAGCACTAAATCATGCTTAGTCTACCCTGCTGTGTCACACACCTCTACCCCAAGTTGGTCTGCAACATTAAAGCTCATTAAGTTGCAGTCATATAAGTATTAAAAGATAAACTGAGGCACATAAAATATTAAGGAATCTGAGTAAACAGCCAGCCAAGAGTTAGGCAGTACCAGATCACAGCAGTTCAGGAAAACATTCACAGGATGATCACAGAAGAAAGTAAATGAATTTATTCCAGTGGAGCAACTCCAGTTAGACATTAGTAGGATGTTTATGATTGGTATAGGCATTCACATTGAGATAGGGTTTGGTTTGCTTATATAGCACTGAAAGATAGTAGAACTGCCTTAATCTAAGTCTCCCAATTGATTATTATAAACTATGTAACTTCAGTGAATTGAAAAGTGAAACAACTTCCCAGGAAAGTATTAGATACTGAAAGAAAGGAAAAAGACTAGAAAAGGCATACAAGGAGAGTAAAGGCTGGGTTTATAACCAGGAAACCCCTTGAGATGAGTCTTCTACAGGATAGTCTAGAAATAGCAGAACTAAAATAAGACCTTACTGGTTAAGTTGCCTGAAAACTATTGAAAAAAGTAATATATTTTACAATGTAAAGACTCAAGAAGAAAAACCAGTTTTGGTATTGTTATATAACCTTATCTCTCTCTCTCTGTCTCTCTCTCACACACACAAACACATCAAAAATAGGTATTATTTTATAGTCACCACTGTATGTTGAATTCCTATAAAAGTATATACATCTTATTTGATTGTAAGTTAATGAAATACTCTTAATAAGTATCATCCTCCCAAGTCCTTTATAAAGAATCCCAAGAATCTTAAAAGTAATACTACACACTTAAATTTTTGAAGGTCTGAGTTAACCAGTTCCCATATAAACAATGAGGGCATCAATTAGGTGCTTGTTGGTATCACTGATGTTTTGAAATTTTCAAGAGGTTCGAGGTTTCTTTTTTCACCAATTACTTGGTACTTTGAACATTTTAGTCATGTCAAGTAGGAAAGCTGAAATCAAGAACACTATCCAAACACACTTAATTTTATATCCTAAACAGCTACTGACTCACAATTTTACCCATCAATTTGTTTCTAAAACTTAATATAAAATTATTTTAATATTCACAAACACATAGTAGCCCACACAATTACTGTCTATTAACTTATGATTATTCTAAGCATCACCAAGATAAAGGCTGGTGACAATATATAGTAATTCACACACTGTGATTCGCATCATTAGTACTGATGTACTGACATTGGAGCAAGAATAACACAATTGCTACTTCTATATGTCACCTGAAGGACCATATTTTCCTTTCTAAACCAAACAATACTTCTCAGAATCTCTAATCTCAACACCTGAAATTTAAAATACAGACATATGTCCTAAAACATCCTAAGTTAGGGTGGGAGATTTAACTCAGCAGCATAAGCACCTGCCTGGCACGTGCAAGGTCATGAGTTAGACCCCCAGTATCCCCCAAAAGTCCTAAATTATATCAAAGGAATAGAGCATATTTTGCAACATATTTACATAAATAGATGATTGATAGATAGATAGATAGATAGATAGATAGATAGATAGATAGATAATAGATAGATAGACAGATAGTATATGCTTCCTGGTAACCAAAAAAATTCTATATGTGAACAATCGCTGAAATCACAAGTTGATACTTCTTCATACCCACTAGCAGAGACTTGAACTTATTTGGGCTGTTCACTGTGGGTTTCGGGGTCTTTCCTGTGAAGGAACTCCTCCTGAGGATGCAGAGTTGAAGTACATAATGCCAATTAGAGCCCAGGGATGAGGCTGAAGGCTGAGTCCAAAGTCTTCCACTTGGATTGTCTTCCAGGACAGCCCCTATGGACCACATTTTAATTTCATCATACCAAGTGTTTTTTTCATGAGATTTAAAATGTCAAGATAAAAATTTTAAAAAAGGGCTGGGGTTGTAGCTCAGTACAAATGCTCAGGGTTCAGTCCCCAGTACTGCAAAATATATATATATATATATATATATATATATATATATATATATATATACATATACATAAAATAAATAAATATATACATAAAATAAATAAATAAAATGTCAAGATAGAGCAGGTAAAAATCCAAGATTTACACAGGAGTAGTAAATCTAGTATTGCCTATGCCCAAAAAGTTATGGAATAAATTTGCATGTGGTTCCTAGATTCTAATACTCCAAAACTCTGACTTAAAACTGTATAAATCAGCCAGGCGTGATGGCATGTATCTCTCATTCCAGCATTTGAAAATCTGAGGTAAAAGAATCATCAGTTCAAAACCAACCTGGGTGACACAGTAAGACACTGGCTCCAAAAAACCTCCAAAATGTCTACATACTATTCCTCCGAGGTCATCCAGGATGTGTGCTAAATGTCAGAGATCCTGAATCAACGTGGGTCAATAATATCATTGTTTGTCGTCCTTCTGTTGTTAGCTAAGTAATAGGATCTGTGTATGTAGGCACCAACAGCAGCTATTTAGATAACCTATACTTGTGATTATTTACACATTATATTAAATAGTTCCATAATCTAAAATTCACATATAAAAGATACTGGCCTCTTTTCACTCGAATGAGCAGAACACAAGTATGAATCCGATACCAAATTCTGTGACAAGATTTTTTTATAAGCTCTCCTCAAAGTTACTGGTTCATAATGGAGATTCATATTCCAGTCATGGTAGGGTCACTTTGGTCCATGTATATTGAAATTCTAATTTGCTTTTGGTCCTGTGAGTTTGTGGACCTAAGAAGTGGATGAAATAGTTCACAGTAAATAATTTCATTTAAAAGATATTATTCCTTCTCACCCATACTCATGGGTACTTTAAAAAGGGGTCATATCCCTGTGGTGGTCATGAGACCTATTCACACACATCCTGTTGTCCCTTTTTCTGGGAATATATTGGCATATCCCTTCCCCTCTACTTTGAAGTGAGGCATAGCAAGGTTGATATCTTTTCATCAACAAGCCATGATTTAAAATTACATGTATCCCTTGGCACAGAAGTTTTCAGACACAATATTCAATTCACAAAGTTACTTTCCTCTTACCTTGTTAAGGATGGAGACACATAGTGAAATAAGGAATCCAGTTCACTACAATGAGTCACTGTGATGAGACACAATAAATATTTAGGATAAATAAATATTTACTGGAAATAAACTTCATGAGAAAGAATTGAGAATTTATAGCTGTTCATTACTTCAGCAAATTTACCTTGTCTTAACACATTTTCTTAAAGGTTCCAAACATTTCTAGAAGTATACTCACAAAGCAAGGATAATTTATCTATTCAAGAAACTTTTAAAATAAAAAATAACAATAAGACTATAAATATACAGCTAAAAAGCCAGTAAGTATAGAGTGTTAGAAAATAACATTGGCAATTATGGATAGTGTCCAAAAAAGTCCAGATCATCATACTTCGAAATATCCAACTCTAATAAGTGTCCTAATCTAAAGAAAATTGAACACACAATAAACCAAATAGCAAATTTAAGATGTCTTAGGAAACTCACTAAATAGATTTTAAATTAATTTTAAAATTTCCTTTTACCAGTATATTCTATTTCTAGACGTTTTCTCAACACAGCATAGTCATCTAAAACTTTCTAAGGCAGGGGTCCCCAAACCCGAAGCCATGAATTGGCACTAGTCCATGATCTGTTGGGGACAGGTCCACACAACATTAGATAAACAGCAAACTGGCAAGCAAAATTCCATCTCTATTGGCAGCCACTCCCCATCACTAGAATTGCCACTGTTCCCAAAAAAAGATCAAACATGAGAAGAAACAGCACCAGGGAGGTTGAGGAGGGAGTTTATTTTATTTTTACATTTTAAAATGAAAAAAAGAATAAAAATGATGATACAGAATTCAAAACAACATAATAGGTGATTAACAATGGTTAACATATTGTGTATTGTTATTACTCAGATTACAAAATACAGGCATGAAAAATGATCAAACAATGAAAGCACAAACCATTCTTTCTGATGAACTAACAGAGTTTAGTAGCAAAGTTCTCTAATATATATTTTTTTCCTTCTTTCTTTTCAAGGAGGCTGTTTATTACACTGGTGGGCTTCTAACTAGGATCCTCCCAAAGACCCAGAGCTCCGCCTGCTGGGGTTTCAGGGATTTTAAAGGGAAGGTAAGCGAGCAGGTACAAAGGCAGATTTGGCTATGATGAGAGGGTTGGATGACATCCTGGATTGCCAAAGGAGTTTAAACATTTCAGGTTACATCATAAGGCTATCAGTTATACAAAGCATGGAAGCAATGTCTTGTTACATTTTAAGTTACATTGTAAGACCATCAGTTACAGAGGGCAGCAAAGACATAAAGGAAGGGGTTTACATAAAGGAAGAAGCATTCTGTTATGGGACCTGCTGCACATGTCCACTTGGTCTTCGCAGGCATCCTGGGAAGATTTTATCTAAAATTTTAATTTTCCTCTTCACCACCTGCTCCTACCTCCTTTCAGATCAGTGGTGGCATTAGATTTTTTTTGGGGGGGGGACAAGAATCCACTATGAACTATGCATGGGAGAGATCTGGGCTACACACTTCTTATGAGAATCTAATACCTGATGATCCGAGGTGGAGCTGAGGCTGTGATACTAGCACAAGAAGCAGCTTCACATACAGATTAACATAGCAGAGATGTTTGGCAGCACAGAGTCCAAAATAAATCAATTAGTTACAGACTCATATCAAAACCCTACCAGTGAGTGACAAATGATAATTAAGTTGCATCTGGTAACAGACTTTACATACTCACAAAGTAAGAATATTACATCTATTCAAGATTCTTTAAAGTAAAAAATAATATTAAGACCATAAGTATAATGGATAATTGGATGTACTTCAACTGTGCAACTGCATCTGGTAGCAGGTTTTAGGTCAGAATCCATCACTTATTTTAGCCCCTGTTGGGTCTGCCTGTTATTTTATTTACCACTTCCATCCATATCTCTACTGTTTTGGTAAGTTTACAAGATGACCTTAGGCAAAATGAGTAAAAATCAAATGTCACATAGATTTTCTTTGCAAAGTGGGAAAGAGCCAATGATGAGACAATCAAAGGCTAAAACTCTGGACAAAAAAACATGCTGCATTAAAAAAAAATACCAAGAATCTTACTTAAAGATTCATTGCAACAGTGAGTCATATTCTGCAAGGCTAATTTGTCTAATCTGTAGCAACTGTCTATTCAACAAAGTCAGAAAACCTTCAAAACTGCTTCACTACATGGAGACTAAGAAACCTGCATTAAAAGGTAAGTCTTCTGAGTTTTTCAAAAGAAAAAGCAAAAAAAAAAGACATTATTAAAGGTCACCACTATATCAAATATGTCTCCACTGAGAACATCACTCTAAGATCATCACATAGCTAAAGCTAGGAAGCCTTTTACTGTTGGTGACAAGTTGATCCTGCTTGCTACTATGGATTTTGTCATGAACTTTTCAGGGAGGATGCAGTTCAAAAGGTGGTCAATATTTCTCTTCAGATAGCACGATCACTAAGCAAACTAATGCAATAGGAGAAGACACTGAGGCACAATTTTACAGACAATTAATGAGTCACCATGGCACACTATCCAAACTGACAAGTCTGATCGTGTTGGTGGCAAAGCAACAATGTTCGTTTCTGCTCAATATTTTTCAAGGAGGATATGCATGAGGATACATAGTATCCACCCTTCACCATGGCTGCAGAAAAATTCAAGTATTTGAATGACTACATATCACAAAAGCTGAACTGGTTGTTTTCTGTTGGTATATGTATGCGTGGAGTAGCTCCCATGGCCAGATAGTTTTGTGGTTTCATTACATGGTAAAAGTAGTTGTATCTAAGAGTGACTGTACACAATACGTTATCCATAGAGAAATGCTGTCATCTGAACCCAGGATGTAATTACAAATATCAACCACTTTGAAGTACATGCCTTAATTCATGCAGCTCTGTGAGAAGATGAATGCAAACCACACACATATTCTCATACACAGAACTGAGATGGCTTTACTGGCCAGTGTTTGAGTTATGAGAGTCACTCCAGAAATTTCTTTTAGAAAAAAAGTCATGACTGGCAGCACATTTCAGTGACACAGAATGGGTCACAAAATTTGCTTACTTGTCTGACATGTTCAACTTGCTCAATAAAATTAATCTGTCACTTCAGAGCAGAATAACTGTGTTCAAGACAACAAGTAAAGTATCTGCATTCAAAGCCACACTGGAATTATGGGGTTGAAAGTAAACATTGGAATTTTTGACATGTTTCAAACATTAGTAGAGATTTTAAAAGACAGTAAGACAGGGCCTTCTTTCTCCCAGTTGATGCATGATCACCTATTACAGTTTTTAAAAGAATTTGAGTATTTTTCCAAATCACGAAATACCCCTGAGCTGGGAAGGAATGAATCCACAAGCCACCTGTGAATAAGCCAGGTAAATCAACTTTGCACCAGAAAAAGATCAATTGCTTGAGATCACAAATAACAACATTCTTAAAAGCATGTTTGAGACAATTCAAATCTCCATGTGTTCTGGATCAAAGTCAATATCCTGAGATGCCACAAAAGCATTGAAAAGCCTGATTCCTTTTGCAACATCCTATAGAAGGAGAGTGACCAAAAGATTACAGAGTAGACTGGACCCAAGCAACACACTTCTAGCATCACTATGCCCCATCACCTCTGCCTGAGACTAATTGCAGGGAAACAAGCTCAGGGCTTTCACTGATTCTGTGTTATGAGTTTTATAATTATTTTATCACATATTATGATATAATAAGAGAAAATTACACAATAGGTGCAATGTCCTTGATTTGTCCCCCCAAGCCATCACCCTTCCCATGCATGGAAAAAATGTCTTCCATAAAACCAGTACCTGATGTCAAAAAGACTGGGGACCACTGCTCTAACGCTATTACGTCACCTTCATAATTCAGAAACTACAATATGTTCCTATTACTTTTAATCAAAATAAAACTCTTCAACTCTGTCACTAAAGTCTTCACAACTTTACACGTGTTTCCTGCCAGTGTCCACCCCGCCACTCTCATACCATCCTAGCAATCTGGCTTCTTCACCATTCTCATCCTTATTCTTTCCAATCTGCAGCTTGTATTTACAGTTGTACACATAATCTGGTATTCGGTTGTGGATTATTTTCCCTTTATTATCATAGATATGCATATGTTATCCTTTTCTGTTCCCATTAGATCATCAGCCCTCCAAGGGAAACAACCTGCCTTCCAGTGCCTACCACACTATTTCCTGCATTGTTCATGCAGTACCCAGAAATACTATGTTATTTTGACAGGACTTTCAACAATAGCAACAAAGAATATAAAATAACAAAGTTCCACTAAGGCAGAAAAGTGGAATCGAAGCTAAAAGATTCTAAATTATTTAAAAACAACAAAATCTTGTTTATGCGTCTTGAAAAACAGAGGATTTATTTTTTCAAATAAAAGCTTTATCCTCCAAATAAAACTATGACTTGACTCTCATAAGAGAAGGTCAGGGTGTATACAGAACAAAATTAAAGTGTATATATGAATTTAGCAAGATGTGAAATCTTAGGATTTACTGGGGAAGTGGAACTCACCTATAGAAGACAAGGGATACTTTTAAAGAAGTGTATAAAAAATCAACTCACCAATATTTATTGCCAAGCTGACCCGAAGCATGAACAGGTAGCCTCCTGCAATTCTAACCCACAGCTCCCTGGAGGCACAGTGAAAGACCAGCATCTCACTGAGTTACATCAGTGGGCTCAGTAACAACCTGAGCTGTAACCACCAGTCAGAACGAAGCACTGTTCAAAATGGGCTCAGGGCTAAACTAGCCTGTGGCTGGCTTTTCAGCTGCACAGTGTCTAGCCAAGCTGTAACAGGGCCATGCACAAAACCACTGGGCTGAGTAATCCCTTTGGGAAGTTCTCCAGTAAGTTTGCATTTAGGGAAATATTGATTTTAATATCACTTATACCTGACTAAAGAGATATTCCAGATGGATTTTATCTTCTCTATGCTTTATTAAATTATTTGTTAAATTCTTTATTAAATGTTAAGAAACCATATAAAATATACAGTTACAATTAAATTTATACAGATAAGACATGCTTCCCCTTAACTCACTGGAACAAATTTGCATAGAGGAATAAGAGAATATTTATGTCTTATGGACCCTTAAAATTGAAAGTAATTGTATTTTAAATTCTATGGATGGCAATATGTTTATTCCACAACAATAATTTTCAAATGTAGCAAGACTCTTTTGGGTTCATATTTTTGTATTGATGATCTGAGTCATCTACAGCCTCACCCCCTTAAAAATCATTTAGTGAGCTTTTGTGACCAAGAACAGCAGATGTAAAATTGACTATTTATGACTCTCACCTTCTGAGTAGCATCATTCAAGCCATGGAGGACCAAGGGGACATCATACTGCAGGCTCACCTGCGAGGTCTCCTCTGCCAAAGAACTAAACATATTAAGACTCACCTTTGCAGAATGGCTACTTCACAAGTTTTGGTTGTGTCCATGAGCAAAATATTTCTTTCAGTATGGCTTTTATATAAAAACAAATGTTTTTGTGAATTTTTTGTGATAAACGTTAATGGAAGAAAACAACCTCTGTTGTGATAATGTAATATCCGGAGTGAAAATGTTTACTAGAGCCATGTTTGCCTCCTACTTCTCTCTGAAACGATGTTGTGTTTTGATTGTGGTTCGAAGCTTTCAAGTATCCTTACTTGGCATCCCCTTTCTTCAGCGGATCTCTCACCATTCAAGCACGACAGATTTGGTAAAATACTAGTTAGGTTGAGTCTTGCTTCCCTTCTCTCAATGATCTTCCTACGAGTCCTTTGTTGTTGTTGTTTTGTTTTTATCCCAGGTTTTTAAAAAGCAGTTTTTAACTGATGTTCACTGAAAAGAGTGAATACTTAAACGGTGCCAGTAATGAAAGGATATCCTAAGAAAGTGGATTTCTTCAGAGAGCTGTGTCAAGTCATCCTCTGGACCCTCTGTTGGAAAAGTAGAATCAAGTCAAAATAATGCTTTTTCAATTATATCCTCTAGTATTATAAATGTACAGGAGTATTTTAATATACCTCTATGAATGTAAAATACTATGTACCTGCTTTATGATACATAGTAGTGATTATACTTTCTTAGAGTTATTTTTGATCATGTTAACCTAGATTTTTTTCTTTACAGAGGATCATTAAGAAACTAATTTAAAAATGGTGCCATGTACCCAAAAAGTGTTGATTTAACTGAATCACTCATGCATTTGCTTTATTTCAGCATTCCTCTTTGCAAGGATTATCACCCTCTGATCTTGCCAAATGAAGCTTTCTTCAATACCGCCACTCAATAATTTGAGATACACTAAGATTCAAGAAAGGTAAGAGTCTGGGTATAAATCACTGTTTTATTAGGTCACTCTGACAATGGTACAAATTCATTTGTATGTTAAATAATTCTATGCTTTTAATTGACATATAACTTTACTATTTAGGAATAATTTCTTCTAAATAGAAGTAAAGAAGAAAAGAATTTTATAGAAGAGAACAATGATAAACAGGAAAACCAAAACAAATCCACAATCTTGATGATAGTTTTCATATAGAGAACAATATTTTTTATTTTATGGAAAAATGAAACAAAAGAATAATAGCTAATATATCATGTAATGTTATCTTCAAAGTAGTTCCTCAGACTAAAAATATGGGCATAAAAATTTCTCCACACAATATTAGCACAAGCCTTCTTTTTAATCAACTAAGAGAAACTAGAAGTATAACTATCTTGTATTATTTTCCCTTCCTTCCTTTCCCTTTCCCCCCATCCTAGTTCCTATTTCCCTTAGAAAAATTTCTTTTTATTTCACAATATCTATTGTATATTCTGGTCCTTATTTACTCTTTCAGTTTCTCAACCCCAGGGAGAAAATATGATGTTTACACATGCAAGTCTGATTTATTTCACTTATGAGTATGGTTTCAAGTTTCATCAATTTACCTATAAATGACTCAAGTCTATCCTTCATGATTGAGTAGTAATCCATTGTATAAAGACACTTTTTATTCATTCCTCAGTTGATGGACATTTGTGTTGTTTCCAAGATTTAGCTGTTATAAATTATGCTGTTATAAACATGGGTGCACATATATCATGTGGTATGATGTTTTTAATTCTTCTGGGAAGAGACCCAGCAAGAAAATATCTGGGTTGAATGGTACCTCTATTCTTAGTTTTTTGAGGAACCTCTACACTGATATCCATAATGGTTGCCCAGTCTATGCTCCTACCAACAGTGGAGAAGGGTTCCTTTTGGCTCATGCCCTCACCAGCATTTGTTACTGATTTCTTGATGATGGCCACTCTTTCTGGAATGTGATGGAATCTCAGTGTTGTTTTAATCTGCATCTCTTGAATGCAGATATAACATTATAGTCATGGTTTTCATGGAAAATCCTTTAATATAGGACACCAAGTTATAGCATTATTTTATAACAGTCACCCAAAGAGTCAAACTAAAGACCCCAAAGAATCTAGCTGAAGGCCTGGATCCAATGGCAATGTCCTGCATAAGTCCAGCTAAAGACCTAGAGCCCATGACAATGTCTCATGCAAATCTGTTTCATGGATCTGAGCTGGGAAGGCCCAAAGGTCAGCAGTGGAAGCCAGAAAATCTATACTAGCAGGATGAAGGATCTGTGCCAGTAGGTTGAGAGTTCTGCACTGGAGCCAGGAAGTGACACTCAAACTAAGGACCAGGTCTCCCCTGAAAAATACTACAGCTATCCTCAGCGATGACAAAGTCCCAAGCTCCTCCAATGATGAGAACAGCCAAGTTTGTATCTGGAAGCCAGTGTGACAAGCTTCTCCAGGAAATTGAACAGCACACATTTTCCCCTCCAGAGCCAGGAAGTGATGCTCGAAGTAAGGACCAGAATTCCCCAAAATGAACCACAGCCATTCTCAGCAACAACAAGGTCTGGAGCTCCTCTGACAATGAGAACAGCCAAGTTTATATCAGGAATGAAGTTCGACAAACTCCTCCAGGAGAACCAATGGCAACAGGAGAACAACAACACCACTTCTTCCTCTACTGTTCTCCTTTTTATGTTGTTGGCAACAATCCTCATATGGGCTGTCTACACCCAGCATCACACTGGTTCAGTTCAGCTGGGTGTTATGAGTTGATCACCAGTTGTCAATCCACCACGACCAATGATGTTGAATATTTTTTCCTATGTTTATTTCCTATTTGTGTTTCTTTATCTGAGAATTGTGTATTCATCTCGGCTGCCCATTTTTGGACTGGGTCTTTGGATTTGGCAGGGTCTGACTTTTTCAATTCTTTACCTGTTATAGATACAAGTCTTTTGTCTGAGGGACAAATGGCTAAAATTTTTTCCCACTCTGTGTGTTGCCTTTTCACTGGTGGTGATTTCTTTTTTTGGTGCAAAAGCTTTTTTTGATAAGATGAGATCCCAGTTGTTGATTCTTTGTAGTATTCCCCGTGAGATCTGTTTTGTTCATGAAGTCTCTGCCTACAATTATATCTTCAAAATGCCTACCTATTTAGAGGAAAATTTTTAAAATATCACCATAGTCTCTATTGATGGACGATAAAAGAGAAAAGGCGTGACTTAGTTCCAGCAAAACACACATAATTCCTGTGACTTTGAGCACATCATTTGACTATTATGCAGGTAGACTTTTTCTTCTATAGAAAATATCTGCTTGTCTTAATTAATACATTTGATTATTATCCTAGTACACTTAAGTACAAATATATGTATGTAAACCCATATATATATATATATATATATATATATATATATATACACAATATATATATTTATGCAAATTAAAGTAGGAATATTTTAAATTTGACAATAGCTATTAAACAAATTATATAAGTACCATGTACTAACCGATTGTACCACTGAGGCTCCTGTTACTAAGCAACTTGAAAATTTTTTAAGTTATTTAATTCAATAATTACACAACTAAAAAATCTACCTTGAGAAAACAATCAGAAGTTATTAAAAGGTAATGCATAAGAATGTTTGTTGCTAGTACATGTACCAACTTCACACAAGGAATGTAAACATTATGAACTGAAAACATATACAAAGAAGGAGATCAAGGGATGGGTGGGGGGAAGGCAGAGGAAGAAAAGAAGGTGAAAGTGGATTGAGATGTGTTACACACACGCACCAACTTCCCTCAAACAATGAAACTTTATGTATTGCACACATATACTAAAAAGTATATTGCAGCACACTTTTAACTAAAAAAACGAACAACCTAAATGACTATAAGAATTCATAACACAGCTATTTAAAGATTTCAAAAGCTGTTAATGACTTGAAAGAAAGATACAATGTTATATACAAAGGAAGTAAAATTTTATATACAGTTCAGTATCAGTTGTAAAACATGTATGTACATAAACATACCAACAGAAACCTGGAAAAAATATATACACTAGCCATTTTTTACTTACGATTTTTATTTTTTCATATTTACTTTATTCATTACACTTTTACCTTTTCAACTATTCTAAAATAATTGTGTGTGACTTCTATATTTTAAAAAAGATGAGTAGCCAGACATCACAGCACAGGCCTGTAATTTCAGAACCCTGAGAGACAGAGGCAAGAAGACCACAAGTTTGAACCCATTCTGGGCATCTTAACGACTTAGCAAGACCCTGTCTCAGAAGAAAAAATGTAAAATAGGACTGGAGATAAGGCTTAGTGCTAAGGCCCTAGGTTAAAGTTTTGTACAAATAAATAAATAAACCTATTTGCAAAGAAATCTTTCCTAAGATAAAATAATAAAAGAAAATTGAAGTACAGCAGTCTATTACTTAATTTTGTTACATGATAGCATGTCACATAGTCTACCCAGCCGGCATCTCCAACCCTCCTCTGAGTATTCCATTTAGGTCCCTGTTTCAGGAAGCGTCACCTGACCCCCACATGATCCCAGCTTGTGAGCAGATCTGACTCTCTTCCCCTCTGCACACTCCCACCTCAGTTGTCCCCAGGACCCAGAGCCTCTCAGCTACATGTGGCACCATCAGTATGGATAAGCCCTGTGCAGGTCTCATTCTTGTACATCAGCATCAGGGCCCTGGCTGGTATTTAGGGATCACTTAACAAACTGTGTTGTGAATCTGTTCCCTGTATTTTGTAAGGACATTTTCAAAGGCAAATAGCATTCCCTACTTACTTAGCATCTCTTTGTAAAGACCAATTCTGGTCTCAGTTTCAGAAATAGTCACATTCTCCACAGCAATATGTTTGATTTGAATCTCATAAACATTGTGAATCATGAATCTAATCATGTTTTGCTCTACTTACTGGCTGCTAGAGAGTTTAGCACTCAATCTTCATCAAAAAACCACACAGCGTGTGTTTCATGTGTGACATGGCTTACAGTTGCACACTGCTTGCAGGCATTCTTTCTGCCCTTAACCTCTTTTTCCTGACTTTTAAAAAGTTTTATTATCACAGTGTTTGAATCATTGAAAGCCTCTTTTGAAGCCAGACACATATATAAATCAGCTAAATCGTGAAACAATTTGGATTTACTTTTGTACTGTTATTTTCTGTACTACTGTACTGTAACTTTATTCTAATGTTAGAATTATTATTGCTTGATTGCTGAATTTCTTTACTTTGTGGAGACAAAATAATTCTACTTTGCATATATTCTTTAAAACAATTACTTGGGGAGAGGTGTTTATTTTTTTCTCCAGATGGTGTACAGCTTGTCAAGACGGTCACTCATGTGAATGCCACTATTTTCTGCCACATCATAAAATGATTAGGTAAAAAATTCAGTGTATTCTAATGACCAAAATCCTAACCTACAGCATCCGCCATGTTTTAAAATATTCAGACATCTGTTCCAGTTACATTGCAAAGCAAAGATACATTTCTTTCTTGTTTGGCAGGTTCTACAAATATATCTGTTATTTACAGGCTTGTTCCCTCATCTATCAAGGTTGCTCAGAGCAGACAGCAGTTAGTGACTAAGTAAGGCATGGAAAAGCATGATAAAAAAGAAAAATGTTTCCATCCATAGTTATGTTAATTCAGCTCTGCCAACTGTAAAATGTTAAATCTCCCATCAAGTAAGCATTTCCCAAAAGGAAGCCTGACCACCATCACAATATGCCCTCAAAAAATATAAATAAATATAATTAATGCAGTTAAAGTAATTGTTATGCTGGGCTTTTTTTCTCTAGTTGGTTCCATATCAAAGTGCCAAATTAATCTGAGATCTCAAGAAACTCCATAAAATTAAGCGAATAATGAGAATAGGGAAAGAAAAATATTTAAATCGAGCATCCAATTTCATTACTTGAGACAACCTGATATATTTTCTAAGGTGTGTTTTTATCTCCTTGTTTTAGGGGAAATTTTTTTCTTTCTTTTTTTCATATCTCATAGGACATCTCTCCAAAGGATAACTGGAGGGGCAAGGAAAATGCCATCAGGTATCAGTACTTAGAGCAATTTCCTCATAATATTCTGTGCTGGAGATTTATAGATAAATATACTCTCCTGGGTATTTTTCACATGATTAAATAAAATATAGTGAAGATATTTTTAGATACAGAAAAGTCATGTGTGAGTAATGCCTATGGGACAGAAAAATACAGGTGCAATAACTTTCCATTTAGACAGCTCATAGATAATAGTAGCACCTCTTTCGTTTGGAAAAATCAGATCTGAAAATCCTATTGGACAATATGCAACTGGTATATCAGAGCTTGACTGACCCAAGGTCAAATTTTGAAGGAGTGCTTGGAAGGTTAGGCAGATACTCTGGCCAAATGAGCTTGGGAGTTCAATTAGGAGATATAAACATTAGCTAAGTGCTATGGTTTGAATCTAAAATGTTCATGTGTTGGAGACTAGGTCCCAGATGAAGTTTTTAGAAGGTGATTGGATCATAAGAGCTCTAATTTAAACAATATATTAACCCACTGATATATTCATAATTTGATAACATTATTGGGAGGTGATGGAAAGTGTAGCACTTATGGCTCATTGGAGGAAGTCCATCGCTGGGGGAGTGGTGTCCTTGGGAGCTGTACCTGTCCTCAGTTCTCTTCTTCTCTTTCGATAGATGATGATAGATGATAGATAGATAGATAGATAGATAGATAGATAGATAGATAGACAGATAACCTTTAGTTCTGCTCTGCTTCTTAGCTGTTGTAAAGTGAGCAGTTTTGAAGCAACCAGCTCGCCGCCCTGGTAAGTGGCTGTGGCCTGGCAAGCCATGGCTGCCCCAGGACAAGAACCATCAGCATCTCCTGAAATCCACGTCATGTTGGAACTTAGGGCACTGGGAAACCAAGCAACCAGCTCATCGCACTGGTAAGCGGCTGTGGCTTGGCAAGCCACGGTCACCCAGGGCAAGAACCATCACCGTCTCCTGAGATCCATACATGTTGGAACTTAGGGCACTGGGAAACCAAGCAACTAGCTTGCCGCCCTGGTAAGCAGTTGTGAGCCTACCTGAGCACGGGTTGAGATTCAAACATCCATCCCCTCATCCCCCCATTTGCAAGTGGGAGCCAGAGATCCGAGCATCTCTTGCAAGGTTGACTATATGCAATATAGCAAATAAGGGGGATTTCCTTCTACCATCTCTTTGAAGGCAAATATTTTTATCACCGTTTTGCTTTGTTCTGATTAATGGTATTGCTCTATTCAATATTCTGTTTTGATAATTTCTATAATGTTCTGTATTTCCTTTGATTCTGATATACCTGATTGAAAGAACAACTATTGTGAAGAAAACAAGATATACTATGGTACCTATTACTGTTATCCTGGTAACCTGCTGTGAATTTCTGTACCAGTTTCACTTCACTGTCTCAATTGGCTTTGTTCTGTCTTGATCTGTGGTATATTACTACTTTAAAAATAAAAAAATAAAATAAAAAGAACTCAAAAAATCAGCCCCCCCCCAAATTCTAAGACCCAATTTAAAAAATGGGCATGTGCAAATGAATACACACTTCTCAGATGAAGACACAGAAAAGGCAAATAAATATATAAATAAATGAAGTAAGCAGTTTTCCCCTGCCACACTGTTCTGGTTCTGCCTTGACACAAGCCTAAAAGCAACATGATCATGGACTGAAACCTCTAAAACCATCGCCCAAAATAAACTTTTCCAGTTTTAAATTGCTTTTTCTCAAATATTCTATCATAGCAATAGAGAGCTGACTGTCACACTTAAAAGAGTCTATTTTAATCAAAGCTCTGGTCAATCTTTTAGCATACAATATTACTGGATTAGCTAGGACTTCCACTATTTATCACAGGCATTCTATTAGACCCCAACATTGCAAGGATTTAGGATATATGGTTACTACTCCCAGAATAGAACAATGCAATATAAAAAGCAGATAACAGACAATAACAGCTCCCACTCACTAGCACTTATTTTTGTTCAAGATACTATGTTAATTCTTTATTGACCTTTTCTCAAGTACTCCCTACCACAGTTCAACCCTACTGAGCACTGCACTAGAGGCTGACTCTTGCCCTAATCCCTTGCCAGCTACCATACAGAAGCCCCACTGAAGCAAGTACTATTTTTTTTCCCACTTCACCCTGAGAAAATTAAAGTTCAGAGAAATTAAGTAACATAAAAGCAGGACAGCTATTGAATGGCAAAACCAGGCCCTTATAACTGTACTTTTAATCATATCTGAAATATCAAGAAATAAGAACAGGTGATTAATTTAAAAAGTAGTACCAATGGCAATGAATCTATAATGAAAACTTAGTTAATTTTAGTAATAAAAGACTGTAAATTAAAATGAGATAATACTTTTAGTCAAATTAGAAAAGTCATATATTGTTGAACACTTTTGGAAAGTTAATAGACACTCGTTTCTCTGGTAGAAGAATGAATGTAACTTTACAGTATAAATGAACTAGACAAAATGAATGTACACAACTAACATAACTTATAATTTAGGTCATAAAAATAAGCCTAAATATTTCTATGTGTTTATTTATTCATTAACTTGATTGATAAGTGCTTGCTGGAAGACTTGGAATAGAATAATGAGCAAAACATTCAGTCTCTGTCCCCACTGAGTCTAAAGACAATAATGCTTAATAAATTATACATTTAAAAGGCAAATAATTGGAGCTAATAGAGGTTGAGTAAATAAACTATGGCACATCCCTAAAATGGAACAAATTATAGCCATAAATGAAACACTGTGCTGTAGAAGAATGTTTAAGATGTGAGTAGATTTCTGTGATATTTTATACAAAAGTAGATACTAAAATATGATATTGCAAAACAAAACATATGTTCAATATAGTTCAATGTAGCATATCTTCTACAGTTTAGATTGTATTTATTCATTCACTCAATAAATGTTTCCTAAAAACCTATTTCATGGAAGACCCTCAGAAAAGTTATACGAAGCAGATACAAGCTTTGCCCTCTTAGGGTTTACATTCTTTTGGAAGAAAGGACCAACAGACAAAAGTAATAAATGTATAATATATGTTATAACACCAAGAATAGAGGAAATGGAGTGAACTATACTATATAGACAAGAATGCTCTGGTCAGGTAACTCTTGAGCAAGATCTGAAAGAATAAAGGAAAATTGAGACAAGAGAATTCCAAGCAAGGAAACAGGATGGAAAAAGTCATATCTGCATTTCCTTCATTGTCCAGACCCTAGCTACCTACCTAAGGATAAACCTAGTAAATCACTTCGTGATAAAACACGTTCTGTGATAGATACCTTCTCAGTAAGAACCATGATACAAGAACAATGCACTTTGATTTGGGCAGCCATGGAGTGAACCGAAAGGATCACCGTCTTAGTTCAACTTTAAGACCCAAGGCAACCGAGAGAGGGCGATCACTGCTTCTGGGTTCATTCCACCTCAGACTCACTGTCCTTGGGGACGAACTGAAATTTCTAGCATTTTTTTTTTCTGAGACTCTAATCTCTGTTCTCCAGTCCAGGGAATCCCTTCACCTGTTCATCCTTCTCTTTTTCATTCCCTTCACTGATTACTATTTTATTCCCAGAAGAGGTGTCTAAGAAATCACCCTAACTCTATTCAGGAACATGTGGTTAAGATCCCTAAATCTTCCTGCAACATAAAATAAAACAAAATGCAAGATCTCAGAGTTAAGTCAGACAAGCCCTCAGAAGCTCTGTTAGGAAAAGCTTCAAATGAAAAGTAGGGTTAATAACACGAAAAAAGCAATATAAATATGGAACAATAAAAGTTATACAAAGAAAAAGGAAATGTGACTAAGAGAGTTCCTAATAGGAAAGTAATAGACACTCCTTTCTTCCTTTTTTTCCTTTAACCTTTCTAGCAAAACTGCTCTCTGAATCTCAAATTTCCTCTCACTCCTGTTCCTCTTGTTCTGTTTTCAAGTGCTTCCCTTCTGTGAGTATATAATTATTTCCTCCTTTTTTACATATACACACAAGAGAGAAACAACCTCTATAATCAACAAACTATGTAACGTTTACTAAAACCACATTAGTAAATTTGGGGAAAGTCATCTATACATTCTCTTGACTGATGAAAAAAATTGATTTCTCAGTGGTGTCTTCTTTCATGGCGTAGTTTTAGCATCTCTCAGAACTCAACAGCACAACACATGATCTGGAAAGCATGAATGCCTTTATGGATAAAATAGGAAATTTAAGATTCAGTTGTCCTCAAAATCCAAATTTGGTAGTCTCTGTGCCTAATTAATATCTATTTTTTAAAAATTGTATCCATGGGACCATCATACCCGGGGCATTGGCATCCCTGAAACTAGTCTCTGAATCTGTTTGTGAATCAAAAAGAGCTAAGAAAGATAGCTGGACCTTTCCACTATGCCAAACAGTGATGACGAATTTTCAGTCAGCCTATTTTTATGGTGAAACTCCAAAATAAGCCACCACTGAGACTAATAACCCCAGAAAACATTGCCATACAACAACATGAAGCTAGCCTTCATGATCACCCTTCCTCCAGCAAAAGTTTAAATTATGGTAATTATGGGATTTTCCTCTGCTTCTAGGGAAACACAATTCTGATTCTGTAACTCAGTCAAAGGAACAGCAGGATTTAATTTGAAATTTTTGAACATAATCTTTGACAAGACCTCTATTTTGTAAATTGTGGTATACCTCAATATACACAAGCTGCCTAAAGCTCCAATGAGAACATCAAAAGTAATTTGGAAAAGAAAATTGATGTGTGTGTGAAAAATAGCATCATTTTACACATTTAGCTTGCCGAAGGAAAGAACAGCTTACAAGCATTCTTTCTATGAACTGTAAACACCAGAAAGACTTTAAATGGAGAGAATGAAAAAAAATTAAGAAAAATTAAAGGCTGATTAGAATTAAGAAAAAGAAAACTTTTTTCCATATCATCATCATTTGCTGTTTGAGATTAACTAGAGTATTAAATAACTAAAATAAAAAACTAGTAATGGCTCCAGCACTGGGGTATGTGAGAGCTATAAACTGTGCAGCAGTGATCGCTACTACAGTAATCAAAGATCACACCTGGATCCTGGTACCTCGTGGTTGGCAATCGCGATATTTTAGTAGACACCGTGTGGACATGGGAGCCCAAAGAAGCAGAGATAAATGGCCAGTGGTGGCTGACAGGCGGATTGGTCACCCACGGGAGGTGTCCCTTTGGGGACATTTAACTGAGCTAAAGGGCACTCTAAGAGAAAAGAAAGGAAGGGAAGCCTTCTTTTATAGTCACACACTAGAGAGAGACCTGGATTTTTTCGGGTGAGAGTCCATTCCGGTTCTGTACCCCCTCATACCCAAACTGCTGCAATGGCCTCCAGATTCCCCTTCCCAGAGTCTGCAAGACACTCCTCAAATAACATTTCTTCAAACGTTTTCCTGCCCAAGACGAGATCTGCCTGTGGGCCACATTAAATGTGATCGCAGTTACCATTGAGGACTAATCAACCATTTCCATTTTCCCAAGACTGACCTGGTTCTAGTATTACAAGTCCCGTGTATTGGGAAACCCCTCAACTTGCCAAACTAAAAAAGGTTTGCCACCCCACTGACCAACAGCTTTGATGTGGGATGGGTACAAAGATGCGTAAGGGTATATTTTCTTTTTTAAATGATGTGCTCCAACCGAGAGAAGAACCATTACCAGTTGCTATTTTTACACTAAGGAGCAACGAAATGTAGTTGCTTACTTCATATAGGCAGCTTGGTTGCTGTGGCAACAGTGAGTGGCAAACTTGATTGCACAAGCTTATAAATTCAACAAATGCTTTGGTGCCCCTTCATATGTTTAAGTTTTAATATTTGCTGCCACAAGGCTGAGCCTCTTCATCGGGAAATTCCATTCTAGCACTGTAACATAATTATTTACCTTTCAGAGTAGTATTATCAACGTATTTGGAAACTGACTAGTTATCTTATTTACAACTACTGTTTTAAACATATTTTTCCTTTGAGATGATTTTTAAGGCATCCGTTTAACTGTGGGTACATGGATTGCAAACTCCCTGAGCACAGCCTATTTGAACAATTACTAAACTCCTGTGCACAGGAAGTACCTTTAATATATACCTACAGTTACAAAAATCAGCTGCAAGTTTCCATGGACTGCATTAAGACTGTGATGCTATTTATTTATGTAGATTTTGCCTTGCCCCATAAAGAGTTTAAGGGGACTTTTAAAATACAGGATAAACAAGCAAGACAGAAATGTGTGAGTAGGAAAATAAAATGGTGCCAGGAGTAAACACATATTTAACCAAAAAATGTGTGTGCCAAGAAGTTGCATTTATTTACAAAATTCTCATTCCAGGTAGCGTATGTGTGTCTGACCCATCTAACAGGAAATTCAAAGGGAAAAAAATCATACTTTATTATAAAATTCAGTTCCCATATGGTAAAACAAACTAGTTACCTAGAAACCACATAAACATATGGATAGAGAAATGAGCTATTTATCATGTGGTCCTCACAGAAAGGACATTACTTAAAGGATAATCTTAAATATTTCATCTCAGACCACTGTGTGGATGAAATGAATTGCCCAATTATTTGAAAAGTAAAATACTCTGTTCATCTAAAAGAAAAGAAATGAGCAACTCAAAAAAGTGCAAAATAATGATCTTAATTATTAATAATTAAGATCAAAGAAATAATTTTTTGTTATTCTCTTCAGATATTTTTTACATAATAGACTTATTTTTTTAAAAAGGCACAAGGCAATAGGTACTAGCAATGTGACTTTGAAAGAAATCATGAAAATAATTTTATTTTTCTCTGTTAAAACAATAAACAAAACATAGGTATCCGTGTTTCCTCCAAACACCCTGTTAAACACAATGCACAATAAAACATACCAGTAAAAGCAGTGCTTTTACATAGACCTTTGTAATTTACAAGGGAATCTTACATTTGATACTTCATTCTATCCTCTTGTGACACAATTGTACAAATCCAACAGCTAATGTGAAGTGACTTTTCCTACTTGCAGGTTGATCTCAGATTCAAATTCAGTTCTGACTCTAAGGCCTATATTTATTATACTGTATCTGACTAATGAGTAAATTAACCACCTTCTATGCAGTAGAGACTCTTTAATAATAATAATATCATATTCAAGTTACAAAAAGCAAATCTTGTACTATAGGGATGCAAGACGCTGCCAATGGGCAACGCTGAGTGATCGCTAAAGAGAACTTCTACCCTATTTCTGGCAAATGAATGTGAATTTGTAACTACCTCAAAAAATTAAGTGTTAAGACAGTAAGTAGTCTTTCCACTTTTTTGACAATAGTTCTTTTCCTTTGTCAGGTTACACAGAATAAGAGAGCCTTTCTGGTCTCAATGTGATCTTCATATGCTTTAAGAAACAGAAAGGCTATTATGAGAGCAAAAATATTGCAAACTAGGTTTTTAAGAAAATGGAAATAAAAGTAAAGGTGAAATGTGAAGCAGATATGAATAAAGTTTTACACTTTAATTTAGAGGACTGAATAAATTATTTGCACTTAAATCCAAAGGACTGAATTCAAGAAAGACAAGGCAAGTGTTTCTGTAACAAGCCTAACTATCTTAATGGTAGTGCAAGAACTGTCATCTGTGTTATACAAGGAGGGTACGCCTGGATTGGATACATCATCTCAGCAGCTAGCCTCTTTGTGTTCCTTTTTAACTCCACAAGATGATGGAAATCATGTAGCGAGACAAAATGCTATCCAAATGCTAGTTCTGTCCTTTCCTGGAGATAGAACCCTGGCAAATTATGTAACCTCCCAGGCCTCCATTTCCTCCTTTACCACCAATGACACAGATATTGCACTTTATAAGCTGCAAAATTCTAGACAAGTACTAGTTATTATAACTATCTTCCAGTACAGAGGGTCTGAAAGAGACTGGATTTCCATGACTATGTGAAAGCAAACTTTAAGAATAGCGACGGTAACTATCTAAAGATGTAATGGGGTCTGAAAGGACTAAAAGCCAGTTTTTCCAAAAGAGGAAATAGGTCTATTTCTTACCCCTCGTCTACCAAACTATACAATTTTCTACCACTGAAAACTCAGTTTCCTCCAGTATCACAGTAACACCCTGAGGCAATTCCATCACTGAATTCCCATAATGCATACAGAGTTATGAATTCTCATAATGTCTTACAGAGTTAGTGATCAAACACTACTAAATATCCGCAGGAAGAAAGTTACGTCTCTAGAAATCTCAAGTTTAAAACTCCAATGGAATTGCAAAGAATGATAAGGGCTTTTGTGAGGCACTGGCTCTTTAAATGGTCATCTACCACAGCAGGTGCTGCAGTGTGAGCCCAGCCCGTACTTAAGGTATAGGACTCTCCTGGGCCCTGTTACTCTGCTATAGATGTTACTGTCCAGAAATCTTCCGCATATACAATGTCCATCTCAGAGTCAGTTTCCTGAGAAAACTCACCTGTGTCACCCTACTTTTCCCTTAAATAAAGTTAGAATGACCACTTGAACTTTCAAAGCATTGGAGATGGCTCAAAGGACATACACCCATTTTGGGGAAGTACTCAAAACCAGACCTGCCTTGCGAACCATTAGCCACCTAATAGCCATATAAGAAACATGGTAGCTGTCTTTATACTTTTTTGAGAAAGCTTGACTTTCATTAATCTCTCCATTCCTACCTCTCATAACTCATGCACACATGTGAAGAAGTCACCTTACCCTGAATTTTCTTGATACATTTCATGGACAATGTGAAACCAGGTTTTCAGTATCTTTTTCACATATCTTTTTGGATCACTGGAGTATAATGAAGAAGCTGCTGGTATATTTTTCTTTTTCTTTTCTTTTGTTTTCTTCACACCAGACAGATATGTTTTATTTTAAAAAACAAAACCAAAAAACAACCCTTTATCAGAAAGTCTAATTAAGTTCAGTATTAATTCAAGCTCTTAAAAATCTTTTAGGAAGCCAACAGTTTATATGAAAGAAAAGCAGGCAGCTGCTGACAATTCCTTGGTGGAAAAGTAAGTTGCATGCTTATGATACAAGCTGCCCTAACGATTATCAAGCCCAAATTTTGTTTTTCAAAAATAGATTTCAAAGTATACCAAAGAAACCATACAGACACCCCTAACAATACAAAAATTGAACAATGAATTTAAGGATGTAGCAAAAGCCAAATATGACAATACACACAAATAATTTATAGAACAAGACTTTCAATCCTAGAAAACTAAAATGGGGAGAACTCACTGAAGGGTAACATACATAAAATGGGGACAACAGCAAATGGAACAAACCTAAATATTTCCCCAATGACTAAGTCACAAAAAGACAACCAGTAACATGTAGTTTTTTTCTTTTTCCTCAGCCAATTCCGTTCTCTTCAGATAAATTTGGTTACCAATCAATATGTACAAAATTAGTTCTCTTCCTCTACTCAATTACCACCATTTCTTCCTTTTCACATTTTTCCTGGTTTTCTCTGGCAACATTTTTTCCTTTGGTTTGACTAGTTGACCTCAAAAGGTTTAGAACCTGAAGTGAGTATCAACTCTTATTGGAATAGCACTTGGGAAATGGAATTCTAGAAAAGGCAAATTTTTAACTTAAGCGACTTGACAGAGTTAAGCATCCATTCTCAATGTGACAGTGTCTCCCACATTAATCACTAAGTTAATGGCTTCTCTTGGCTGGATTACATGACCCAGCGTGAACCTGGAGCTCTCCTGATGAATCCTGCAAAGCCATGTGTACACACAACCACCCACTTAAGCTTTCAATAAATATGAAGCTTATTTTAAACCATTTCAGCAGAATAAATAAAAGTCTTGCATTCCTGTTGGCCTGCTTTGCTTCTTGGCTGGCTTAGAGTACCGTTCATGGCACGGCAGACACACTGTTAATTGGTGGCTACTCCAGAGCTCTTTAGATTTCAGCACTTGCCGCTCTTCAGGCCTCAGCATTTTTTTTGCAGCAATAATGGTATTCCTCATCAGCATTGCCACTGTCATGGGACCAACACCCCCGGGGACTGGAGTGATGTAACTGGCTTTCTTCTTGGCTTCTTCAAAATCCATATCTCCAACCAACTTAAGTTTAGAAGTTATAGGATCTTGAATTCTGTTTATTCCCACATGGATGACTGCTGCTCCCTCCTTGATCATATCTGCTGTGATCAGATTTGGAATACCTGCAGGAGAGACTACCATATCAACAAGAACTGTGCGTTTCTTCAGTTGTTCTTTAGGAGTGTAGCGATGAGATATTGTAACGGTGGCATCAAACTCCAGGACGTGCATGTGCCCCATCTGCGTGCAGTAACATTGCAATGGGCATTCCAACATTTTTTGCCCTTCCAGCCACAACCACATTCTTTCCTAGGGTGGGAATGCCAGTGTGCTTAATTATTCCCCATAAGCGCCGTGGGGTAGCTGGCAGCATGGAATATTGATCCAAACACATTAGCCCCACATTAATTGCATGAAAGCCATCAACGTCTTTGTCTGGAGAAACAGCATTGCAGATCTTTCTTTCATCAGTATGCTCCGGGAGAAGCAGCTGAGCAAGAAGGCCCTCTACATTTTCATCATTATTGAGTTTATTGATCAAATTCAACAGCTCTTCTTCTGAAATTGAAGCTGGTTTCACAGTGGTCTCGCTGTTGATTCCCACATCTGCAGCTGCCCTGGTTTTGTTGAGAACGTACCAGTGGCTTGCAGGGTTCTCGCCAACCAGAACATGCTCAGGTGTGGCCGCTTGTTGTCTGTGGCCACCCACTCTTCCACCTCCTGTCGAACCTCCTGCTTGATCTGCTGGGCCAGTTTCCTCCCAGAAATGACAACAGCTTCATTTCAAACTGCAGTGAGATGGAAAGGGCGAAGGTGAAGATGGCAGCTGTGTGATGGCCTGAGCAGCCTGGCGGCCAAAGCAGACAGGAAAGAAGTTGCAGCCATTGCCCGCACTGGTGCCTGCGCCCCTGCTGGTATATTTTTCAAGATGAGATATTTCCAATGTGTAATTTTACATGTTGAGTAAGTGTTAAAGCTGATGGTGCAGGTCTTCATTATTGCATTCTAAGAACTAGTAATTTAAAGGAATTATTGACGAGATGCCACTTATTTCATTGATCCTAATCCTTACCAAGCATACACATAAATTACAGTTTTTTGGTTACATTAAAGAAATATTAACACATTTCTTCAAGTCAAATGGTGCAATATTCAGAAATATTTCATGTCATGTAACTATTTTTGTGTCATTAAAGGCAGCATGCTTAGGAGTCATTAAATTTAGTTCAGTCAATTAGCAAACATCATCCAATCCTACTTTGTGTATCAAAACTCTGTACCATTATTTTCTTTTTGTGATACGAAGGATTGAGTCCAGGCTCCTATACTGAGCTACAGCCCTAGCCTTTATTTTTATTTTTGAGACAGTGTCTCACTAAATCATTTGGACTGGGCTTGAACCTAAAATCTTTCTGCCTCAACCTCCCAGAGTCCATGTCACTCTTAACAATATGAAGAAAATAGAAAATATGCTTAAAATATGTTTTGACTTTCAAAGCATCCCACTTGATAGAGGTTAGCTACCCCCTGTCAATCTGTTCAACTGCGTCTCAGCTGGAATGGTTCTGAACCAGAAAGGAACATGGTTAAACCCAACCAGGGGACTCACTCTCTATCTTTCATGACTTTTTAATATTCCTGAGACCTAAAACAATGACGTTAGCACTTTATTCTTTTTAAAATTTTAAAGGCTGACACTTAACCTTCAATCTCCTTACAAGACAAAAATCAGGAAGAAAAGTTCATATTTAACTTTACAAACCTGACTGAATATTTTTAGCAGAATTAAGTTGGGGTTCCTACCAGGTTAATTAATGGTCTTTGTGGTAATAGAAACGTAAAGTTTTTAATAGCACAGTACATTTAAAAATAAAAATTGTTCCCATGCTTGAGCTACTGGAAGATATACTTTTATTATACTTAATCATTACCTTTTCCATATCTCTGCACAAATAAAATGTCAGAAGAGGAAATACCTTTTATGTACACCAAAATGAAGAAAGATTTGATTTCCATAAAATATGAATAAATTTTAATATAACTGGACAGAGTTGCTGAAACTTAGCCCAATGTTTAATACAGCAATATGGTCAGATGAGATGATACAGATGAAAATGCTTGGTAAACCCAAACACTTAGTGTGATCATTATTAGTCAGCTGTGTGATGAATTTATGTGGCACCAAACAAGAGATGTTAAGCCTGGGCTAGCATTGAAAAATCTGTCACATAAAATCTTGCATACCCAAGTGTGAGAATGACTGATGCTGACAAATTATAGGTCTTTCCTGAATATTCTTCAAAAAAATGACATATTTTCAAAACAAGTAGGACATAGTCAGCTTTGGAAATGACAAAAACATATAATATGTGCTGTTAATTGCTGACATTTATATAGCGTTGACACCAGATATCACTTATCATAGCAATTACTAATAGCAATTTGCATATCCAGAGCCTGTAATGAAATTTCACTAAGTTCAATTTTTAAAAATTTATTATCAACGTTCATGTTAATGTCTCTTTTATTAGCATAAAGCACAGCACAAGGCTTCTCAATATTTTTATTACACACATAGAAGATGGTAATATTTGTACCAGGTCCCTCCTGACCACCTAAGGAGTGAGAAAACATACATCTTACAATACCTGAAACCAAAGTGGGACACCAGCATACAGGATCACTTCATAAAGATCACCTGTTCTGTGGATTAACTATAATTTGCCAATATGCAGCAAACAGAGTAAGTCCTGGATATTTATCATGGAAATAAAATTTCATTTTTCTAAATGGCTGTATTGAGTTAATTACAATAAATTATATACAACAAATAGTCCTGGGCCTTGTCTGTCCTTGTTGTTTACAACACAGTGCTGTCACTGTCATTTTATTGGCAATACACTGACACCCTTGCTAGAAAACCTAGAGAGCAAGAATTGAGCTGGCTGGGCACTTTGGTTACTGCAAAGTGAAGATCTGTGTCTTCATCCAGAAAGAGGCACCTCTTCCTTGGCACAGTGAGTCTAAGAATGTGAGAGGGTGTTATAGTTTGTGTCTAGATGTCCCCCAAAAGCCTCATGGAGTCATAGAGTTTTTCTAAGGTGGCTGAATCTATAGTGTGTGATTGATTTGCAGTGCAATTAAGGGTGCTGGGACTAAGGGTGGGTGATTGGTGAATAAGTCCACTAATTGGATTGGCACCACCCTTATCCCCACAGACTAAATACAATATAAGGGAAGAAAGAGATTATCTCACACTCTTTCTTGTAGGTTTTGCTGTCTTCCACTACCATGAATAACTATTCTCTACTATTTAACGCCCTGCCTTGGAGCCAGCCAATCATGGGCTGAAACTTCTCCTAGCCAGGCGTGGTGGTGCACACTTGGAATTCCAGCATTCAGAAAGTTGAGGCAGGAGGATCACTGTGAGTTCAAGGCCAGCCTGGCCTACAAAGTGAGTTCAAGGCCACCCTAAACTCCATAGTGAAACCCTGTCGCAAAAAGACAAAAATAAATCAGTAAAATTTAAAAACAGTCCCTCCTTTTAACTTTAGGTGTTGGGTATTTTGTCTCAGAAACAAGAAAAATAACTACAACAGAGGGTTTCCTGAGGACCACTGCAGAGAAAGGGTCCAATGCTATATGAAGTCCTACCCAAGCAAAGAAGGAGCAAGGAAAAAAACCAATGGAGGTCTTGGATGAAAGACCTGAATGAAGACTAGGGGCCGCTGGGGTAACTCTTCCGGTATCCTGGGGGCGTCTGTGAGTGTCCACCAAAGGGTAGCTTTTAATATCTGTCAGGTCAAGCAGTGTGCCACCACCCCGTGCCACTGCCTAATCAGTTGAGACTATCCGGGGACTGGTCCCTCCCCTCTCCTTCGCCCCACAGCTAGCGAGTGGGAAGGGATATGTGTGAGACGCAGCAGGATCTTGCCCTCATTCCTAAATTTTATGTGACTCTGAGATTTTCTGATGTCTAAAAAGCACCCAAAAATATCTGCACAGATTTTATCCATAGAGTGATGCTCACCTACATTGAATAGATGCTCAAGGAGCATAAGGGATACAAAAACTAACTTGTGCTTACTCGGGTTATAAATTACACTGAATTTTTTTATAAAGGAAAATCTTTGTAAGCATACAACCTTTCCATGTTCACTTTAAGTTTTATGAAACTTCTTGAGCCTCACCAATCTATATGTTTATATACAGATATATCTGGGCTTTACAAAGAGGAATCCAAATGTCTAAATCCCTTGACTATATAATTGATCAAGTAGACTAAAAATAAAGAATAAAACCAAAGTTTACATGAGATAGGGGAAACATTCAGGCAAACTCAGGACCTAAAGTCCTGAGGGGAGGAAAAAAAAAAAAAAAGAAAACATGAAATTTGTTGTACAAATATGTAAACTAGAAAACAAAGCCAAACTTCTTAAGGAAAAAAATGAAGTAATTACTTTAAGCTCTCAAAATTATGGCCTAAAGACACAGAATTTAAAAGCCAGTTGCGAACGTCTTAGTATTTCTAATACTTTAAACCCATAAAATCCATTTCTTTTGAAACCTCACAAATTAGTGACACCATTTCAGTGCCATTAAGTACAGTCACACTCTTATGCACGCATCACCACTACAGATTGATTTTCATCTAACAAAATTAAACTGCAGATATTTCACAATCCCTCCCTCTTCCTCGGCGCTAACTGCTACCGTTCTACTCTCTGTTTTCATGAATTTGACTTTTCCAATACCTTATCTGAATACAAGCACACAGTAACTGTCCTTTTGTGTTTCAGTTTTTTCACTTAGCGTAAAATCGGCAAGGTTTTTCCACATGTCAGAATCTCCTTCCTTTTTAAGGTGGAACAATATTCTACTGTCACGTGTTTACCACATTTCGTCTATTCATTCTGGCTGTTATAAACAATGCTTTTATGAACAGAGACACACATACATCTAACAATTGTATTCAGGAGCTACCTTTCAGTTATTTAGGATATATACTGAGAGGTGGAATTGTTGCCTCAAGAAATTCTACTTTTAACTTTTGAGGAGCTGCTGTTTTGTTTCCCATGGCAGCAACACGGTTTTACACTGTACAGGTTTCAAATTCTCCATCTCCCAACACTGGCTTTCCATTTTTCTATAACTTCCATCCTAATGGGTGTGAATCCATATCTCTTTGCAGTTTTGATTTGCTTCTCCCTAATGATCAGTGATGTTAAGCACTTTTTTCATGTGCCTATTGGCCATCTGTACCTAATGTCTGGAGAAATATCTATTTAAGTTCAAAAGAAAATTATATTAAAGGAATATATGGAAAACATCAAAAAGAGAGAAAAAACATTTTTTAGTGTTCAAAACATGCACTGCATCTATCTAGCAGTGTAAAACGGTTCAAACTTCAAATCCTTTTTCTGGGGTATTCACAGGATGAGGCTACAGAATTAACAGCGCTCAACACTCTATACAAAAGAAAAAATATCAGCCTCGCTTCCTTGGGATCCAGTGAAGCACTGTGTTTTTGCACATAGCACATAGACAATGAAGGGCAGACACATAGACACATAGACAGACACATAGACACATAGACACAGCACATAGACAATGAGGGGCCGAGGGAATTCTGTCTGGTCAGATGACACAGAGTTACTTTGTCCAAAAGTAGCTGTCTACCTCATGTGGCTGCTGAGTACTTAAAATGCAGCTAATCCCATCCAAGATGTAAGGGTAAGACTCAGATTTTAAACACACACAACTTTTAAAATAATATAAAATATCTCAATAGTTTTTAAATTGATTATAAACTAACACAGCATTCTGGATATAGCAAGTACAATAAAATATATCATTAAATTTAACTGCATCTGTTTCTTTTTATTTTTCTTCATGCAGCCATTAGAAAATTCTAAATGACATATGTACCTTGATTTATGGCTCACATTATATTCTATAATACTGTGCTGATCTATCTGATTGGAAATCAGCAGACATGTATATGAATGTGAACAGACAAGTAAACTTTAAAGGAGGAAGTTTTCATATTGTTATTTTTCAAAAACAAATCCTTTTTATTATTATTATAAAATTTGTCCAAAAGAAATCTAAGTGCATGTTTTTGTTCTGTAGTGAAGTTTGTTAGTATGAACATTGCCTCTTGCAGGTATGTTTGTTGCATAAGGATTTCTTTGCCCATTTGGAACTAAATTTCTGGAAAAATCCTTCAGGTATGAAACCTATGCAATGAAATCATAAAAGAATGAATGAATGACACACGGTAATTTGAAGTTGGCAGAAGACGTTGCCTTAGTTACTTTTTACTTGTTGTTGAGACAAAATACCTGACATCCAACGTGAAAGAAGGAAAGATTTCTTACCATTTTGGAGGTTTCAGTCCATATTCAGTTGGCTCCAAGGCAGGGTGGCATGGCGGGGCCACAGTTAATGGCAGCTGCAAACTGCAAGGCATGAACTGGAAAGAGAGAGACACACCTTCCTAACATTACATTGTATGCTGGCTCCACTCCTAGACCAGTGTAGCACTCACACCACCAATCAGAGCCCTAGACAATGAACCAATCACAAATGTTAGACTTGGCCGAGTCCATAATTCATGAGGCTTGGGGGCCACTGACATAAACCATGACAGACACCAAGGAGGGTTAAGAGTACTTATTTCTTTAATGATAATTATAGCAATCCAAAGCAAATCAGTTATAGTATTTAATTTATGTAACAAAATGTGTTAACATTTACATTGTTTGACATATTTTATTTTATTATTAATACTAAATCAGGCAAATCAGTAAGTTCTCTTTTCCCTTGTCCTTTGTAAAGGCAAGTTTCTGGTAAGAAATAAAATACTTATAAGCTTCACTATTTCAGAAACTGTTGATACATTTGCTTTCAGCTTGTTACCTGAGAAATACTATAAAATCTCTATAGCCAGTATTAACAAGATTTGTCTTCAAGATACGTTTTGCAAGCAATAACACACTTTTGATCTGGAGAAGTTACCCTCAAACTTTCTTATTTAAAATATCTCATTCATGACTTTTTTCTTTCACTTTTTTTTTTTTTTTTGCCAAAATAAATCTTCTTGGAGCTCTGCAGAGCTGAAAATAAATGTATTCCTGAGATAAAGCTCCCTGTCCTCAGATCTCTAATTAGAATAGTTTAGTCTGGTGTGGTCCTGTTCATCATTACAGAACTAAAAATTTATTGCCAAGGCCATCCACTCCCCCAAGCTCCCCCTCTGTACCCATAGAAAAAAATTGATAAATAGCAAAACATTTTAAGGCCACAAGACATAGGGCATTTTGAAAGTTTTTAAAATAACTATAAATGTTCATGTATGACAAGACCAACAGACTTCACACCTCTTTCCCTTGTATTACAACAGCACCTTCTCCAAGAAATCTGAAATTCTTTAGCCATCCGCATGTCATCTCCCCCACATGCTGGTGTTGCTAGCTCTCATACGCATGTCCTACCCGGTCCACTCATGAGCCAGTTTCCCCATCTCTCGCCCCCTCCACTTTTCCTTCTAACCACCCCTGCTGGACCTACTTCAAAGTCAGTGCCTGTCCCTGACTCTTACCATGACAGGGAACCACCTCAACCTAACTGGAACATTCTGGTTCCAAGGCAATGTTTATGCACTCTTATATAACTGAATTATGAAAAAAAAATTTAATTATTTGTATCTTGAGATCTATCCTTTGGCAAATAAATAGGTAGATTATACAATCAGCTGATGATTTAATGATATTAGTCATACTGACATGGTAACACTCTTGCAGATTTTTCTGCAATGGTTCCACCAAATCTTAACATGAAGTACAATCCTAAATATATGAACAGTTTTTTTTAAAAAAAAAAGATGATTCATCTAAAAATCATTGCTGTCCCATAATTAGGAAAAAATAAATGCATAGCACGTCTGAATATGAGACTGGCTGTCAAACCAAAATGTAGGAATCCAGCTGAAAGTTTTGCACATGGTAGGCAATGGCTCTTCACCTGAAAACCCCCCAGTTGCTGGGAAATTTCTCCTTAAAATGTAATTGATATAATTGAAAAAAGAATAACTTTTCTCTAGGTACTCAAATTACAATGTTTTGTATATACAGACTGATTTTTAAGATATTTTAAAATAACCAACTGGATTTTAAATTCTAATCTGAAAATCACACATGGTCAGTGAGGACCCTCTGCTGTGTGAAATGCTGCCACTAGAAGGAAACTGGTCATCATGAATATTCATTGAACACCACCAAGTGCTGCATCAGACTGAGCTGGGGAAAAAGAAAGAGAAATGGTCCATCAAATCAGAAGAAAAGCTGTTTCTGTGATTTATGAAAAAGATAAATATTAAATCCGATGCATTATAAGGTTTTAGAACTTTTAGGTCAACCCATGAATAGTTTTTACCTCTGGAATACTCCAGTTGGATTTTTCTTTTAATATTACAATCTTGAAGTACTAGTTATGGATGCCTAACTTATAAAGGAGTATTGAAAATATTCAAATATGCCAATAAATCCACTGTAGACTTTAAGAAAGTGGCACTACCTGACCGACTGTGCCTTCTAGTCTTAAATTATGTATATTGCCCAACTTGCCTCAGTTTAAGTATTTTTATATTATCAACTGAAAGCATGGAAATGATACTGAATTAGGATCCATCTCTTATCAAGTATCTATTTCATGTCATTCAGTATATTCAGTATCATATGTAATATATATATATATATACATATTTCTGTACAGTACCCCATGTCATTGTAAAGCAAATACACTAATATCTCTGTTTCACAAAGGATGTACTTGATTTTCAGAGAGAACTTGCTCAAAGTCCCACATCTGGGTGACAAAGACTATGTCAGACTAACAATCTCAAGTTAAAAACAGCACTTCCCATCCTGCTGTGCAGAATGCATGCCTGGGACTCTACTAGGCCACTCTGCCTGCAGTAGTATTTTCCCTGGGCTCAGCACCTTTTCTACACCCTCTAGTAATATAAGATTCCCTTGTTGCTGTTTAGATCAAAGTGAAATTATTGGGCCAAGGTATTCCCATTAACTCTGTAGATGGTCCCCAGATGACCCAATGATAACAGACCTGTTGAGAGACACAAGCAATTCAGGAAACGGTTGCCTTCATGCTCTACTGGAAGGGAAGAGGTTAAAAATACTATAGGACAAGGGAAACGAGATCAGTGAACCTGAACTACAGCCATTACAAGTATATAAAAGATAAATTAGAAGGCCAAGCACCATTCTTCTTGTAAAAAATTGTTTGGTGTCAGCATCTGACCACAGTTAGAAAAACTGTCACAACATAAATGGCATGGATGAGAAAAACAGCTTTTTCAAAATGTAAAACATTTTCCTAGTAAAAATTTTAAGACAGGAAATAAAGAATGTTATAATAAATAAGAATGGTGTTTCAAACAGAAAAATTCTTAAATCCATAAACGGAAGTGCCAAATCTATCCTAATCTAAACTTGTCTTTCATCTATCTTACTCACCTACCACCTTCCAAATATAATGAAAGTTCAGCCACAGAATCAACTTAGGAAGAGAATTACCTGGCCTAACTGCACAGATCGATTTAACGGCAAAGCACTTTCCAGCAAAGACATTTACATGTTATCTGGAAAGATTTTCAGCTCTTCGTTTTACGTTTTACTACAAATGATTCATTACAGAGAAAAGAATCAATCTTTCCTGTTACTTTCAGCTAGAAGTGTCAGCAATATTTTTTTAAATGAAAGGGTAGAATTTATTTGGTATGATTTTCAAAAAGGAAATTAAGTTCTAAGGTTTCAGCTGATTCTGTCAAGGTACGCTATGCACTTTCTGAATGTGCTGCTATTCTTCTGCGGGGCTGTTTCTATTATCCCCATAGATCTCTAACTCAAGATCTCAAGCCCAAAAGCCTGTTCTAGAAACGACCAGCTTTGGAGCCTACCTCTCACTTCTGCTCTTCTATAGCCTTGGTTTAGATTTTTGTGGTGTAACTCAAACTAGGAAAGTAGGACACCAGGTTATTTAGAGAAGGAATGCTTTCTTTTTTACTTACTTACTTTTTTTTCAATACTGGGGATTAACCAGGGCCTTTACACTAACCTATGTTCCAAGGCTGATTTTATTTTTTAATTTTGAGACAGGGTCTTCCTAAATCACTAAGTGCCCAGGTTGGACATTTTTTTTCAAAGTAAACTATTAGAAACTCACCTAATCAATAATCTCAGCCAGATTTCTAATGTCTCGGTCAGTCTTAGGGTCTATTTCTTAAATACAAGCAATAAGTCAAGCATCACTAGTCTTTTGAGGAAAGTCTCACTGTGATAGAACTAAACAAATAAGCTTTTTTTTCAGAATAGAGAACTCAGTAAATATAAACAACGTGGAAAGAATAAAGAATATATTCAATTATAATGAATAGCCACAGAGGAATAAAAGAGAACAGTGCCGTCACAAAGTCAATATGCTAAAATTCTCAAAATCTTGTAAAAAAAGAGAAAAAGTTTTTATAATTTTAACACAATGACTGGTGGTTAAACATTGTTTGAGTACAGTAACACCTCAATTCATGAACTTAATTTGTTCTAAGGTTTTGGAAAAGACAGCCGAATTTGTGTTTGTGTGGTAAAGATGGTCGCTGTCATGTTTGCCACCTGATGCAAAGTTTGCAAACAAAGACAAAACTTTACCAAACACACAGCATGTTAATCAAATTGTTTGCAAGCAAGAGTGTTCATGAGCCAAGGTACCACTGTATTTCTTCCAGTAGGTTCAAAAAAGAAAGGTATAAACAAAAGAAAAATTATTAGGAATTATAGACAGAAAGAATGAAGGAAAGAGCTATTTAAGAAATAAAATAATTCTGAGAATCAAAAAATACAGTTTTTCAAACCACAAGATTATTCTTCATACCAACCAACATCATTTTGTAATTTTAGCTCAGCATTAGCTTCCATGAATACTGATAGTTTCTAGATCAAAAGATTATATACAAAAGTTCAGGATAATAATATCAGACTTTTAAACTACAACACTAGAAGCTAGAGGACAAGGCAGCATGTTCCTATGTACCACAGAAAATTGTCCCCAATTTAGAATTCTATACCCAGCCAAACTATCAAGTATGATAATGAGCAAGACATTTTATAATATGCAATTTTTCAAAAATAAATTACTTTTTGGGCCAGGTGTTTAGCTCAGCAGCCTAAGTGCCTACTTGGCAAACACAAGGTCATGAGTTCAATCCCCAGCACCAAAAATTAAATAAATTACTTTTCATGCATCACTATCAGAAAGCTGTAGGGGAGTGTATTCTATTGAAAAAATTGTTTATTGTATTCTCTCAGTATTCTAGTATTGTTTTTGCTTTTTATTGGTTTATTGTTCCCAGTACACAATGACTACATCCTTCATGAGGGGTTGGTAACTATATATAACACATCTTAGTTCCTTTGTCATCTTGCCTGTCTCCACTTCCTCCATCTCTTGGTCTCCTTCTCTTTTACAATATCCTTCCAATGCAGGAAATACCTTCGGGGATATACTCTCCTTTCATATCAGTTTTTGTCTCTCTCTTGCTGTTCCATGTACATTTGCAAAGAACGTATGTTCTGCTGTTTGGCTGCAGTGTCTCATGTTGATTAGGTCACGTCAATCAATAGTATTTTTCAGACCTTCTCTGTCCCCTTTTTTTGTCTAGTTTGAAAAAATTCGTTAAAATCTTAAACTATGGACTTGGCAGTGTGTCTGTTTATATTTGATTGCTCTTCCATCTTCAAATAGTCTATCAGAGTTCCTCATGGTCATCTTATAATTAATCTGACTCGTTACTTTATCACTACCATAAGGAATAAACTAAGACTTGATTTTGAGAAAAATGCATATATTCTAAAGTCTGACTCATTTCCAATTCTCACTGTTTTATTCCTTATAATCTGCTCCTCTCCCCCTCTGCCATCACATCATGAACGAATCTGATACCAAGATATAACATTTTCATTAATGAATTACTTTGTTTTTTAAGACAGACTTTCAGTATGCATTTCAGGTTGGTCTAAAACTTACTTTGTAGCCCAGGCTAGCCTCAAACTCACAGCAATCCTTTTGCCTCAGACTCTCGAGTGCTGGGACTACAATCACACACCACCACATCCAGCCTCATTAAAGAACTTTAAGAGCTACTTCCATCTGCATTTTATCTCAGTGAAAAAGTTTCATATAAGATAAGAATATATTAATATAAGCCAACATATCTTTTTGTACATAGATAAATATAAGAAATGAGGAAGTTTCTCATTGCATTATATGGATTAATTTCTATCTCTTCTCTCAAAAGGGGAAATGGATCAATTACAAATGCATAATCATATAGAAGATACAGAAGACCCTTCCTGATAATGGGAAATATTTTCTAGAAACCCTGGAGTCTATTTATTTCTAAGATTCAGACAGAGATCATAATGTCCACTATCTTTTATTGACTCAACTACTTTATCTAACTGAAAGAAACAAATTCAATAAATCTCATTGTTGATGCATACAAAGTCCTGTTGAATTATTGTTTGATTCACTATTTTGAAGCAAGATATATTCATTGTATAAATTTGGAATATTTGTTATTGCTTTCACGTTCTTTTACTTTTTCCTTATCAGGAATAAAAATGTAGCTGTGAAGAAAAAAGCTCATTCATAGCTTGAAATCCAGTATATCTTTTTTAAAGCCAACATCCAAGAATAGATCACCATTTAAAACTTTTTTTTAACATATTATCTATTGCCACTTGACAAACAGCATCGTGGATATGCTGAATTTAAAGAACCTATACCTTAGAAGTCAGCATATGTCCCTATCATAAGTGACATTAAATTAACACCATTAATTTTTTCTGGGGAAAGGTGTACATTTGATCTGCTAATTTGTTTTGGTCTTATAGTGGTATAAGAGCTGCAAATTTATCCAGGGTCTTAGGCTTTAATATTTTGAGAAAACATTAAACATAAAACATTATCAGAAAAACTCTTTAAGTCAGTGCTTGGGGACCATAAAAAAATCAGTCCTTTAACAGAATCTCATAGGTTACTAAAGTTTGAGAAACACTGAGGTAGACAAAAGTAACAGGATGAGTAACCAATCCATTTTTTTACTTTGTGAAGCAAAGCTTACTACCTAAAAGAAAACTAATATACTGTCCCTCCCCTGTATCTACCTTTTGCTCAGAGACCATCATATAAGCAAATGGCAGAACAACAGCTGACCACTAGACAAAGGTGCTGAGCTAGGGGCAAGGAGTGCCACTGAGCCCCCCACACTGCCCTTATTCTGACTCTCCGAACTCCTCCATCCACCATTGTCCTGTATTTCCTGCAGGCAGAGTTTGAACACTCAAAAAGAGCTCATTGTTCTAAAATAATTGTTTTTCACAAATAAGCTTTTGCAAGTAAATAAAGGACCCTTACAATCATGCAAGGAAAAGTCCACAGCTTTTGCAGAATCTATTATCCCCATGTGTCAGAGACTGTGAACTGAGACCTTTGACAGCCACAGCTAACACAGCAAAGCTCCCCCAGACATACACCTGGCTGGTGAGAGCTGTTCTGTGTGTGTCTGCTAACTTTCTGCTGCAAGCCTGAGAAATGGCTTTGACCTACTCCTCTCCTCTCGCCAAAGAGCAGGCAGAAACAAAAACAAAGACAAAAAAAACTGACTTTTTTTTTTTTTGAGACAAGGTCTAGCAGAGTAGTTCAGTCTGACCTAACTCACTATGTAGCACAGGCTAGCCTTGAACTAGAAGTGATCCTCTTTTCTCAGGCTCTTGTGTACTGAGATTACAGGCATGCCTCACCATGTCCAACTTAAAAAAAATGACTTTGCATATATTTTTTAAAATACTTGTCTAAACTTATCTTAAACATGAAGGGAAAGAACCATCTCTGAAAACAATTTGGTACAAAAACCAAACTAACACTTTAGAAAACTTTTAACAATAGGATGTAAGATCCAAAAGTCACAAGGTGAAAATGTACTTAGACTAAGTAAAAACCAATTGAATTAAAGAAAAATGTAAAAAGCAAAAGACTAAAATGGACCTGCACATATGAGGTGAGAAAACAAACCAAGCAATGATAGTTTAATGTTCATGAGGGCAGAATTATTCTTGGAGGAAAACACATTAGCTGTGTGAAGCAAAAAAATAAAATTTTTTCTGTAAGACAAAGGGCAAAGCTAAATAGCTGAAAATCAATGAAGGCAAGTAAATAAGAATCCAAATTAAAAATGATAGATCCTAGGAGGAATTTGGTACAGACAGGATAACTTGGCTGAAATGAATATATATTTTAAAATTTCAGAATACTCCAACTAAGTTTCTAGTCATATTTTGGCAAATATGTAAATTTATAATAAAGAAAATGCCCCAAAAAACATTTAGGTAAAGAAAATAATTGATATGAATAAATATTCAGTAATATATAAAATAAATAAACATACACTGTTAGGCAATAGAGAAATGTCTACAACATTTTGAGAGAGAAAATCTATTTTATACTACTCAGTCAAGCTGTCACTGATGTGTGAAGAAAACAGAAAGACATTTTCAGAAATGTCAGGTCTCATGAAATAGAACAGTAAGAGAACTAAAATTACTTGAAGATGTAGTCCAGCTACCACAAAAAAAAAAAGAATAAAAATTTTAAAATCAAGAATGTGGACAAGGAGGTAAAAGAATTGTTGCATGGTCCAATTGTGGTAGGGTCCTTCCTAACATGTGGGGGGCAGCAACTTTTCCAACATAGCGATATCAGCCTCTGTATACGCACGCATAGTTCTAATGTAACTGTAACAAATGATACCCAACCAGACTGTAGAATGTTAAGGTTTACCCAACCAGACTGTAGAAGGTTAGCGCATGCCCATATAAGGGAGACAAAGACAGAAATTGTATGCAAGGGTGTAACTATGCCAGGTGTGGTGCTCAGCCTTTGGATACGAATCCACTGTATTGGTGCTGGCATAATGAAGCTGCTTCTTGGGAAGAAGGCTTTGGTGTCCCATCGCTCTACATAAAAGTTCTGCAGCACTTTTGGGGACTCCAGGCCAGGGTTTGGAGACGATGTGTTTTCACCTCCTTTTCACTTGAGTCCAAACCTTGGAACACTGAGCGACTCTACCGCACCTGGCATTGGTGAACCTGGTCCGCAGAGGAAAGCTGGCTCCTGCTGATGCAGCCAGGCAAGAGCTCCAGGTGCAGAGTGGAACCGGAGGCTCGGGAACCAGGGAGTGCCACCTGCCAGATTTCAAAACACCTGGGTGATGATAGGGTCCCTAGAAGCTCCGCCAATACTAAGAGAGGCCTGAAATATCTCCTCAAAGAGAGCAGTTGGGGACAGACAAAGCCAGTGTGCGACCATTCCAATTAAAACCCTTTCCCTTCCCTCCTTCCTCTCTTGTGCATTAAAGCTGTCTGTTGGGAGAGGACATGGGTGGAAAGCAGAGTAAACTAACTCCACTAAAGTGTATGTTAAAGAACTTTAAAGAGAGATATTTAGGTGACTGTGGTGTTAAGCTAACTCCCAGAAAGCTCTGGACTTTCTATGAAATTCATTGACAGTTGTTTAAGGTGGAAAGGCCCACTGAGGGCTCATTGGATAAGGAGATAATTAGCTAAGTGTTCAGGGTTATTGCAGGGGACCTGACCAATTTCCTTACATGGACTGCTGCCAAGACATCTAAGTATGCACTGGAGATTGAACTGGTGTTAAGTTTAATGTAAGAAGTGTCTATACTAATTCGTCACCCCAAAATGTTCTGACTAATCAATTTATAATAAACCTACATAAATTATTATAGCCATGGTTCAAATTGGCCAATACTTCTAAGTGTGTGCTCTAAAAGGAATTTTTGTGTGTCTGTCTTTTTTTTGCTTGTTGGTTTTAAGGTACCTAAAGCAATTTTATTTTTCCTTTTATTTCATTCTCTGCTGTTTTGGCCTCCCACGTAAAAACTGGTTATCTAGGGTTTTAGAAATAGCTAAGTCCACTTAAAGGTCTCAGGCTGATGGTTAAGATACTTCAAAGTCACATGGGACTTATAAATAGAAGCCTCATAGAGAATATATATATATATATATATATATATGATATATATATATATATATATATATATATGAATCTATATGTGAATCTGTATGTGAATCTTAAATTTTATGTTCTAATTAGGTCACCTTATAGCTAAGTAGACACCCATGCTATTAGCTCAAATGTTTGTGGTTCACATACCTTAACAGTAGAATAACTTGAATCAGCTGATAAGAATAAAGATATTTTAAAGATTGGTGACTCACTTCCAAACAGATTGTTAGGTAACCCAGATAATCAAGATAATGTCCAAACTTAATTTCACAAATGGAATGTCTATTTTGTCCATATGAAATAATTTGAGTTTTTCCTTGGTCAAAAATAACACACAAAATGGTTTAAAATGTAAACTGTTACGAAAAATCATCTAAAGCAATTGTTAAGGTAACTAAGTGAGAACCCCTTGAACTTGAGAACCACTGGAGAAAACTCTTCTCTGTGATTGAAAGAAGCTATCTAGTATTTGTCCAGTTTCTCCACTGATGGATGGCTTATTCAATTTTCCCAAGGTCTTATGGAGCTATACTCTAACAGTTATTAAATAAATTATGATATAATTAAACTGATTATAAATTAAAAATTAAGCTCTCTGTGTCTAAAAGAATAAGATTTTCTCATTCAGATATTCTTGATTAAATTTGCTTCTATTGGTTTTCATTAAAGGAGGAGCTTGTCATGGTTAGCTTCCCTGATATGAATTCGGTCATCATAGTCAGAGGGGCTTGGGACCTTTTCGCTGAGAGTGGCTGTGGTTCACTTTGGGGAGCTCTGCTCCTTACATTGAGCATTGTTTCCTGGCTCCAGAGGGGAATATGTGTGCTGTTTAGTCTCGAGGAGAAGCTTGTCACACTGATTTCCTGGCATGCACTCAACTATTCTCATTGTCAGAGGAGTTTGGGACTTCATTGTCACTGAGGATGGCTGTGATAATTTTCAGGGCAACCCTGGTCTTTATTTTGAGTTTTACTTCTTGTCTCCAGTGTAAACCCTCAACCTACTGGCACAGCTCTTTCACCCCACTGGCATAGACTTTCTAGCTCCCACTGCTGACCTTTGGGCCTTCGCAGTGCAGATCCATAAAACAGATTGGCATGAGTCCTTGTCGTGGGCTCTAGACCTCCTAATGGACTCGTAGGAGGCACTGTCATGGCCTCTGGATCTTCAGTTGGACTCATGCAGGACATTGCTGTAGGATCCAAGCTCTTGGCGAATATTCTGGATCTTTAGTGTTGTGAACAGATTTTCTGCACTTTCTTGTATTTAACTCTGGGTGACCATCATAAAATAGTATTATAAATTCTGTGCCCTATAGGTAATTGTGCTCCTAGTGACTCCTGACTGTAACACCTTGTACTGCATAGTAAGTCTATATGTGATCATTAATACTGTCCTAAATTTATAAGAGTTCTAAGGATGTCCTTTAATTCTTGTCAGTATAGAATTGATAAGAATTCTGTATAAATCTGTGACAAAATCAAAATTTTGCCTTAAGAGTAAAAACTAAGTAAATATATATAAAGACTTCTATGTAGCTGTGATACTAATTATTGCTAACTTCATGCTGTCCCTAAGAGTATATGTGTTTTTAAAATGTAGGACTTGAAAAAGACATCTTATCACACTGGTAGTGTGCCCCAGACTACAATTGTTCATGATAGACTTTTTCAGGTTTATGTCTATGTGATTATTATATAATCATGTTATGATAGTTTGATGTGCCTGCACCTTATAAAGTTGCATCAATGCCACTATAATAATTAAAGATTAGGTATTAGTAACCTTAACCTGTAAAGAATATCTATAAAACAAGCAGGCACATTCTACTTAAATATCACTGTGGAAACAAAGAGCAGTTAAAATATAACAAATTAGGTGAAAATTTCTGTATGTAACTTGTAACTAGATAAAAAATAACCAACCAAAAAGTCATTTTATACTAAGATAAAAATTTAAATGTTTTTGAGAAATCATAGCAAAAACCTAAAGCTTGTAATATAATGATGTCATCATGATTGTCATGATAAGGTATTATATTGACCTTGATTTCAAGTTGTCTCTATAAAACTTTATAACTGATATCTGTAAATATTCAACAGAGATTCAACTTCTAAGACAACCACAGTTGGTGAGAAATAACAGTGTCCTGGTCATACTATATATTTCAAGGGGCTTAATATTTAGATAAGATCATAAGATGGACCCTACTACTCTGCCTGCAATCCTGGTTTAACAGATCTGAGTGTTCAACAACTGAGGTCTAGAGACTAAAACTAAAAAGATAACTGGGTTAAGAAGACAGCCAATATTTTGTCCCTGGACTTTCAAAATCAACAAGGATCCAGGATAGGAGGAGACTTATCCTACAAGATCCTACAACTTTGATAAGTCAACCAAACTCCTGAGCAAAGGGATTGTTAGATCTCCAAGAACAGGAATATGCTGAGTGTTAAAAAGGAGGGTCACTAAGGAGAGAAATGTCTTCTATGCTTCCACAGGAAACTACATGGTCAAGCAAGACAGTGACCCCATCCTGATTGCTAACACTGACAGAGAGCTGAGGGGCTCTACATATGGTCCCACAAATAACTTCTGGGAAGTTCAAACTGAACTTGATATTTTCTAAAAATAAATTAATTTTGATTTACATTCGTCTCACTTTAACTTGTTCTTAAACAGCAGACTAGAGATAAACAGAGGGTTCCAATCACTAACCCCTGCTGCCAGTTTCCAGCCCCACTAGGAGACAGGTCTAAGAGCTAGCCAGTTGTAACTGTCCTTTCCATTGTAGCGCTCATACTTTGGTTAGGTGTGCTTTAAAGTTTATTTATTCTTACCTGGAGACCACCCTTACCAAACCATGTCCCCACCTTATCCAGCTAACATGCTCGAGGTGAAGGAACACAACAGAGAGAATGAATTTCTGCTCAGAGTTTGAAGAGAAAGAAGACAAAGACATGAGAGGAAAGAATTATGAGAAACTTTAGTCCTGTCTTTTGTATCAAGGACATAAACAGAAGTGCCACCATCTTAAACTTTGTTTCCCTGTAGACTCCCCTCCTCCACCCCACACACTGGGATTGCAGTTGTTACAGTTACAAAGAACATCTGCAGCTGAACTCTGAATTTGATGCCAAAGACATTCAGTTCTCCCCACTTCAACTGCCTTTTGCAAACCTGCTCCACAACCCTTCAGGCTTTTCCCTTTGGAAATTCTCTATGGGCAGTCTCCTTCTCTTATTAAGGCCATAAGGAAGTTTAGAAACCTTATTCTGAGACAACAGATTCAAGGGTTAGGCTGAGCCTTAGTCACCCCACATCAATGGAGTAAGGAACAATTGCCTATGAGTTTGACTACAGAGGCTCACTCTTTCAAGCCAGGAGGTGCTGTGTGGTTAAAAAAAAAAAAAAAAGAATATCCAACACCTGAAACCCTTCTGAAGGGGCCCATTCACTGTTATCCTAGCCACACCCACTGCAGTAAAGGTAGATGAGATAGTCCCTGGATTCACTGCAGCAGAGTAAGGCCAGCATCTCCAGAGCTGGAGTGCATCCCCAACTCATCAGTGCTGTGTGAGCTGATGATCTGGAAGAAGCAGAGCACAAACTCAGGAACACCATTTGAATATGACAACCTGCTCTAGTCACTCTGGAAGCTGACTAGGATGGGGACCTGAGCATCAAAGTATGGTAATGTGATAGGGCCCCTCCCAACGTGTCAGGTTGGGGACTTTTTACAGTGTAGCAATATCAGCATCTATGTACTCCATGTGTGGATCCGATGTAACTATAACATGAATCATACCCAATCAGACTATAAAATGTTAAACTATACCCAGACAGACTGGAAAATGTTGCTGTATGCCCATGTAAGGGAGACAAAGACACAAAACTTGTATAAAAGGGTGCAGCTACACCGTGTTCAGCACTCAGCCTTTGGATTCAAATCTGCTGATTTAAAATTGCTTCCTGGTTAAAAAAAAAAAAGCCTCAGTGTCCCAGCTCTCTACATGAAAATCCCCAGCATAATGAACTTCAAACTTATGAAGGAATATTAGTATTTCCAATGTAGCTACCAGTAAAGACAATATTTTCAGAAAGCAGATTCTTTTAAGCCTGCAAGTGCAAACTTCATCTCTAACCTCTAACCATTACACAAACTTAGTAATTCCCTCAGTCCCTTATCCACAATTGCAAAATCCAAGAAACTGAGAACAGAAAGATTTCCTTATAAAACACTGTGTGTAAAAGTAAAATGATGCAAAGCTCTTCATGGTTTTTAACCTCATAAGTATTAATAGTCATCATTTTTGCTACATCAATATTAATAAGTTGAACTTTGCTTATTGTCATATACCTCACTGTATTACTTGATAAGTAATACTATGCTTTATGAAATTCAAAAACATTTGTAATTTCAGATACATTCAAAGCTCACACATAAAAGACCATAGAATTCAAGCAAATCAACTCATCCAGATGACTAATTTTCTTATAATTACCCTAGCTCGTTTTTCCATCAGTAATGTGTTATACCTCTCAAGACACTCTGGACTCTGAAGACAACTTATTTATTTCTATGGCCTCCAATGTCCTCAGTCTTAGAAGAAATTCATGGAGCAGTAGGAATCATTGTTGATTCTTCATGAAAAAGATACTACTTGATCATGCTGAAAGCTAAGGGAACACTATTTGATCCCTTTGCTATGATGAAATATTTCACCTAAATAGCTCATCTCCATTTCCTCCATGCACATTTTTCCCATCTTTAACCATTTACTATGCTAGCCAACCCACTAGGAGCAGGTGTTTGGATTAGAACCATCTTAAATAGTGAGTGGCAAAAGATCCTATGGTGTATCAAAGCTCTTCTAAATTAGGTGATTCACTGAGGTAGGACACAATCTTATTTTTCTTCTTAATTACAGAGGACTCATTACACATTCTTTCTGTGTTGGTACTCTTGAGATTCCTTTTAGTCTCTAGCCCTAAATCAGTTGACTAATTTGCATATCCTCAATCATGACTATTCACTTCAGATTTACCTTTTCTTATGTACTCAATCTTTTTTCCCTATGTGTTATGTATGTTTTAAAACTTCTCAGCCAGATATAAAACTTGATTTGCCTGTGCTCAGTGCTTCACTGTCATAGTCAAGCCTTACTCCATCCATTGAGACTAAGATAAGTAATAGGAGAAAAGACTAACATTATTATTATGTAAGAGTCTACCTCTTTTGGCTAAGAGAAGTCTGAAGACGTCCTATCTAAGACTATTAGCTTCTTTTCCATGGCCAAGAGGAAAACAAGTATCTACTATCTTTATGTTCTACTATCTACACATTCAGTTTCCACTCTGTGGAAATGGGAAGGGGATCTGGTGAAAAAGAGATGATAGGGCAGGAAGTAAAAACGATTATGATGTAATATGTAAATGTACCAATTCCCCCAAGATAAATATAATTATTATATATTGCAAACATATACTGATAAAAAAAAAAGAAAAAACCATATGGCTTTCATTCTCAAAATCATCTTATCAACAAAGATAGCTGTTAAGACAATAGACCTTACATACATCTTCTAGACAGCAAAACAAAGAAGAGTGGAATAGGAAAGCAGACATTTCTTAGATATAACATTCCCAAAACTAAGATGTCCTCAAAGTTTAACACTTACTTTCTCATTGCTCCAACTCAGTTACATAAATTTATCCAGCCATAAAGAAGCCTGTTTTAACCAGCTGCCAAATACATACACATACACATATGCACAGACACAAATACACAGAATTTTGTATATTGGAAAGACTGGGAAACCATTATGTAGCAAGTTCTGCCAAAACTACCCACAATTATGCTTCTTCCCCAGCAGTAGGGAGCCAGATATTAATGAGCAATAATAAAACACCTTGAATTCATCCTTCATTGATTCATACAAAGTAATGAGAAAGTCAAAATTACTTAAATCACAATTTTCTCCAAGTAAATAAATAAGGAGAAATATTTTAGGAGGTTAGAAACAGCAAATATGTCTTTTTAGACATTTTAATATGAGCCATAAATAATGAATTTGTGTGTGAAAGATTTACTGCCAAAATCCAGGAAAGCTGCAAATACTTCAGACCATGACCATTTACCATGTTATTTTATATTCGCCACTGTAGGGATCTGGCCTGATCACTGATGCAACAGACATAGCCCTTCCTCTCAGTGTGGGAGCCCTACCCAGGGTTACTGATGTGTCTGCATTTTCCAGTGCTTCTAACATTCTTAGCATTTTCACAGTGGGGTTCTCTGCAATGTCAGTTGAATGACCTAGGTATGACATCACTTAAAATTTTCAAGACATTTAAAACTACAGACCCACACATATTTAGAAAACACTTAACCTCACATGAAACATAATCTCAGAATTCTCAAATCATAGTGTTTTTTGACAACTAGAAAGGAAGGGAAAGAGGTCCAGGAAATCTCCTCATTCATTACACATGATTTTGCACGTTTCCTAAGAAGAAAGACCCAACACATATTAGAGGCAAATTTACAGTATGTTGTTATTCTGGACCTGTAACTGTATGTACTACAAAGTTATTTATGCCGCCAGGTTTTATTTCAAAACTATAAGTTATATGCAAATGAATAGACAGGTGTGAAAAACTTTCACAGAGAGACTTCATTTATATCACAAGATAATCTATTTCTGCCTCTAGAGATTTGACTTTTCTGAATATTTCATATAAATAGAATCATACAATATGCATTCTTTTGTAACTGGATTCTTTCACAGTATGTTTTCAAGCAGTGTACGGTATGTCAACAATATCTCAGAATACTGTTACTTAAAAATCAATTTAAAATAAAACAATAATATAACAAGGTTATTTAAAAGAAACTCACCTACAACAAATTTAAGACAGTTAAAAGAAAATATGTATGAAAACATATTTTCATACATATGGGAAAAACTAGCAAGAATCACAATAGAAATAAGCATCAATTTTACATATTCAAGAGAAAAGTATTAAACATAAAGTTTTTATCAATGAAAGTACAACTACCATAAACAATATAAAAGACATGAAGTGTCTATGAGCACTAGAACTCAAAAAAAAATGACAGTTAATTAAACAACTATCTCAGCCTCTATTAGACTAACTAGAAAATGATGTTTTCAAATGCAACAGATAAGATTGAACATAAAATTGCAAGATGGCAGACTGAGTGGTGGCACGATAAGACCTCTCTGAAAAAAACCAACTCAGACACTGGAATCTGACAACATGGAGACAGCCAGACAAAAGGAGAGGAATTCTCATGACCCAGGAAGAAACTGAGGAAAAAGAAAAGAAAAGAAAGAAGAAAAAGAAGAAGAAGCTTGGATGGAGGGCTAGAGCTGGGCAAGCCCCGGTCGCTGTACCAGCACACCTTAGGGTTGACTCAAGATCAAGCTGAGATCACGGCCCAGCCGGGAGCGGGGGTTGGTGAGCTCCAGACCCTAGGCTGGAGGAGGCGCTGAGACAGGGAGTGGAAACAGCCAGTCGAGCTGCATGAACTTAGGTGAGTGACGGGAACTGGATTCCCCAGAGCAGGAGGACCAGCTAGACGACATTTTGGAGTTGGCCAGGGCTTGAATCAAAACCTGAGGTGGCATCAGTCAATAGCCCCTGGTCCAAAGCAGATTGGTGGGATCTGCTTGGGCTGGGCCAGGCCCCTGGTTGAAACCAAATAGCCAGGGATGAGGCTTTTCTGAGCCAGTGGCATCCCCAGGGAACACACAAACTTGTTGAAGCATCCACTGGGTGACTGACCTTGGGGGAGGGGCTGGCTCTCAGCCTGCACCTCACAGATCCGCAGCCAACTGGGGGGCGGCACTTCCCTAGCAAGTGCACTTTGCAGAAAAAACTGTAAACAATATGAAAGGCCCAGAGACCTCCACCACTCACCTGTATGAAGGGGGCTGGAAACATGACAAGACAGAGAAACAGCAAAAGGTCTCCAACCGCGGAACCAGGGAAAGAGAGTCCAGCAGAGGTAAATGCAGAGGAGGCTGAGAGCAGCAAACCTCTAATGTCAGAGACAGCCTCATCAGAAATAAAGAAATACTTCCATGACCTCATCCATGAATTTAAATCAGAAATTCTAACTCAGATGAAGCAAGATATAAGAAGATTAATAAAAGAAGTCCTGGGTTATCCTCAAGTAGGCACAAATCAAAGAATAGAGGAACCCAGAGAAAGGAGAGAAGCCTTTGATGAAGAATATAAACAAAATCTAGAATACATGAAACAGATCTAAAGAGAGTATCAGGAAATTAAAAACTCCATTGGAAGCTGGCAAAAACTTTTAACAGAAACTAAAGACAAACTTTCAAAACTTGAAGATAGATTTGCAACATATGATCACAAAAGGAAGGATCTCTTAAAAATAATAAGGAACCAGGAAGCAACAATACAAAGGCTAGAAGATGACAAGAGGATTTATAACCTAAGAATAAAATATGTGAATGAAGATGCAGCAAAAAATATCAATGAAATAAAAAGTCTATTCACAGAAATAATTAAGGAAAACTTCCCAAACATAGGAAACAGAAGTGATGTTCAGATAAATGAGGCATATAGAACTCCAGCCAGCTACAACCAAAACAGAGATCTACACCCAGACATACAATAATCAGGATCCCAGAAATCCATCACAAGAACAGAATATTAAAAGCAGTCAGAGAAAAGAAACAGATTACCTATAAAGGAAAACTCATCAAAATCACAGTGGACTTCTCAATGCAAACCATCAAATCAAGAAAAACTTGGAGTGAAATATTACAAGCCCTGAAAGAAAATAAACTCCAACCCAGAATGATGTACCCTGCAAAACTGTCTCTCAAAATTAATGGAGAGACAAGACATTTCCATGACAAAGAGGAATTGGGGGAGTTCCTGACCACCAATCCAACCCTGCAAAGAATACTGAAGGACATTCTAGAGAGAGAGAAGAAAATCACCAGGATTCCAGGAACAATGGCAGAAAGGCCTCAAAGAAAAGGGCAGACAGTGGAATGAAGGAGAGAAGTAAACAAACAACAATGACAGAAAAATAGCATAGCAGAGATAAGACAGAGAAGATTGGTTATATCGCTGTTTTATCTTGACTGATTTTATTTGAATTTGGTATGCTTGAGAGTATCAAGTCTGAAAGTAGAGGCAACTACTCTGAAGATGACAAGATTCAATAGGATACCCATTCTGGTTTGATTGTTAACTGCCTTTGAAGTCCTATAATGTCTCCAACATTTAGATTTTATTCATAGTGTAATGCAATGCTAAGTTTAATTATACTATGTTTGATAATATAGACAATTTTATTGAAAACAATAAGAGACATAATAGTAACTACTGTAGATCACCTAGTATTGTGGTTTTATATGTCTTTTTCATTTCGTGTTTCTCTAGGAATTTGTATTGTTGACTTGTTTTCATTTGTTTCTCCCTCTAATACAGAATGGCTAGGTATACGTGTAGAGACTTATACATGTATAGAACTTCTAAGTAGTTTACAAGAATGGATTATAGTTATTGTAAAGAAAAAAAGAGAGGAAAAGAAAGTATTTTAAAGGATATAACTGCATGTATGTTTGAATGTGTGGGATTGATAACCATGTTGCTAAAGTTTTTGTTGGATGGATGAACAAAACTGATTGCAGTCTCACTGTTTGGATGTCTACTTTGTAGGCTTTACTTTTGTAACTTGAACAACTACTTCTAAGAGGAAAATATGTAATTATCAACTAGTGATTTCTTACTGGTTAATATTTTGGGGGGTTTTTTTGGTTTTGTTTTTGAGATTTTATATTATTTTTACCCTCTTTCTGTTTCAAATTTTTTTCTTTAAATAAAAAAAATTGAATCGTAAGCAAATTTTAAAACTTCAGTCCTCCTCAGAGAATAAACCTGCTTTAGAAAGTAAATCAATGATGCAAACATTCTAATCTAATCTAAACCAGAAAGACATATTTAATAAATTCCAAAAAGGTGAAACTAACTGGTCACATTCTCTGAATACAAAACAATGAATCTAGAAATTAAAAATAGAGATATAAACAAAACCCAAAACATTTAGAAAAAAAGGTACTGGACAGCCATGCCATGCTCCCTCCTCCTCAAGCCTGACAGCTGCCATTGAGACTGTTAGCCATCACAGGTGGGGAGAACCAGCCAGCCATGCCCCCTGCAAGCCCACCAGCCATCATCATAACCAGTAGTCAGTGCAGGTAGGGAGAACCAAACAGCAAAGTCCCCGCACATCTGCCACCATTAGGGGAGTCTGGGCATAGCCATGTGTGTCTGGAGAAGCCATCTTGCACCCCACCACCACCCTGGGAACCTAGGTTAACAGAAACCCAGGTGCTGGCCCATTCCCCTACACCAGCCATCAACAGCTAATGTAAGAAATTCCTGAGACCCTACTACTGTCTTATCCAGAATAACCCAGGAAAATGTTAAGATGAAGAAAGGCAATCTCAGACATCCAGCCCACACAGAACAAGTCTAGGAGATATGGACATAGAAGAAAGTGGAAGTTACACACCTGAAATTTCTGAAAGGATAACAACTGAAGTAAAAAACAAGTTCATGAGGCTATAAAAGTAATCAGATTAAAAATAATATCTCAGGTAAAAGAAGACATGACAAACATAATGAAAAAATTGTTCAGCATATCTAAAGAAGACATAGATTTTGAAAAAGAGGAGCATAGGAAAATGATAGAAACCTTGAATGAACAATATAGGAAGGAATTATAATGCATAAAACATATTCAAAGAGATATGTGAGAAAATGCAAAACTCCATTGAAAGCTAGCAAAACTGATTGAAAGAAACTAAAGATAGACTTTCAGACCTTGAAGACAGGATGGCAGCTAGCAATTGTGAAAGGAAACTTCTCTTCAAAATAACAAGAAGTCAGGAAATAACAATTCAGTGGCTATAAAGCAACACAAAGAAAAATAATTCAAGAGTGATAGGAGTCAGTGAAAAAGCAGGAGTCAACATAAATGACAAAAAGAGACTATTTACTGAAGTAATAGCAGAAAATTTCCCAAGCATGAGAAAAGGACCCAACATACAGATAAGGGAGGCATATAGAACTCCAACTAGTCATAACCAAAATAAATCTATACCCAGACACATAATAATCAAGATCCCAGAAATTCAGCACAAAACCAGCATATTAAAGGATGTTGGAGAAAAGAAATAGATTGCCTACAAAGGAAAACCCATCAGAATCATGACAGACTTCTCAACACAAACCATCAAGTGAAGAAGAGCTTGGAGTGAAGTATTTCAAGTCCTGAAACAAAACAACTTCCAACCCAGACTAATGTTCCCTGCAAAACTATCTTTCAAAATTAATGGAGAAATAAGAAACTTCCATAACAAGAACAACTGAAGGAATTCATGACCATCAAACCAACCCTACAAAGAGTACTAAAGGACATTCTAGAGAGAGATAAAGATGACCACAGTTCCAGGAATAGTATCAGAAGGGACTTTCTGAATTGGGAAGGCAATTGAATGGAAGGGAGATGAGCCAGAGCATATTGCTCAAGCCATTAACATAGATGGCCTCAATTCACCCATAAAGAGAGACACAGACACAGTGGATCAGGAGACAGGATCCATCAATATGCAGTGTACAAGAAACACATTTGACTCAAAAGGAAATTCATGGACTGAAGGTCAGAGAGGAGAAGATAACACTGTATGAGACAAGGACCCAGAAAAAATCAGGGGTAGTTTTCTCATTGACCATAGAATTGATATGGTATTTTTATACAATGGAAATGTACATAGCTGCAAAGAAGAATAATCTCAAGGCTCTTATATGTAAATAGATGTAACTTGAGATCATGCTTATGGGTGAAATGATTTGGAATCACATGGGAAAACATCATGCTGTCATCTTACTATAAAAAACTGAAGGAATTAATGGGATCCAAAATGAAAAATAGATATTGTAAAAGTGAAAGTGGAGGAGAACAGGGAATGTGGTAGCCATTGTTAATTCCTTATTATCTTGTTTTAAAGTCCTGTATCATTTTCATTGCTCTGTTTTGATTGGTTTTATTCTGTTTTATTTGTTTTGATCTTATTATATGTGATGCCATGGGCATCATGATAGCAAGAGGCATTATGATAGCCATGTTGGTTTCCTATTGTCTTGTTTTGAAGTCCTGCATCACTTTCATTATTTTGTTGTTTCATTTTGTTTGGATTTATTCTCTCTTTTTAAAATTCTCAATATAAATATGGTCATGAAGAAAAAATTCAAACCCCAATACCTGATCATTCAGAAAATAAAGAGAGATTATTGTTTTATCAAAACCTAAGGTATATGACTACACTTAAATATAAATATAACCTTAAATGTTTTGATTTGATTATAAAAAGGGAAAGTAAAAATACATAGACCAAACATATAAATAAAACTCCCAAATAAAAAACAGAGGAAACTAAATAATAAACATAGAACTTTTTTAGAGAAATACTTTTTAAAAAATGAAATCAAGATCTGATCTTTCCATAATCCAGTAAAATGCAAATATTACTGGAAAATTAACTCAAGAGAAAAAGAGGCAACTGTCTTAGTTATTTTTTTCATCACCAAGACAAAACACCTGACACCTAAAGTTAAAAGAGGAAAGGTTTGTTTTGTCACATAGTTTGTAAAGGTTTTAGTTCATAGCTGGCTGACTCCAAGGCAGGGTAGTATTGCAGAGGGGCATCAAAGAGGAGAAACAGTTCATGGTAGGCAGAAGGCAGCAAAGTAGTAAGCTGTAACAAGTGACAAACAACAACTCTCTTTCTGTCCCTTATACATTATCCGGGCTACCCACCCTTAGTGCAGGTAGTGTGCACACTCAGGGTGGGGCAGCCTTAATCTTAGCATCACACCATAAATCAATCCCAGCATAACATCCTTGATCCCAGCAGCACACACCCGAGATCTAGCCACCTCCAAAATGCCCCACCTATGACCAGATGAGGCTTTGAGACATCTGTATACAAGCCATAACACCAACCAATACAAAAAGACTGAAAAATCTAAGATGAATTGTATATACTATCAAAAGACTTTGCAAATATGTAATAAATTAATATAAGAAGTAAATTTTTCAATATAATATTTACCAAAGTCAACATCATGCTTAACAGTGACACACTAAAAGCTTTTCCATTGTGATTATGAATAAGACAAGAAAGTATACTTTCTCCCATAGTATTTAATAATGTTTTAAAAATACTGGCCAATAAAATGAGGCATGAAATGGAAATGACAAAAAATTATTGAAAAGCAGGACTATCATTATTTGCTAATGATATCATCATGTAGCTAAAGGGAAAATAAATGAACAACTATAAACATCATAAATTCAATGGGAGATAAATGGGCAAATAAATTACATACACAAACATAAATAACATTCCTATATAGCAATAATAAGGAGCTACAATTAATAATGAGAAATAAATTTTCCCTCATAAAATTTTTAAAATATTTTAAAATGACAATAATAAGAACCATCACAGATGACATTTGTTGAACTTCACAAGAAATAAAGAAAAAATAACCAGAGAAAAAGAAATTGGGGTGATCTGTTTAGGGCTGGTTTTTTGTTTTCATTTTTTTTAAGTCATGCCAAGCATGATATCTCCCCAGCACTTGGGAGGTAAGAGGCAGAAAGACTGCTGTGAGTTCAAGGCCATCCTGGGATACATAGTGAGACCCTATCTCAAAAAAGAAGGAGAAGGAGAAAAAGAAGAAGAAGGAGAAGGAGAAGGAGAAGAAGAAGAAGAAGAAGAAGAAGAAGAAGAAGAAGAAGAAGAAGAAGAAGAAGAAGAAGAAGAAGAAGAAGAAGAAGAAGAAAGAAGAGCAGGAGTAGGACCAGGAGGAGGAAGGGGTGGAGGAGGAGGAAGAAGGGAAAAGGAAGAAGTCATGAGGAGATATGTAAGCCAGTAGAGAAAATCCCCCTGAAAATGAAATGTCAAAAGTGTGCTTGGAGATGCTGTGGTTTGGATGTGGTTTGTTCCCCAAAGGAGCATGTGTCAGAGACTTGTCTTTAGGGTAGTGATGTGAAGAAATGGAGGCTTTAGGAAAGTAGGGCCCTAGTGACAGGTAGTAAGGACGTAGAGGCTGCTATTGGAAGGGATTAATGTGATATTTCCATAGTTATCATAGGACCTGGTCACTCTCTAGTTTCTGCTCTTGCTATGCAATCTCTGCCTCTTACACACTCTCTGCCAATGTGACACCATCTGCCATAAGGTTATACAAGCAGAGCCAGTGGCATCATGCTATCACCATGAAACACCACAAGCTAAATAAATCTTTTCTTTATGATTTAACCAGCTTCAGTAATTTTGTATTAGTAATGTAAAATGGACTTACACTGGAGAGAAAAATGAGTTGCTGAAAGTCATCTAACTACAAGTCAAATTTGTAAATGCTCTTCCTCAGCTACCTGTCCACATTAGACATTTTACTAGTAGTTATTCCTTCTCCTCCCTGACATGGTCTTGTGTTATGGTGAATTACAGGTATGGAAACACTCTTTTTTTCTGCTTGTGGGTAAATAAGAATAAAAGAAAGAAGGGTATTTAATCTGATCTCCATCACTACAGTAATCAGGATAATTGGAATAAGTATCCAGGTAATCACATTCATTTGGTTTTGCATATAAAAGTCATCTATTGCACTGAACATATAAATCATTGCTTCAGTGTTTCAGTAAACACTGTTAGTATAGGGTTGGTCAAAATAAAATGCATAACATCGTATTATAGTGGGTCAAATTTTTTTTCAAATCTCTCTTTTCCTCTTCTCTGCTTTTCTTTCTCCATGAGTACAAAAGACAGTCATGTTGGATTGTGACTTATTCATTCAGCCTCATCAGGCATTTGGCTGTTCAAATTTGATTATGGATCACATCAAACCACTTCTTTCTTGACCCTGTAGATAGGTATAGAATTGAGATTTTGGAAAGATAACAAAAATACCAGTGTTTATTAAGTGTTGGGTTTCCCAACTACCAAGCTATTTGCAGTGAGGACTATATAGGGATTAGAATATTTTTGTTGTTAATGGAAAAATAAAATAAATTCTTACATTCAAGACAAGCTCTTTTTTTTCTTTGGTCCTTTACCCTTCTTTTTAATCTTTTAATTAATGGTCTCTTATCACTTCTTTCATTTAAGTACTAAATTATATGAATAATTTTTAATGGTGGTATCTTTCTATAATGTACTAAATTTAAAAGCAAAATCTTCACACTAATGCTTTAGATGATGTTAATTTAGGAAGAAAATACAGGTTGCTTCTTGACATAATAACATAAAGATATTCAAAAATAGAAGAAATCCCAGGTCAAGTCCTCAGGAAAAACACTAAGATGAAGATTGGCATGGGTAAGTCTAGTGAGAGATCTGGCCATATCAATATTTGTAGGAGGAAAGAAAGAAGAATGGAATAGAGGAAGAAAATGAATATTGTAGCGGTCTCCAAAAAGGCTTAAGATAATCCCAGAAGAAGCTCTGGAACTAGGATGGTACTAAAGGGAATTATCCTGTGTTAGAAAGAAGCAGAGTTTTTGTACACCTCGATGGACCAGTCTGGATATGGACTGCCCTCTCCACCAGTGGTGGGAAGTGTCCTTGGCCAAAACAGTTTTCTTCAGCCAAGAACAAGACCTACAGAGTCAGCCAAGAGCTGTCAACTATAGCAACTGGGGAGCTGAGTGCTTGAGACCTAGCAAAGAGGAATTTGGCTATTTGGATTTTTAAATCCAAACTTTTCTAATCAAGATCCATAGCACAGATCTTATTGGACTAAAAAACAAAGAAGTTCTGCAGTAAAAAAAAAAAATGTGTCTTTGGAAAGCCACCAAGCATCCTATCTTTGCCTATAGTATCAGAGTTTTGTCTAGAGAATCACCTGTTATGATCTACTTTGACAACCTTAATTATTTGCCTTAATTTTCAATGAGATCAATAGGGAAATATTCCAAATGTAGTCATGCTTCATAAAAGTTCAGATTCACTTAGATTTTAAGGTCTTAGATTCTATTATTTCCCAGTTAAATTAGATCCCAAAGCTCCAAAGTTATTTTCAAGTCCTTTTGATAGCATTACTACAGAACAATTTTAACTGAATCTAAGAGTAATATTTAAGTCCCAAAAGAGGAAGAATGAAGATGATTGATCATAGAATGCTGGTGCTTATAGTAGAAGTGAATTCTGCTGAATTCAAGCTAGGAAATAAAAAGAACTTCTTTAGTTTAACTCCATCATCCTCAGTTTTTCCAAAAGAATAAAGTTGCAAGTGAACCCATAATGAATTTCATTATTCCTGGAAAATTGAGTGTGCTACATTTCTTCTGCTAAGAAGCAGCAGCCTCACCACACTGCCTCCTTTATTGTCTTCTTCTGTCCTTATTTCAAAGGTCATTAACCACATCTGGGGTCTCCCTTACTCAGAATAGCCAACTAATAGACATGAAAAGGTCATCAGCCCTCCCAAACATATGAAAGTCAGCCATCTTTATTTGGACACTTTAATGAAATTTCCTGAGAGAGGTGCAAAAGAAAACCAAAATGACTACATTGGATGCAAAAGAAAACCAATGACTACATTGGATTTACTGTCTCACTCTATTAGGGCTTGTGTAGCATCTTTGTCCCTTAGAGGAACAAAATGGAAAGGGATAAAAATAGAGAACATTGATCTTTTCCTGGCACTAAGCTTCATGAAGAATAGCTTTTTGCAAAAGAGCAGCTTTATTTCATCTAGTTAATTATTCCACATCATGTGTGCACCATAGCATTTTCTTAATGTGTTCCATTCCAAGCTCTGCCTTTTATTTTGTCAATAGAAACTTTAATATTAATGATTCATGCCAAAAAGAGAAGGCTGAAAATATTTAGTTTGATATAAAATGACTTCTCTCTTTGTCATTAGCAGGAAGTAGTTTAAACTGATGTTCAACTGTCTCTGAACATGAAAACAAAAATATAAGCCATTGATTTTAACAGATCTTGTACACTGTCCACACTAGTGAACTCCATTTTTTTTAGTTATTTGCAACAATTTTCTAATATAACACACTGACATGCTCTCTGCTGTTTTCATCAGTCATGTTTTCATTTTTTACCAGCAGGTTTCCATGTGCTTGTATATGATCATACTTCAATTTCAGAATTCTTCTAGAATATGTAGTGATGTTTATGAATTTTATAGTAGAAAGGAAATGATTTGTGTTATTCAATAATAGTAACACTACTCAGTATATCCCATGAAGTTTCAAAAAACTAAAGAGTCATACAAATAATCCTTGAAAATTGATAAGTGAACAAATAATAAATGTTCTGATATCTGAGCATCACCTAAGTGTGCAGTTCTTTGGAGTTTTTTGCAAGACATTAACCTGAGGCAAGACAAAAGCAAAGATTAATGAAGGATTCTGCTGCTTTAACTGCACCTCTAATAAGTTCTTTGTAGTATGCCACACCTCCACCCTGAGTCCAAACTCCAGTTATGTTCAGGTACTGCCTTGAGGTCTGCATTCCCCCATCATGACAAAGAGAAGTGTTCTGGAACCACATGAGCAGTTAACACAAAATGTGGAAGTGCAATATTTTTGTGTAAAAATATGGGAAAAAAACTGTTTTCTAAGAGAAAAAAGGAGAGACATTTGTTGACAGAGCTGAATAAAGTTTCACAGACAGACAGAGGTAGGGAAAAATTGTGCTGTATTACAGTAATCACAGGCTTAGAGGCTCAATGAAGAAGCTGGGAGGAGAGACGTAACAGCTTAGTCAGGGTGCCAGCTGCCTTGGGCACACAGTGACTTGGAGTGGGCCAAGCTCTGTAACTCCGCATATCAAAGAAGTGCTAGAAAATGTTTTGGCCACAGGAGTTATGCCTGGGGCTACACAGAGCTAACTCTGGTGTCTTGTCAAAAGCCTGCAGCTATACTGCATTTCCAAAGTCAAGACTAAACCAAAAATAATACTTTACTCCTACTTTTGTGAGTTTGTGTTCCCTACCCTCCAAGAAAAATATTTTTCAATTTTAATCTGATACCTGTGAAGTTAGCCCTATGTTTGGCAGTTATACTCAAGACGAGGTTCTGCTGGGTCAGAAAGATACTAATTCACACACTGGTGTCTTCATTATAAGACACAAAGAGACACAGGCACAGCACAGAGGGAAGATGACAGGAAGACACACAGGGAAAATGTCACATGCTCCTTCCCACATCAGAAATTTGGGTTTCTGGCCTCCAAAACTATGAGGAAATTAATTTCAATTGTTTTAGGGCAAAGGTTTGTAGCGTTTGTAACGGCTGCCCTAGGGAAGGAATGTGCTTGCCTCCAGAATGGGAACCAGAGATGACACCGCACTGGGAGACTCAGAGAGGTCTCAGGAGGTGAGCAGCATTCTATCTGCACCTAACACCTTGGCAGAGCTTCGCTAAGTTGAGATGATGAGAGCAGAGCCGAAGGGCAGCCCCGCGGACACAGCGAACGAGGAAGGAGCAAGAGTGAGGAAGGCAGGCGATAGCTGGGAAGTTCCAGGCAGTCCCAGTTTGCATGCCACAAAGTAGGTGCGAAGTAGAGGAAAGTAAGAGTAGGGAGAGCGCTGAAGGTGTAAGGAGCTCAGACCTAACCTATTACTAATGCAGAACTACTCAACCTGTGCCAGAAATGTGTCTTGAGAACATATTTTAGGAAAGTTCATTTAGTCATATACATACAGTAGCCGAAAAGAAAAAGATGGTTAAATGAATACTGATGAGAAAACTAGTATAATAGTCCAATCAATAATAATTAAATAAAATATAAGGTAATCTAGAAGGGACACGAGAGGAGGAAGAGATATAGAAGTACAAGCCTGATAGAAATTGATAGCTGCACACTTGGTTTCATAAGATATAAAGAATAAAAGAAAAATAACAGTCGAGGGCTCTAAGATGAGGCAATCTGAAGTCAGAAAAAAAGATGGATTGGAGGAAAATGGAGTTTGTCAACGTGGCTTATGTCAGGTCTGCTGAATTCTTTCCCGCCACACAGAGATGCTGCGTTCCTGCTTGCGAGGTCTCAGTGCTCACTCATGCTGTAACCTGTGCTGTACCCCACTGAGCTGGACGTGGGACGAGGCAAAAGATAAAGGAGGAGAAGGGAGACCGGAAGTAAGTGTGTTGATGTCTCAACAGGGCACAAGAACAAGAGCTGACTGCTGGGATGGGGGGGCGGGGCAGGGTACAGACTGAACAAGTGAATCTTGGATATGGAGGGCTAACCCTTCTCCAAGGCACTGAGGTCTGCCCCCAGGCGATCTGGGAAAGGGTGGGGATGAGAGAATGGCAAATAGCTCAAGGATCGGCAGGGTCCATAGATTACCTATGATTCTGCGTCAAAAAAGGAAATGAAGCTTGCCTAGATCCCCAAGTGTACATATCTAATTAAGCCGGTGCATGTAATAAGAAGCACTGGAAATACAATGAATTTTAAAAGTCTATTTAAATCTCTAGGTCCAAGGGTAAGAGCACTAAGGAACTAGTTATAGTTATTAAAAGTATATATTCTGGGAAACTATATGAACACACTTGAAACATTTTCCTAACCAAAAAAAAATGAGAAATTCTCATTTATTCAATTAATGTAGATAAAAAAAATTACTAACCATCAGAGGAATGTGTTACAGATCATGCTACAGAAGTGTGACCTCTGCCATTTAATGACACCTGTTTGGTTCTGGAGTAAGCAAAAATATGTGACCCCTCACCTGTATGAAGATTATAGACCAAAAAAGGAAAGAAAGAAAACCAACAAATAAAAGATGAAATAAGAGGGAAATGCTGTGATAGAAAGCAGGAGTGGGTATCTACTCTAGATAGGGTGGTCACAGATGCCTTCTCCAAAGAGCTGATGCACAAGTGGAAAATTCAGGATGAGATCCAAGCTTTAAAAGCACTGGAGGGATGTGTTTCTGCCCAAATGAAAGGTTAAGAAGATCCTATCTCAGGAAATCTTTCAGCTGCTTTGAGGAACTACAGGAAATAAACATTCCAACCAATGCAAAGAGAGGGAGGACCAGAGAGGCACAAGACAGAATCACAAAAAACACCAGCTACAAGACTGAGAAGTACCAGATAGGATCTTACAGAATTTGGAACTATTTCAAATATAGCTCTCCCATTGGGCTCAGATGCTAAAGAAGATTTTTAAACTGGGAACATGACTAACTTTCTTGTTTAAAAATGCATTGTCCTGCCAGCCATGGTGGTGCATACATATATGTAATCTCAGCACTCAGGAGGCTGAAGCAAGAGAATAACAAATTCAAAACTAGCCTGGGCTACACAGTGAAACCTTATCACAAAAAAAAAAAAAAAAAGGTAGAGCTAAGCAAACTCTAGGTACTCGGTAAATGGCAAGAATGAAAGGAAGGAGATGCATTTCATAATCCAATGAGAGACAGGCAGAGAGAAGTGAAGTGGATGTATCCAAGAGATATTTATTTGAGATAGAACAGGAATTGGGGGTACATAGGAGTAGAGAGATAGAAAGAAAGGGATCAAGAGATGTCCCCCTGGGGTGACCTGGACAACTGCACAGGTGATTATGGCTTTAACTGGATGGAGAAGATGGGAACAGGTTCAGGAGCTGGGATTGTCAGGCTTGGAATGTCTATGAGAAGTCCTCATAGTGCTGAGGTGTGCATGGAACTAGAGGCTGATGTGAGATCCAGGCTGGATGTGTACATTTGGGATGGAGGACAGCATGGAGAGATAGGAGAAAGGAGAAAACCTCATGCTGAGAAATGAGGAGAAGGAAGAGACCCCTACCCATGTTGCCTTAATGTTTCCATTGTGAACAAAGTCTACCTCCCCTACCTTAGAAGTAAGCATTATGCCAAAGGTTGTATCACTTCCTAATTTCCTTTGTTTTGTACCCCGGAAAGTCCTATCTACTGATAAGTATAGTTTGCCTGTATCAGTGTTAGGCTATCCACACAAAATGATTTGGAAAATATATGCTTTTTTTTCTGTATGTGGAATAGGTAGGGTAAGGTGGAAGTTATTTCCTCCTTAAAGTGTTGGATAGAAATCATAGGTAAAACCTTATGGGCCTGGAGTTTTTCTCATTGAACAGTTCTGAATTACTGATTCAGTGTCTTTAGCAGTTATAAAAATACTCAGGTTGATTTTTAATTATACTCTAAGGCAAAAAATGTATCAACAGCTTTTATAAAATTAATTTATATCTTTTCAGAGGGGGATGAAATGGGGTAAACTGGGTTAAACTGCATTAAACTATTAGATAATTATTATTAAATTTGTTACATTTTTTTCAATAAGGCACTGGATACATAACCAAAAAAGCAATTAAATGTTTTTGCCATAGATACTGTACTGGATTATTTGTATGCCTCCCTGAATTCACTCAGTCAATGTTTTCTGCTCTGTGCTAAGATTGTCTTACACTGATGACACTGCTGAAAGCCACCAAGAGGAGCACCCTGGCTGGCCTGGGCTTCACTGGCTTATGCCCCGGGCACAGCTTCTGCTGTCTGAATCCAGACTCACACACCAGTGCTGGAGAAGCTGCAGGCCAGGAGCCAGAAGTACAGGATAAGTGACATCCAGTAGGCAAACTTTAACTAATGAACTGTGAAGACTGGCACATGCTTCCTCTTTCTCTCCCCAATCTGAGACTGACTCAAAGCACAGTAATTTTATAGCCTCCAGGCAAATATTTCCTGAAAACTGAGTAATCACTGCACGCATTTCAAAACTCTGGATAGCCCAGAAATAGGCCCATTGAATGTCCCAGCCCTCCTCGCTTGCCACTGTCTCTCTCCCCTCACTCCTGGTGCAAGGATCGCAAGTAATAATTAAACATTAACAGGTAAAATTGTGCCTCAGACCTCTTTCCAAGGAGCCCAGGCTAGGGTAGACAAACAACTATTATTACACATCTGAAGTTAAAAATACTGCTTCTCATTTTCCCCGGGCTCCTGTCTTACCTCATACACTCTCCATTATGTTTATCTCAAACACATTTAACTCTACTGCTTCTCTCTCTGCTCTCTTGTCAAAACTCAGTCGTGTCTGTCCTTTTTCTATTCCTTCTTTTTCTAAAATTTCTGTGTAATTATGAAATGTAATATCCATGTATAAAATTGTATAAGATATAAATACACACTTTAGCAAGCACAAGCCACCCAAATAAAGAAATAGAATATTTTCAGCACCCAGCAGCCACAAGATACCTCATTCTGATGAAAGTTCCACTCTCAGTGACCTAAATGAAGCTTTTTTTTTTTTTTTTTTTACTTTTAGCTACCATACCTGTCAATAGTTCATCAAATAATAAATGGTATTGGAACTTCCCTTCTTTGACACATGGAAGTAAAAGTTCTCTTGTCCTGACATCTGACACCTGAAGTGTGAGACCTGAAAATCTACAGCCATGCCACTCAGAGCACACCCCACCTCTTCTCACGTGGGAAGCCAAGTAAGACTGGAAGCTTTGTGGTGATTTTGTGCATCCCTGGCAGCCAAAAGCCTAACAAAATAATCCATCCACTTAGTCCATGAAACCACAAAATCTTCAACCTCCATAACATGAAAAATATCATATTTGCTTTCCATAACTCATGATTCCCCAGCTGATCTCAGCTTCATCATCAGGAATGTACACTGTAGCAAAAAGAAGACTGTGGAACCAGAGAGCAACTGCACCCAGCAAGCAGACTGAAAATCAAGTTCCACTCCTGGAACTGAAATTGGTTCACGACTGCTCTTAGCAAACACTTACTTTTTCTCTCCATCAGCAAAATAATACATTTATCACACCGTCAACAAACCCAGCTACCACCCAGACAGACAGGTATTGATTTGTCTTTCTAAGAATGAGGGGCTTCAATGCATCAGACTTCTGGAAAACTATTCTTTAAATGCTTCAAAATTTACAACTAAACAGTGAAATTCAGACTTGCTCCTTCTCTTTAGGCCTTGGTGTTCTGCAAGTCCTTGGGATAAGAAAGAACTTTCACCTGTCAACAAGGGACTTTTTTTTTGCAAAAAATAACAGGATGAAAGACTCAAATCAAATTTTTTTAATTTATTATCCTCCCAAGCCGCTCCTCCCCATTCCAACCTGATGAAAGTCCTGACCGTATCTTCCTACATCTTTTCATATAAACATACTGGACACAGAGATACATGTGTGGAATTTCTTAGTTACCTGCTTATACACAAATGGACTGATCTTATTCCTCAAATCACTTTTATTGGTTTTACAAATAGCATAACTAAATACATATAACTAAATAAACATAGGGCAGATTCATTCTTATCAATAGTTGAATTATTATTATTACCATCTTACTGATGCAATAAAATGCTAACCATTTCCATATTGAGACATGTTCAGATAGCTTGCAGCTTTTGCATTCACACATAATGCATCAACAAACTTTTATGTACTAGTGCTTTTATTTTATAATTTCTGAAAGTAGGAATCCTGAGTCAAAGAATACCTATACACACTTTTTCTTAAATGTTAAAGTAACATATAGTCTTACAATAGAAAGAATTGAGTACATATTCTCTCAATAGTTAATCTCTCTCTATTGCCAGTCTGACAGATGGATAGTAATATCTCATGGTTGTTTAGTTTGTATTACCCTATTATGAGGTTTAATGACTTTTCTGTAATGTTAAACTCTTTTGTTGGGTTGTTTTATTTTGTGATACAAAGGATTGAACCCAGGTCATTCGTACTGAGCTACATCACCAGACTCTTCCTACTTTTTTTTTTAATTTTGAGACAGGATCTTACTAAATTGCTCAGTGACCCAGGTAGATTGAACTTGCCATCCTCCTGACTCAGCCTCCCAGAGTGCTGGATTACAGGCATGTGCCACTCAGCTACACTGGTTTTTGTTGCTGTTGTTGTTGTTTTTTGATTGTTTGTTTGTTATCTTGTTTAGCCTCTCAGTTTCCTAATTTAACTTTCAGTAATTTTTATCTATTCAACTTATTTAAAATATGTAGCCCCTTATTCTGCATATAGTAAATAACCTTCAAAACTCTCCCACAGATTTCCACATGATGTCAGTTTTCTTCTCAGTCTATGATTCTCTTCTACCTTTTTTTTGGGGGGGGATTTTTTTATTTAAAGAGAAAAAAACATGTAAAGGGTAGAGATAATACAGAATTTCCAAAAAAAGATAAACAGTAAGAAATCACTAGTTGATAAATTACATATTGTCCTCTTAGAAATAGTTGTTCAAATTACAAAATTAAAGAATACAAAGTAGATATTCAAACAGTGAGACTGTAAACAGCTATGCATGCATGAGTCTCTACATGTATTTCTATCCTTTCTGTATTAGAGGGAAAAACAAAACTTAGAAAGACAAAACAAAACAAATTCCTATAAAAACATGAAACCAAAAAGTCGTATAAAACCACAGTACAAGGTGATCTACAATGATTACTGTATTGTTTCTTATTATCTTCAATAGAATTGTCTATATCATCAGGCATAATTGAATATAGCAGTATAATTGAGTATAGCAGTACATAACAATATTATTAAAAATAAAACATCGCAGACAGTATATAACTTCAAAGGCAGGTAATAATCAAACCAGAGTGGATATTCTAGTGAATCTTGTCATCTTTAGTGTAGTTGCCTATACTCTCAGACTTGATACTATCAATCACAACAGCTTTGAATAAAATCTATCAATACAAAACAGCAATCCAACAAACCAGATTCGATTACAATCAATCATGGTAAAACAGTGTAGGTTTTACAGAGCTTTAGATTAAGTTAATAGGAAATTAAGGATGATTACCATACTATATCCTGTTATTTTCTGGATAACTGTCTGTGCCCTCAAATCTAGTACAGGTAGAATGACTGGAACAGAATATAATACATCTAAGCAGAGTAGTGTGAGCAATGTGAGTTTTAAATCCTGGTGCACTATTGACAATATAATGTATCAAGGCTATTTATGTTAGAGATTCTAGCCATCCTTCTTTGCCTCATTTCTGCTATGCTATTTTTCTGCCTCTGTTTGTCTAGTTTTCTCTTTCATTCTACTGCCTACCCCACTCATTGAGGCTTTTCTGCCACTGTTCCTAAAATCCTGGTCACTCATTGAGGCCTTTCTGCCACTGTTCCTAAAATCCTGGTTTTTTTTTTTTTCTCTCTGTCTAGAATGTCTTTCAATATTCTCTGTAGGGTTGAATTGGTGGTCACAAACTCACCCAGTTCCTCTTTGTCATGGAAGCATCTTGTTTCTCCATTAATTTCTAGTGACAGTTTTGCAGGGTACATCCATCTGGGCTGGAGGTTATTTTCTTTCAGGGCTTTGAATACTTCACTCCAAGCTCCTCTTCATCTGATGGTCTGTGTCGAGAAGTCAGCTGTGATTCTGATGGGCTTACCTTTATAGGTAATCTGTTTCTTTTTTCTGACAGCTTTTAATATTCTGTTTTTATATCAAATTTCTTGTATCTTGATTATTATATGTCTAGGTGTAGCTGTTTTGGTTGTAGGTGGCTGGAGTTCTGTATGCCTCACATAACCGAATGTCATTTTCTTTTCCCACGCTTGGGAAGTTTTCCTTAATTATTTCTGTGAATAGCCTTTGTAATTTGCCTGTTTGTATTTCTACTTCTTTGTTCACATTTCTTATTCTTAAATTGTGGATTCTCTTGTCATCTTCTAGCCTTTGTATTGTTACTGCCTGTTTCCTTGTTATTTTTAAGAGATCTTTCCTTTCATGATCACACACTGCCAACTTGTCTTCAAGTTTTGATAGTCTATCTTTAGTTTCTTTTAAGGAGTTTTGCCAGCTTTCAATGGAGTTTTTAATTTCCTGGTAATCTCTTTGAATCTGCTTCATGTATTCTATATTTTCTTTATATTCTTTATTGAATGTTTCTCTCCTTTTTTTGTGTTCCTCCCTTCTTCCATCTGTATCTTCCTGAGAGATGTTTAGCATTTCTTTTATTACTCTACTCATATCCTGCTTTACCTGATTTAATATTTCAGTTTTGAGCTTGTCTACAAGCTCCTGAAGATATCTTTTAATGTCCATTGGAGCCATGTCTGATGTTGCGTGTTTGCTGCCCTCAGTCTCCCCTGTTTTTCCCTCTCCTGGATTAGTACTCTCAGGGTTCTGGGCTGGAGGCCTCCTCTTGCCTCTCTCTCCTGTCATAGTCATGGCCTCCTCCACACAGGTGTACAGTGGAGGTCCCAGCCCCCTTCCCTGCCAGTCACAGTTCCTCCGAAGCATGCTGGCAAGGGACCTCTGCCCTCTCCTGCCTGCTCTTGTCAGTGAGGTGTAAGCAGAGGCTGCATATGCCTTTCCCTCCCCATCGGGCCAGCCAAACTTCAGGAGCCCTCACCAGGTTAGTGTGTGCAAGGCACAGGGAGTTGATTTGGGACAGTTCATTGGGTCCTGGCCAGGGGCATGACCCAGTCCAAGCAAATCCCATGAATCTGCTCTGGGGAGGGAGCAACCAACTGAAGTCATTGTCGCTCCCAGTTCAGGTTCCTTTTGCACAATTCCAACATGTCGCTCATTTGATCATGCCCTTCCCTTGGAGGGGAGGGTCTCATTCCCAGCACTGACCGTGGATTAATGAAGATCCCTTCGCCAGCCCTGCTCTCTTTTGGGCTTACCAACCCCTGACTTCAGCGCTGCTGTGGCTCCTATGAGTGGCAGCAGGAATGAATTTGGGTGGCTCTTCTAGCCGGCAAGGATTCAAGCTGGTACAAATTCAGGCTGGCACAAACTTGGTGGGTCACAGCGAAAACGCCATGTCCCATAATTTTAGCTGTTCCAATTGTAGTCCCAATGTATTTGACAAGCTTTTTTTGTTTTAATTTCTTCCTGTGTCAAGAGGATCCATCTCCCTCTGTCTGGATCTCTCCAGGATGTTTTATTCTGGCATATGAGTTGTTTTTCCCAGGAGGCTTTTTATTTTGTTGCTCACTGATAAGCCAGCTTTAGCTCTTCCCTTTGCTTATAATATATTTTTCATTTTTTCAATTATTATGCAACAATAATAGAGACTACCACTGGCTGACCAAAGCCACTTTTGCTTCCTTCTTTGACAGATAGAAGCACTACACTCTCATTTTCCCTTGCAGTTAGCAGTAACCCTAGGAGTAACTTTCACCCTTGTAATAATAAACAGGAGCAGGAAGTACCTCCAAGCCCCCTCCATGGATCTACCTTTTCAATCAGCTGGACACTGGACACAAAAGCTCAGTCTTGATCATGAACAGAGTAATACCCTGTATTAGTCAGGATTTTATAGAGAAAACAGATATAACATGAGACATACAAATTTATAAGAAATGACAAGATTGACTTATGATAGTCAGCCACAGGTTGGATAAGGAAGTGTGCAGAATATATCTGCACACTAGAGGCCAAAGGATTCAATCCAAGGTCTGGAGTCCACCTTTGTGTCTTGTGCAAGTCCACACCGGCAGGCTGATGTGTCTGTGACAGAAGGCGGAAGGCTCTATGATAAAAGGCTGAAGAGTCTACACTGGAAACCTGAAGAGTCTACACTGGAAGCCAGGAGACAAGGTCCAAACCAAAGGGGAAGACAGGAGCTTCTCCAAGAATGGAATGCATTCATCCTTCCTCCTTCCCTTTTATACCTCCAGGTGATGAGCCACCCAAGGGTGAGTCTTCTATACCATTGGGTTAAGCTTAACTTAACCCATTTAGTTAACTTCTAAATGTCTCAAATTGACACAATCAATCAACTACTACAATCCACCCCTTGTCAACTTGGCAACCAGACACATTTCTTTAAACTACTTCCAAGTACACAGACATGTATATAATTGCACCTAACATGTTGTAACTATCTTTCATACAAATAAAAATGCACTAATTCCCCTACCAGGATACACAATGTAATTTTTCTTTGGTTGATGCTTACTCCTATCAGTTAATAACTTTGACATTATAGCACAAGTTTAACAATTCCCTAAAAACAGCACTAAGTCTAACATTATGTTACATTAAATCCATATTTGAGGAGAAATAGTAATTATAATCCTCTTTTCTGTAACTGATCATTGGGTCATAGCTGGTATTTAGAACTTCCTTCTTCCTTCTACCCATTCTGTATTCCCTTGACCTTCAGCAAGCACCTCAGCAGCTCTCGGTTTTCCTGGTGGAGTGACCCCTACCTTCATTCCTGAAGTTCTGGGCCACTTGTCACTTTGTCTGCATTAGGTTGCTGTAATTTTCCATTAACCTTAATGACAGGGCATGGTAGTACTAAAAGGCACCCTAAGGATTCTCCTGCACTCCACATATATTCTTCCTTTCCCCTTGGTAGTCTGGGTCAATCACCCTTGACAACACTGTGACTCCCTTTTTAGCTTGTTTCCTCAGAGGCATGAAGAGACCAAAATGACCAGGGGGGAGTCTTAGCTTCCAGTTCAATGGTACCACTATTGTGCTTCCTGGCATAAGCCTTCCCCTCTCTGGAACCAAAATTTCTAGGCCAGCAGAACATGAAGTCACGGGGACAGGAAGCAAAAGTTTTGCTAGTGCATCACTAGGGGTAATGGTGAGTGGTGCCATTCCTACTGCCACCCCTTGATTCCTGGACTCATGAATCCTGGCTATGGGAAACACAGTGCCATATAATGGACATTGATTTAAAGCATATACAGCCTGTTGAAGCACCTTACCCTAGTCTTGCTTTTTTTTTTTTTTTTTTGTACCAGGGATTGAACTCAGGACCTCATGCTTTACCCCAGTCTTGCTAACTGTTTACCCCAAGAAATGAGAAAGTCACATGTGTCTCAAGACCCAATCAGAAATTGGGATGGGGAACATTTGTATAAAGAATCTTTAAACTTGACAAATGAGTGACAAGAAGATATAGTGCACTCCTGTCTTCATATCAGTGAGTAATGGTTCCAAGACCACTGAGGATATCAAAATCCACAGGTGTCCAAGTACAATATATAAGATGGCATAGTGTCTAGATTATGTCTAATATCTAATGATATAATACTATATAAACAGTTGCTATATTATTTAAGGAGTAATCACAAGGGGAATGTCTGCACAGATTTTTTCACAAATGTGTTGTGATTGGTGGAATCCACAATGCACAATGTTTGGATGTGGAAGACTGACTATATGAGCAAAAATGATGGTGCTCTGGGGCTAGGGACAGGACTCAGAGAAGGCCAAATTTAGAAGGAACCACTCTTCCCAAGACCAGGTTTTAGCCCTAGCTGAGAAGTATACTTCATCCCATTCAACAGTGAAGAATTTCACTCGTTTGCCCAAACCAGTGCTTTCCACAGTCCCTGGAAAAGCACACTGGAGACTGGAGAAGCAACCCTTCAAAATGCAGGCAGGCACACCATAAGAAACAGGTGGCCTGCTTTTATCATTTTGGGGTTCCCCCCCTTTTTTTGCTTTCCTGCCTTTACCCCTTCCCTCTCACTAGTCCCTCTTTCCTTTTGAACAATTTTTTACAAGGAAGGAAAGAAGGGTTGAAGAAAGCAGAAAGGATTGAGAAAAAAAAGAGGAATCAAGATATATCAAATAGTTACAAACTCCCTAGGGTGAATATGAATCACTGTGTATATCTAAAATGCACCAGTAAACTTAAAAAAAATTTTTTTTAATTAAAAAGAAAGAAATATGTGGCCCAGTGGCCTCAGCATGCAGAGGAGTGAAGGCCTGGCATACAGGGATGCAAAAGGAACAGCAGGGCCCATGCAGGCAGGAAGTGTCCAGAGCCAATATTCACATGAGTTGAGCTACAAGACATCATCACCAGACCAGACTTAGGCCACAGTTTTCCAAAAACTTCTCTTTTCAGATGGACGGTCAGGGCAGAACTTGACTGGATGTCCTCACACCCACACTGCTGACCTTCGGTTTCATCCTAATTATAGTTATTCAAATACATCAGTCATTTCTTCAAAGCTTCTGTGCCTCCTGTCTCATTTAGGAAGATCTTATAGCCTTAATTTTAAAATAAATAATAGCCAATTATCTGACTGGGAAAAAAGACTAAACAAAAGAGAATACTGTCACCTTGACTGGGGTTACTTGATAACAACTCCCTGGTACAGACAAGAAAAAAAGAAAAACAAAGGAAAAGTGTAAAAGTAAAAAGCCACAAACACAGGCCACTATAGCTCCTTTGAGTAGTTTCTGTGAATACTTTCCAAAATACAGACTTAGCACTGCTACAGAAATGGAGATGCAGCACAGAAGAATCACCACAATTATTACTCCTAGTTGGTTGAACATCCTGACTACTGTTATGGTTTAGATATGTGTTCCTCAAACCTTTCATGTGTTCAGGGGTGAGGCTTCTGGAAGACAATTACATCAGGGAGGCAATATTCATCATCATCAGTGCGGTAATTCGCTGATGAGCTCATAGCTCAGTGTGTTGTGACAAGGTGGCACTTGATTGGAAGAGACAAATCAATAGATTCATGAACTGCAAAGGTATGTTCCTGTCCTTGGTTCCAAACTTTCTCTCTGCTTCCAGGATATGTTTTGAGTGCTCTCATCTGTCATGTTCCTCTGCCAAGCTGTTTGTGCCTTGGAACCAGCCGACAATGGATTGAAACCTTGAGCCAAATGACTCTCTTTTCCTTACAGTTGCAGGTGCTGGGTATTTTGTCCCAGAGATGGGAAAGTGCCTACTACAACCACTCTATTCAAAAATGTGTTAATCGAGCAAGAAGCTTGATCAGCTGGAAAGATGGAAGAGATAATAAAAAGAAAGTCCTACAACGTCTTCCGCAGAGATTATTCCTCTCAGTTACACCTCAGATCTAACCTTTGGATTGCCAGAGCCTCTCCTCTTGTTCTCTAGTATCATTTTCTTTTCTTGTGCCAAGGGGGTGTGGGCATTTCAGATAAAAATCAGGCAACATTTATAGCTGTGCTATGCATGCACATTATATTGTCTGGCCACTGTGGGAAAATACAAAGGAAAAATAAACCCTCATCCAGAGCTAAAGGCATTTACAGGCTATCAGGGAATCTGCACCAACACATAAGCAATACAGAACAGGCAAGCCACCGAAAGAACACATCCCTGGTGACATTTTACAACTGTGCTCACCAGTTGTAAAAACAATGAATGATGAGCACATTTTTAGCTCCCCTTTCCTTCACATGTCAGAAAAATCATATTCTCTATGTATAAAGATGAGCCAACAGTCAGATTACCTGTAAGTGGTAGAAATAAACATCGATATGATAGTTTTTTCATTAAATAAATTTATTACATTTCAGTCCTTTCTTCTAAACAATAGCATAAAATCTACCAGTAAATATCATCTTTCTGACTGTTTTGTTTTGTTTTGTTCTGGAGCTTTCTTCTGGAAATTCAGTCTTAAATTTGAGGGCTATAAAAAACAAAATCACCCACCTTTGCTAAACATCTTAATCACACCTTTTCACCTTTCTGTCTTCCTCCCTGGAGGAATTCCCTGCAGCCCTGTCCCCACCTGCCTCCTGAATTCCTGCTGTTCTTCAGAGGGGCCTTTTCTGAGCTCCCCTGGACAGAATGAATTCACCCAGCACGAGTGCTGTAGTCACATCCTGGAAACACTCACTGCATGTCTTCACCTCCTGCTGCTCCGTGGCAGGGATTTTTATCTCAGTTATCGACATTTCTACTTGGTAGCATTTGTAAGTGGCCAATAAAAGTTTATGAAATGAATAAACTTTTCACTTTTGCTACATTGCCTCCATCTTCTAATGGCAGGACTTCAAATTCTTAAAACATTTCATGAAAAGACTAGCAATATTCCAGTAATGGAGTGTGCTGGTTTGTGATAAGAGCAGTGTTGAAAGTCCCACAGATTGTTCACAGCCCATGAGCGAGTGGGGTGATGTCCTGGAAATACGCTGCCCTCTGCTGGTGTTCTTGCCAACAAGTGCCTTGGTGGTACCAGCAGGCAAGGCTGGCCTTCCTTTAGATGATGCTCTAATCACTCCCTCTACACACACACACACACACACACACACACACACACACAGATACACACACACACTGTACTGGGCAGCAGATAACTGCGTGGTCATAACTATTTACAGGATACCAATAGTGTAGAATGTTCACATTTCTATTTTACAATCTGGGAAGGACAGGCAAGATACAAAATAGGAAATAGACCGGCAAATGTCTTTTTAGGTATTTTTGTATGGGGCTTTGAGCTGCTTTTTAAAAATTGTATCATTTTTCTTAGTCTTATAATGTGAAGTGGAAATATAGCCATCTTACTAGGACCACATAATTGTGCCAGAGGAGTATAAAACATGAACATTGCCAGAACTCCATGATTCCAAGGAAAGTGAAGCAATCTAACCAACTGATAGCCTCAAACCTCCATTCTACAAAATCATGGAAGCTTTATATCTATTAACTTGAAAATAGAACAAGGTACCTTTAGAAAGCATGGCACACACTGTATGTGTGTATACATGTCTGTGTAGATTGATACACAAATATATGTGGTATGTTTCTAATTTTGTAGCTATGTTTTATATGCATAAAGCTTTAGGAGGAAAGATGAGAAATGGCACATTAAAATGCTAAAGATTCTCATTAGCAGATGGCAATATTTTAACTATTTCTAATTTAATTTTTCATTGTTTATCTGTGATTATTGTTTTAAATAATCCTGAATGACGGGTAATTTGAAAAATGAAGAGTGAAAAATTCAGAGATAACATTACCAAGGAAAATAGTCACAGATAAGACCTAAAACCAAAATTAAAACTATCCTGTCTAGCACAAGTCAAAGAGATACCTTCTAATGCAGACATCACTGAGAAAAGCAGGCCCACAGTTATAAACTTGAGGAAGAAGTGTGCTGAGCCCCAGAAGGCTGTCTTTGAGCTCCTTTCCACTGTTCCTTCAGTGCAGGTCCTGTGATGCCTGGTTCAGCCCCATTTAGTTGGCAGTAAATGGCTAAGCCAGCTGGTTCTTCATTAAGAAGCCAGTGAAGTCAGACCTGCTGTTACCCTGAAAATAGGACCTGCTAAAATACTGTTATAGCTGTCCCAAAAAGGAACCAAACCACAAGGCCCTTGAATACCCTACAAGTACAAGAGAAAGGGAGGAAATGACATGAATGCTTGGCAAAGAAAGCTCAGCAATTTTCCTTTTAATTATTGAGATAAGATAGTGAGTTTGGTTTCATTTAGCTGTTCAAATAAAAATCTATTTAAATATTTAAACAAGAAAGCCTCCTGATCTACCATCCTGCCCTTCTGTAACAGCTATGGCCTTTCCACAGAGATAAATTTTATAGTGGATTTGGTTTGGAGAACTTCTATTTTATGGTTTAGAAATTGATTTCAAGAGCCTTCGGCAGAGTAAAACACACACAATTGTGTATTTGCTCTGGGGGTGAATCCACACTCCCTCACAGTACAAACGAAATCTCCTGCTGGTAAACACAAGGATGTTTGGTATTTGAATTGCTTCTCTTTTAGGGATATGGTCCTGTTAATCCCTTTCACAAACCATTGAGGGCCCAAACCCTTCCACAAATGCCTGGCCCTGATTTCCTGAAGATCCATCCTGCACAGTTTTTCTCCACTCTGTTTGGGCAAATAAGTTCAACAACATCAAAAAAAAAACAATATTTATTTTGTGCTGTCCCCCTACAAATTTAACCTCTCTCAGGAATCCTAGTAACCAGACAAATCATGATGCTCTATTTCATAACCAAACATTCCAGAATTTAAGATTTTCTTCTATTATACATCCTTCAAGAAGCAACTACACAGAAGCAGGGGAAGAGACCATGTTACAGGATTTAACCCATCAGGTTTTCTACCTTTCTAAGCTTTACTCCACCTAGAATGCCCATGTACTTTTTCACTCAGCAAAATCCACAGACCTTGGGTTTTTTCTTGTCAATCGCACAGCCTCTCCAAAACACACCTCCCCTAAAAATTAAGCTGCAATAATTCCCTGATAATCATTCCCAGTTGCCTTGTACCTGCTTCAGGCAGAGCTTGAATGCTGTACTGCAATTCTTGTTGACATATCTGTCTTCCTCCTTTAGACTGTGAGTTCCCAAGGAAACAGATTGTCTCACATCATAATATTCCCAGTCCCTACTGTTCAATAAATAAATGCTGAATGAGTGAATAAGTGAATGTAACAATCCCTACAGAATCCAATTTGTTTGTATATTTCCATATGTGCAATAAAGAGATTAACAGATCCAAAAGACAGTATGACAGCTTTATCTGCACTCTTTTTTGCAATATGTGATAAATTGGAATCGAACAAGTACAATTTTAATTAATATTAAGCAGAATTGAATTTATTAATATTTCTGTAGAGGTTAATGTGAAAGCTGCAATTTTTCACTTCAGGATTTCTTATGGGGAAAATCAGTTTTTCAAGAAGAAAGCAGATTTTCTTTGCAGCTCAAACTCCTTTCACCATAATCTATTAAACCAGCCAACCAAGAGCTATTTCACATTTTGTCACCAGCAAAAACCTTGATTTTTTTTTTCTTGCTATGTTGTGAACTTTTTCACATTGCTTTCTTCAGCCCTATATGCCATAGGTGGCTGAGACCAGAAAAAAATCTCAGATACCATGGCTGGATTCAACACTGAGAGACCCTATCATCCCTTTTGTTCCCCATTGACTTAGGCTTTTATTTTTTTAATCATATTTTTCTTCCTTAAGATGCTTATACCTCCATAAGTATGAATCACGTTTCCCCAAACGATACCATCATGTCTGAACACTCCATAAGTTTCTCCCTAGACCCTTTGAAATGAATCCTTTTGTTATTTAAGTTCAATTTTGTCTACTTCCAGTCAGCCAACATGTAAGGTGGAAAGCTCTATTCACTTCTTCAAGTATATAATAGCACAAAATGCATTCCCAAAGCCATATCCACTGCAAAAAGAAGCTTCCAGGCTGGTAATTGAGATTCAAGGCTATCATTCATCTATCATAAAACTTGTTCACCTGTAAAACCATAATTTCAGTATATGAAAGTATTAAATTAAGTCACTATCTCCATAATTCAGTTTTTTAAAAAACCTAACCTGTATTACCTGGGTATTACAGATAAATACAGGTGTTACACCAGCCCAAGCAGTAGAAGCAGAAATGGCAGGTTTAATACATTTGCAACAGATCATGTCCATCTCTGGTAAACAAATTGGTACACTTCATTTGTGTTGACACTTCCGTTTGCAACTGAAAGTTTTGTTTCTCTGATTGAGCTTTAAAAGTTCATGATTAATTTCAGTAGGAACTGGGGAGTTTGTACTCCCCAGTACAAACAGTCAGTCAGTTAGGTTGAACTTAGCAAAATGATCAATCATGTTATTATGTATACTGTAGTTCCCAAGGGTAGGAGTTAGCATCAATAATGTCTTGATGGGCAAGCTTTCTGCTTAGTTACTTTTCTCTCATTACAGAGACAAAATGCTGGACACTGTAAAAGTTAAAGGGGGATAGGTTTATTTATCTCACAGTTTACGGAGGTTTCAGTTCACCGTTGGTTGGCTCCAAGACACAGGGGCATTTGGCAGAGGGCATCTCAGAGCAGAACAGTTCATGTCACCCACAAGGCAGTAAAAGCAACAAGAGAAAGGAGAGAAGGCTCTTTCTGTCCCTTATATTGTATACAGGCTCCCAGCCCTCGGGTGGATGTAGCACTCACACCCTTAATCTTAGCCAGAAGTATGCCAAACCAATAAACCGTGATTTACTAAGCACACACCCTTAATCCCAGCATCATACACCCTAGATTCAGCCACTTCTGAAAAACCTCTATGGTCATATGAGGCTTTGAGGGGGACACCTAGACACAAAACATAGCCCTTTACTGATGATGTGGTACCCAAAATCAATTTTTTACTATCCTGATTAGAAATCAGTGTGGATTGGTTTATGACCTTATCTATGAAGATACAAGACAGAGCCTTTGACTATTTCAAAATAAAATGATAGTAGAATATGAAATGTCTTTTATTTCCTAAGCTAGATGTGTAATGGTCGCACTTTATTCTGCAGACAAGGGTAAATACATTTCACCTGTGCATTTGTGACAATCAACGAGACACTATAATTCCAAGCTAAAATTATTGCATAAAGTTGTATTTTTCTACAAAACTGTTGGGGGTCAGGAATTGAAACAAAAATAGCCTGTGCTAAGAATTTAGAGACAGAAAAAGCAGATGTGCCAAAATGCAGAACATGATGGAAAGTGTAGCATCAGTCTTATTTCTGGACTAATTTGCCCCATGAAAAATTGCTTCATGAAGAAAGATTTACCAAGAAAGAGTCCAGTCTTTGCTGTGTTATATAAAATTCAGGAGGCTTAAATAGAGAGAGGTCATGTAATAAAATTAGAATATTTGGTTGTAATGCAGGGAAAGGGGTTTAAGAGATCTAAAATATCATATTAAAGATTTAAAATGCTTTTACTTATCATAAATTTGATACATGACCTATCAAATTAGCAAAACGTTTTTCAATAATGCTTGAAGTTAATCTGACAGCTACTATAGTTGTGAATAATTTAAATTTGAATTTACATGCTTAATCATTTCTGTCTTTAAAAAGTAAAATGTAACATTAGGTTGATGGTTACTCTGGTTTCCATGCAACTTGCCATTGTTAATAAATTTGTTTCTCACCTAACACTTACTGAGTAGTCTTTCCTATATCTTTGTATTATTCTTATAAATTCTTCTAGAGGAAAATCTTTGCAGAGATCTAATATCTGCAAATGCACATGTTCCATTAACATACTAAAGACTGTACTTTAAAAATCTAACAAAAAGTAGAATTATTTAAATAAAAATAAATCCCAAAATCTATATTATTCCAAATGCCTATTTTCCTCATATGGATTTTTAACAGCTTCACCTTGGAAGCTTAAGGCATTTTTGTTTGTGTTTTACTCAGTGTGCATTTGAAATGTTTGTTTTAAATAGGACCCCATTTAATTTAGTGGAGATTCTTGTTCTCTAAAGAAAATGGGTCAGGAAAGGCAAATGGAGAATAAGAAAACTGCTCTTAAAATTGTGGAGCTTGTGATAAAACAAATGGCCAATTCTCTTTACCAAGCTGTACCTGAGTACAGAGAAGAAAACCTGAGGTCCAGAGAAAGACAGTCCCAGAGGTCAACATCAAACTGCTCCCTGAAGGACTACATGTAGGGGGGAAATCCTCAGATACCAAGGCAAGTCAAAAACTACAAGTGGACCAAACTTTTATGATCTATGGACCACATTCTGTCACCACACATTTGTCTTCATTATGTGCAAAAAGTATCACCAAAATACCTCTTTATTCATTCATTTATTTACTCAGCACACACCTACTAGGTGTAAAGTATGCGCTAAACACTAGTCCTACAGTCACAGGCAGCCCGTGGGCACCTTGAGCGTCCCACATAAATCAGCAGTTACACTAGCTCAGGAGCCCACTCACCCCCAAGAAAAAATGCCAATTTCTCAGGGTCCATGTCAGATAAAATAAATTCCACAGAAACCATTTAGAATCAGGAAACAACACAGAAGCTATATAGGTTGGATTTCTTATTAGACTTGATGCCTGGTTCTTTTAGACTAGCAATTTAGCTTCCATTAGTGTAAAAAAACTTTCTCTGATGTCTTGGTACATTGATCAAGGCTTGTATTTTATGGCTAATTACACAAACATATATAGACACACACATACACAGAGATACACAGAGAGAGAGCTGTTGGGGGTTTTAAATGGAACAAAAATCACTCATGTTCTGAATTTAGAAATAGAACACACACACCCCTCCATAAAGTATATATAAAATTATTCTTTTGACCTAAATAAGTTTAAACTCCTTTATGTTTAAACTTCCCTGTGGCTCAGCAGATGTGCTCTTGCTGCAGATTTCAAGTCAAAGCTAATCAAAAGAGACAAAGATGGCCAATACACACTGTAAAGGGAAAGGTACAACAGCAAGAGGTAATAATTATAAATACTCATGCACCACATTTTGGTGTACCCAGCTTCATAAAACAAAAATTACTGGATTTAAAAGAACAGACCAACAGTCAGGGATTGCAACACGGCCCTTCTCACAATGAGGCTGTCACCTAGACCAAAAAATCAACCAAGAAACATTAGAGTTAACACCAAACCATTGAAAAAATGAATTTAACAGATTACTCACGGAGTGTTTCACCCAGCAACAGAATCTGCACTCTTCTCAGCAGCACACGGAACTGTTTTCCAAAACAGACCATATTGTAGGCATAAAGCATGTTTAAATAGAGCTTGGTATGGTGGTGCACACCTATAACCTTAGCAGCCAGAAGGCTGAAGCAAGCAATATCCATGAATTGAGGACAACCTGGGCTACATCATAAGCTCAAGGACAGCCTAAACTGAACTAGGTGGTGAAACCGTATCTCCAAAAAAATAAAACAGGCACACTTAAATAAATAGAAAAGAACTGAAATAATCCCCTGTATACTAATGAGTCAGGAGAGAATGAAGCTAGAATCAACAGCAAAAGAAGCCACAGAAACTACGCAAACACATAGAGATTAAATCATACATTATTGCCCTTTCCTCCATCGCCCGCCAAGGTGCTTGGTCCTTCTGAGGGAGCTAAGGCCCCGTTGGGGTGAGACCCTCACTTCACCATGTCCAGCAGTCCACATCATGACCTTTGTCCCTGAGCTCACCTGCATCTACTCCACCTTTATCCTGCACCATGACAAAGTGACCATCATGGAAGATAAGATCAATGCCCTCATTAATCCACCATATTTTGGATTTCTCTCTATGTACAGCGAGAAAATTGTACAAAAGCAGAGAAAATTCCATGGGATTGACCGAAATCGTCAAACCTTTTTGGCCTGGCTTGTTTGCAAAGGCCCTGACCAATGTCAACCTTGGGAGGCTCATTTGCAATGTAGGGGTTGGGGCCCTGCTCTCCCAGCTGGTGCTGCACCTGCAAGAGGCCCTGCCCCTCCACCGCTGCCGCAGCTGAGGAGGAAAAGGTGGAAGCAGAGAAAGAAGAACCTGAGGAGTCTGACGATGTGCGCTTTGGTCTTTTTGACTAATCCTCATTTTGTAACATGCTCAATAAAAACGGAACAGCTAAAAATAAATAAATAAAATCACACATTATTAAATAATCAATAGATCACAGAAGAAATAAAATTTCTTTGAAAAGAATCAAATGACAGTGGAAGCACATACCTGTGGCACACCATGAAAGCAGTTCCGAGAGTCAAGCTTAGGGCTATGAAAGCGCCTACGGAAAGAATAGAGCCAGTAACCTAATGATGCATCTGAAGAGCTCAGAAAAAAAAGAACTATCCAAATCTGAAACGAATAGAAGAAAAGAAATTATGAAGATCAGAGCAGGAGTTTACTGAAATTAAGACTAAAAAAGACAAAGGATCCATGAATGGAAAAGTTGGTTCTCTGAAAGAATGAAAAGGAGCTCTGGGAGCGAGAAAGACAGGAGGGGTGAGAGGGAAGAGGAAATGAAAGGAGCGAGCTTGTAGTATGCACATGTCCCAACTCCTCCACAGTGAGTGCAGTTAGTGCAAAGCACAAACCTGCAGAAAGCCGGGAAAGGAAGAACAGGAAGTGCTGCAGCCGGTCCCCGCAAGAATTGTCCACAACCACGATGAGTGAGCACGAGGGACGCAAGAGTCAGCACCCAGATTGGAGAATCTCATTTTGATCCATCCCGTTTTCTTTCCCTATGCCAGCCTATGTGCTGGGAATTGGGATTATAAGAAAGACATGAGCAGTAGATCACAAGTTCAATTCCTGCCCCAAGTTGCTCGGGCTCTCTTGAGCAGGCAGACACATAAACACTCACCTTGCAGTGAAATGGGACAAAAAGAGCCGTGTGAACAGGATACTGTAGAACAGACACATTATGAAATTGTCCCAGAGTTTCTTGGAGTAGGAGACAACCGTGTCAAACCCTCTCAGACAAGCGAGATCTTTCTAGGTGAGCAAGAGTGTAAAGGATGCTCAAAGCAGCCAGGTAGTGCATCGCGTTGAACATGTTTGACAAGACTAAAATGAGGATGTGGCAGGAGCTCGGGCCAAAGGGTAAGCAAGGTCAGGGCACATGGAGCTTTTAACTCATAACCAAGGCTAAACTTGAGTTTTAGGCTGGGAAATCACGTGATCATCATGGGTATGAATCCAGAGGCATAAAATTGCAAGTGTTTGAGTTATGGGTTGAATTCAAAAGTGGATGCATTATATAGAGAACTTGTCATCCAGAGAAGCTTACAAACTGACCCTTTTGAGCTCTGTCCTTTAAGATGGAGGGAGAGAAGTAAAGACACCACAGCATTTTAAAACAAGCAGCTGGAAAGTAAGAGGAAAGCCAGAAACAAGGAAGAGTCTTCAAAATGGATTTCATGAAGGAAGTCTCAACAATACAGCCAAGGGGTTAAGTAAAAGAAGACTGTGGACTTGGCAAATAGATGATCACTAACTTTTTTGACATAGGGTCTATCTCAAAAAAACAGAAGTCAGATTGGAGGAAGCTGAGGAACAAACAGCAGATGAAGATGTGAAGACAATTTAGCCCTGCTTCAAGAGGAAATGTAAGGCTAGAGAGGAATGGTGGGTCATGAGTCTCTGCTTCCAAGATGAACGAAGCTTAAGCATAGCACCAGAAGACAGAAACAGGCTTAACATCCAGGAGACTGTAACCAGGTCACCATGAAAGTGGTGTATCACAGGTAGTGAGGACATCCAGGAACTGATGTGGCAGTAGAGGAATTGACCTTAGCCTCTGAGAAGAAACACAAGGGTGCAGATGAAGACTTCTGAAGTCAGTGGTAGAGCTAAAGGGTATTGGCTGTCCTAGGTCCAGTGATGAGAAAGGACTGGGCTACTATGACAAAAGTCACAAGCACTGGGACAACTTGGCATAGGGAGTAGGAAAGGAAGCTGACCAAGGTACTTGGGGGTGGTCACCTGGTAGCCATGAAGGTCTACTGGGACTCTCAATTTTTCTAATGATATTAATCCACCATGTTTTAGATGTCTGTCTATGTACAGTGATTCAGGAACAAAAGCAGAGAAAATTCCATTGGATTGACCAAGAATTTGGCATTGTATGGTCAATGGGCAAGAGAACTGTGGTGCTGCAGCTGAGAGATATTACCAGGAGGCAAAGAGAAGTGGTTCAGAAATAGGTGAATTCCAGGCGGTGAGCAGGTCCTACCTGTGCCCAGAAGAGTGAGTCCCAGAAGAGTGAAAGTAGATTATGGTATTGAGATTACTCCTAGTTAGGATACTAAGGTTCTCAGGGCTTTACTTCCTACATGTCAGGTATTACAACTCATAATAATCCTGTTACCATTTTATAAATATGGAAATTGAGACACAGAAAGTTTAAGCAACTTACCTAAAGTCGTCTAGGTATTCTAGAAGGAACAAAGATTCAAACTCAGGCCATCTGGTTCCAGAGTTTTTGCTCCCAGCACCACACTAGGCTGCTGCTTTCCCTGGAATCACAGCAGTGACCTGGGGAGCTGTGCTTGGCGTGGCTTAGATCAGGGTATGTTATCTGTAGTAAGATGGAAGATCATCATTTAAAAGATTTCCAAAGGCTCTCCCCAACATCAACAGCATTAGTCTTGGCATTCACCGAGCATTCGCTATGTGCCAGCTTATGATATTTTAAAGAAAACGATCCTAGTATAGCAGCTGTAGAACCAGAATTTCATTTCTTCCATAGCACAAAAAAATTTTTATTATAAAAGAACAAAACTAAAATGTTACCCTGCCTGGTATTCAGCCTGTTGGATGGTAGAACTTTAACTGATTCTATAAAAATCCACAGCTTAGCAGCCAAATATATTCACCTGAGAAATAACTGAACAATTCACAGTAGAACCAAAATGATTCTGTGCACAAAGGAACAAACAGCTGATAAAAATTAACTTTATAACCCACCTGGCAAACTGAGATGCTTCACATGACAATAGTCAACCCTGCCACCCTACGACTATTCCTGCTCCAGTGTCTACATCCTAAGGAAAAGCTCTAGAGAGCAGTCATTCTTAAATCCAAATAGTAAATATTTTCTGCATATGGAGGCTATGTGGAGGAGCTCCTTGCTTAACTATTCAACCCTATCAGGCTGCTTTCATCCAATAGTTTTCCACAACATTTACCAAGAATTATACCGAGAATTGTGGCTTAAACAGACAGCACTGCATAACTTTTCCGGCACCTGAGTTATTGGGGAAAGGGATGTCAATATAAAGTCATAACATACTTCATCCGATATCTGTGGCAATAAACTTCAGAATGAACAACGATGTGCCATAATTTTTCCGTGTTAATAGAGGATGCAGTTGCCTGCATTTAAATTTTACAGCCTCCTTTTAGCAACAGCTATAATTTTATCAGTCCTCCCCCGACCAAAAAATATAAACTCTTCGCAGGAAATAGCTTGTCCCTTCTTAGACACCACCAATGTCAAAGCAAGAGAACTAAGCTAAAAATCTTGAGTTAAGAATTTCACTGTTGTTATGATAGGGCTCTTTGGCTTCGCTCCCACTAATTAGACATTTGTTTATGGAAATATTATATAATTTGTCTGAGCCTGTGTCTTTGCCCATAAAATAACTTCTTGCCATGATTTTTGTGAGAATTACTTGAATTAAAATGTTATTATGGAGCCGGAAATGGTGGCGTACTCCTTGAATGCCAGCAGTCAGGAGGCTGAGGCAGGAGGATCATTGCAAGTTCAAGACCAGCCTGGGCTACAAAGTGAGCACAAGGCCAACCTGAACTGCACAGCGAGACCCTGTGGCAAAAAAAAAAAAAAAAAATTCTTTGGGGTTTCCTTGACTACAGAGCTACACCATATCATTTCCCCCTCCTTTTAATTTGGTCTCTCAGTAGCTCCTGACCCCGCTGACCTCTCCTTCCTTCCTGATACACCATCTTCTCAGGTTTTCTCCATTTTTGTCTTTGTCTTCTACCTTAAAAGGCTCTTTTTCTGGCTCTTCCTCATCTACTCAATCTCTAAACGTCAGATTCCTCAACAGTAAGCCCCCATCTACCTCTGTCTAGGCATTCTTACCGGCCTCTAATACCTGCAGGATCAGTGCCTCAGCTCTTTCCTTGAGTTCCAGGGTCATGCATCCTTGTATCTGCTGAATATATCAACAAGGACTATCCCAAGTATCCCAAATCTGTATTTTCAAAACAGCTTTTAGCTTGACCTTGACCATTTGCCTCCATCTATCCCTTCTCCCAGATATTTTATTCATAGAAATCTCTTATCATCTTCTCAGATACTCAAGCCAGAAATCTGAGCATCAGATGATTCAGTTCTTCCCCACACTCCCAATCCAACCTGTTATCAAGTCTGGTCAATACGATGATCCTCATGTTCCCTCTCAGTACTAAGGTCCATATTTCCTAGATGTGATGTCTAAGAATTACTAGACTTCAAATACCTCTAACAAAGTATTTTAAAGACTATTTTTAAATGAAGGATTTGATCGGAACTAAAAGAATTATTTAAAGGCCAATAATACACCTTAGCACACCAGTTCCATAGGATGTTTCCTGAGATACATGGCAAATAAGTATGAATAGTGCTAGATCAAACAAAATTAAACAAGTTTCCACTAATGTTCTCATTGTTTTTATTTCCAGGCCTCTCAGAATTTTCAAAGTCATTGTAAATCTGTAAGAAAGTGATTCAGATGTCATTTATGCATCCCTTTTGGTTTATTTGATGTTTGTTTGTTTGTTTGTTTAGCAGGAACAAAGCTTATTCAAGAAAGTAAAAGCAAAGAGTGGGAGGTAAACTAGCTCTGCAAAGTGAGCTTGGGCTGAGTGAAAAGAAAAAGGCTGAGAGCAAAGATAAAAACTATACACTGCATCTGGAAAACACAGCATGGGGCTACTATAGAAATTTATAATAGCAAAGCCCTCTTGGCATCTGTGCCATTTTATGCTGCCTAAATCTCAGGAAACCCATGAGAACTTCTTCATAGGGGAACTGAGAGGCGGTGCTTGGATGCCTCGCCTCAGGCTGACCTGATGTGAAGTCCAAGACATCCTATTGAAAACCTGCTCCAGTTGTTGCGAGAAGTCCACAGGCAGGGCTTGCAGATCTGTCCTGTGTGTGTCCAGAATCGTGTAATTAACAGGTCATTCCTATTTCTCCAGCCACCTTTTGCCACATCCTTATCTCCTCTTTTTTCCCCCGAGAAAGACACAAACCCCCATAATTCTATGTAGAGTACTGAGGGAGCAGAGGTCTCTGTCTTCTATACCTTTCTCCAGCTGAAAGGGGCTGTAGACTACTTACTGGGGATCATGTAATCTCAAACTACCTTGGGGTGCTGGGGCTCACTGGCTGTACTGAAGGGAGGAAAGTCTCTCAAGAAACAATGAGAAAAGAGTTAATGACCATCCGCCTTCACTATTAGCCCAAATATGAGGAGTGTATCAAGTCTCTATAGTTCCTGGAACAGCAAAGGAGTCTTGCTTTTTGAAGAGAAATCTCAAGTCTTCCAGAGGTTTGAAGGAGTAGCTTTTTCTTTTTGAGTGATCTTGCTCTTCAGACAGTTAAAGTAGGAATTGATTCATTCTTTTTTGAGACAGGGTCTCACTATGTAGTTCAGGCTTGTCTTGAACTCATTTTGTAGCCCAGACTGGCCTCAAACTCACAGTAACCCTTCCTCAGCCTTTCCAGTACTGAGATTACAAGTGTACACCACCATACCCAACACGAATGGCTGTGTTTTTGAAAGATGAATCCAACTATCTATCTTGGCCATCTTCACTGCAGTGGTGTGGCAAGTGTCACTGAGAAGCAGCCTTTCCATTTGGCGTTTAACTGGTCAGCAGGTGTCCCTTTCTCCAAGTTTTTTAGAGGTTCCTGGAGAAAGTGCTCTAGCTTCTATGACTTGTGAGCTGACAACTGTAAACGTGCCTTTCAGTGTTTTTTGAACAAAGCTACTTCCATCAGTGAACACCTCTCAAGGGTCTCAGAGGGGTAGATCACTGATGTCCTGCCTACTTGTACACGACTTGTTTATAGGGGAGGCTAACTTCTGGGCCTATCGTCATCAAAGAAGCAGAGTTAATTGTAGTACAAGTTTTTATAATAACTTCAGGGGGAAGAGCATGGCCTGATATTTAGTGAACCATCCCCCCATTAACCATCCATAACCCTTGGTCTCCAGAATAGCTCGGACCTGATGGGGAATCAGGACTTCCCTTTGTCCCAGTCAACTATGTTGCTTCTTCTGTAAGCACAGCTATATCTGTTGTTGCTCTCAGGTAGGGTGGCTACTCACTCACTCCATCTAATTTCTTTGAAAAGTATTCCAGTTGGTGGGGTTCTTGCCCTATACTTTGGGTCTAGACCCTGAAAGCAATTCCTCCCTTTTCTGATACATAAAGAAAGAAATGTTGTTTGTTGGTGGTTTGGTTTGGTTTGATTTGGGTTGGGTTGGGTTGGGTTGGGTTGGATTTTGTTCTTGTTTTGTTTTGTTTTGTTTTTGAGACAGGGTTTTGTTATGCAGTTCACACTGGACTTGAACTCACTTTGTAGCTCAAGATAGTCTCAAACTCACAGCAATCCTTCTGCCTCAGTCTTCCAAGTAAGAAACATTTTCTTAAGTCAGATATTCCCAGCACTGGAGCCTGAGGAAAGTACGCTTCATTTCCATAAAGGCATTTTCAGTCACTCTTGTCCATCTAGTGGCACAGACTCAGGGCCTTTCACAACTTCATACAAAGGCTTTGCCATTAGTCCAAAACTAAGTAGCCAGATCCTACAAAAGCTGGCCATTTCCAGGAAAGAATAAAGCTGTTGTTTGGTTGCAGGATGCCCAAGATCACAGATAGCCCAGATCTGGTCCCTAGACAACTGTCATTTCTCCAGTGTTAGACTATATACCAGATATTGAACTTTTTGGAAGAACATTTGAACCTTTTTTGGGGGGAGACTTTATATCCTTTCTGAGCTAGAAAATTGAGTCTGTACTGTGTTACAGTTAGGTAATTTGTGAGTTGGGCTACAAACTAGCATATCATCTGCCTCCTGTAGGATAGTTCCCTGTTTAAGCTTAAATTCTCCAAGTCTTTCTCTAGTTCCTGTGCAAAAAGGTGAGGACTATCTCTAAACCACTGTGGAGGAACTGTCCAAGAATATTTCTACTTTTCTCTTGAAATGGAATTCCCTCATTCCATTAAATAAAAAATTGGGATTCTGGAGGTAGGAAGCTGTAGAAAAATGCATCTTCTAAATCGAAGACTGAAAACCAATCAGTGTCCCCTGGAATTTGGGAGAGAATAGTGTATGAATCTGCCACCAGAGGATAAATTGAAATGACTGCTTCATTACTGGGGCAGAGCTCTCGTTTCATCTGATATTCCCCCTAGCTTTACTACAGGGAGAATGGGAGTGTTACAAGGGGAATGAATGATGGGGCTCAGAAGGCCATATTTGAGAAACTTGCCTGTAAGAGACTGAAGGTCTTTACATGCCTCTTTCCTGATGCTGCTTTTGGTTAGGAAACCAGCTGGAGTCTTTTAGTCTTATAACTACCAGCATAGAAGAATTTTCCCTGCCATATATTTCATTATGCCATGCAGCAGGATCCACTGTTGACAAATTTTGCCAGGGAAAGCTGGTATAGTCTTGATAAGTAAAATCCATTTTGGCCATGGTCAGAATTTGAAAAATGCCCCCAATTTAGTTAGTAAATCTCTACTGAGCAGGAAGCAGGACACCGTGGTATAATTAGAAACTCATGGTTAAACATTTAGCCTTCAAAATGACATGTCAGAGGAGAAATAGAGTCTCTGACTGGGGTGCCCTTAATCCCAACTATGGCAGTAGATGTAGAGGAGTTTTCCAGGGAAAGAAATCAAAACACATTGAGGTGCCCTTGTATCAATAAGCAGCTGAGCTGGCTCACACAGGACATCTAAGTTTATCCAGGGTTCCACGGACAGGGGCATTGCAGGTTCCCCTGGTCCTCTTTAGTCACTGGAGCAGGAAATGAGGGTTCTGGCTGGCCTAACCTCTTTCTGGGAGGAAGGACAGTCATATATCCAGTGCCACAAGTCACACACATTAGCTGCTTCACATACAGAGCAGGGCCCAGGCAGAGGGTTGGTGCAATCTCATGCCCATGTTCTTTCACTTGAAACAGAAACCCTTTCCCCAGTCAGCCCCGGGTTTTTCCTTAGATAACCTGGGTGGGTTTAAAGCATTACCAGTTGCAACAGCTATAATCTTAGCCTCTCTCCTTTGTCTCTCCTCTGGGTTCCAGTTGTTGAACCCAGAAAAGGCCACGGCCAGCAATTGGGCTGTAGGTGTCTGTGGTCCCATCTGAAGATTTTAGTTTACACTGGATATCTGGGGCTCACTGGCAGATGAAATGGTGTCCCGCTGGTGTTTCTTCCTCCCTGGAAGATGGATATGTATTAATATACTTGCAGAAGACTTCTGCTCATCACTTCAGAACAAAAGTGGGTTTTCCTCTGACCCTACAATGAATAGCTCAGGACCAGTCTTCTCAATTGTCTGCATTTCCCCCTCAGCTTCTCCCTGGATGCCCATCATTCTTCATACATTTCTCTTCATCATGGCACTAGCTGAGGGATAAATGCTAAATTAATCACACATCTTAACTGCACATTATTTCCCTTAAGAGCACCAAACAAACCTTCATAGAAATATCAGACCTTTCCAAATGTTTGGAGAAGCAAAGATGAATACATTCTAGCAATGCAAACAATTCAGAATCCTGAAATCCCTCAGTCATCCCTTCTCTCAGGAACTGGTCATTGTCCACCACCGACCACTTATCCCAGAGCCCTGACACACTTCCTACCCTCTCTCCTCGCTTTCTTGTCCTAACTTCTGTTTCCTCACTACATTCTTGGTTTTTCTCCCCTCTCAAACTGTTCGGTCTTTATTTTAAAAATATATTACACCATTCATTTGATCTCCTTTCCCCCTCCAATCTATACCAATACACTTCTAATTACTTGCCAAGCTATTTCAATAGTGGACTTCAAAATCTGACTATTAGCTACCAAATTTAATCAGTTTCTTACAGCGGCAAGTGAGCTCTTTTGGAAGGAAGTATCTTTGTTTAGAAAATTTTGATTATGATATCTTTTTGGACTTTTTATTTTTATCTTTATTAGTATGCGTTTGCATTAAATAATGATTACATTCAGTACGGGGAGCTGGTGCATTATATAACACATCTTAATTCTTTTCTTTTTAGCTTTTTATGCCTTTTCTCTCCCCTGCCTCCATTTGTTGGAACCCTTTTGTTGTAAAATATATTCTAGGATCTGTGTCTCACAGAATTCTTTTGAATCACAAATTAAAAAAAAAATACAAGACAGAACCACATGACATCTGACAGTAAGTGTGTGTTGGGAAGTACACATAAAGAAAACGAAACTAGCTACTTACACAAGGCATCCTGTGACCCACAATGCCCTACATTCCCTTTCCTCATCACTTTTTGGTACAGAAAATGTCCCATCAATGGTGAGACCTGCAGTTTGATAGCTCAAAATTCCCTACAAATCCCATCTCCTGCCCCTCACCCCCCACATGCACACTCTCCAGATGCTTTCTAAGGTGCATTCCCCGCTGGGCTGTCTGAGAATCTTATCAACTTGTTAGAGCAGGTTGTTGGATGTAGGGTGTCTGCAGTTCCAGAATCACTTAGCTCTGTCTTAGCCATGGTCCACTATGTTCCATAGCACATTCGAGATGTCACTCAAGTAATCTCCCTCACCACCCTTGTACTTCAGACCATTGCATTGCCACTGGCTCTGTATTTACGTGTCCAAGTCAGCCACAGGGTCTCACTAAATAACCAGGTGAGACTCAGACTCACAGTCTTTCTGCCTCAGCGCCCTCTGCTGGGATTACCACAACCAGCTCCTCATTCTCAACGGGGCCCACTTTTAGAGGTGCATCTCTCATGTCACTATGATCTTTTGAAGATGTTATGTTCAAAAATCATCTCCTTCCCTGGAGGCACACGGGCCTTTACCTTGATTTTGCAAATAAATTTTTACTGAAAAACAGCCACACTAAGCTATTTACATACTGTGAATGGTTGCTTTCTACTGCAATGACAGAGGTGAATAGCATGACAGAAAGAGACCTTTACAGCCCCCAAAACCAAAACATTTACTTTATGACCTTTACAGTAAGTCTGCTAATCTCTGCGAGAGATGAAAAAACAACAGTATTGGAAGGATTCAGTTCTTCACAGATCGTGGGACCGAGGCATCCCTCAGTTTCCTGTCACAAGGACCTCTTCAGAAAATGCCTCCAAACATGGCAGCTGGCCTCCCTCAGAGAAAGCAGCAACAGCAACAAGCGAGAAGCCACAGGTTACAAAAAGCTAACCTTAGAAGTTAGATCTCACCTGTCATGGTGAAAGATGCCTGTAATTCCAGCGTGTGGGCGGCTGAGGCAAGAGGGTTGCAAGTTCAAGGCCAGCCTGGGCTACATAGGGAGTTTGAGGCCAGCCTAAACTATCACAAGACTTGGTCTTGAAAAAACTAAAAATAATTTTAAAAGACAGAGAAAAAAGAAATCACATCTCATTATTTTTGGCACATTCTGTTCAGAAGAAGCAGATGACTGGGAGGTGAAAATCAACAGAATCCCAGAAACTACAGACTACAGCTGGCAACTTCCTCACCTGGACATGTTAACCCTTTGATCACTGCCACAATCCAGATTCCCTGAACCCTAGTTAATAGTTCCACATTAGGCTTCTTTTAAATTATCCAGTTTTTTAGCACTTTGATTTTTAAAATGTAATACAATGTAAGAAGAAAAAAAAGCTGCAAATCAAACTTGGAAATAAGGGATTCAGACAGTGATGTTCAAAGCGTCCAAAGGTTAAAGGATATTATTTGAATGGGGTGAGACTGTTTAATTTTTCCATAAAACTCAGTGTATGAGATAATAGTGAAAGCAACTGGAACAAGATTTCAAACAAGCAGAAAATGGAGCCTCCAGCCGAAAAGAGGAGAAAATGAGGTTTAAATAAGACTTTTCCATTATAAGTACTTCTAATCTTTCTTATACAAAAAAAAAAATAGAATTTGCTCTGATAAAACAGGGAAAGATAAGGAAAAATAAAATGGGGAACCAAAAAGGAAGATAAGCTACGAACAATAATGAAAATTAATCATAACATCTGGGAACATTTAGACGACCTTTATGGGAAAGGAGACACAAATTCCACTGAAACTAATTACCTTATTTTCAACTTTGACTTTACATGAAGTTTGAATCTAGAGAATAAAACAAATGTTTACTTTTAATGAAATGATTTTCAGGTAATAATCATTGCCGTCTCTCAGGTTAAAGAAGTTTTTCCATTTCTAACATTTTTTCCAGTACTCGACATTTTCATCAATCACTGCCATACTCACTAATCTGAAGTTTAGTACTAACGTTAAAATAATTTACATTTTTATTAAAATTCTTATGCTTCCTAGAGAATTATTTTTATCCCAGTAGTATCTGACATGCTCTGAAAAAGAAATGGGAGGCAAGACTTTACATGTTAGCTCAGTACCTACAGATTTTAAAGAATCCTTGGGAGTTCAGAAAAGGAAAGCAAAAAGAGTTATAGTTCCTTCCTCCTCCTCTTCCCTCCTCTACCCAAATATAATTCTCCAAGCCAGAGGGGAGGCAGCTCATTTCTGGTAGTCTAGACATGAGGTAAGAGTTACAGACATACTAACTGAAGACTAGATACAACATGCACATGAAAATGTTCATCCTTAGTTATTGGATGAGTTACAAATTCCCTAGTTTTCCACTGAGTCTTGAGAAAGATGGCCAGTTACTTTTTAAAAATATTGTTATTTATAAAAATAGACCTTCTAATTATCTGATCTAAAGAGAAAAGCAGTTTTTTTTTAATTTTGAAGGTAGTAAAATACAACAAAACAAGACAGAACAAAGCCAATCCAGACAATGTGGTTAAATTGGTACAGAACTTCAGAGCAGGATACTGGGATAATAATAATAGCTGCCATAGTGTATCTTGTTATTTTCACAATAGTTGTCCATTCAATCAGGTATAGCAAAATCAAACCAGACACAGAATATTATAAAACCTATCAAAACAGAATATTAAATAAAGCAAAACAATTAACCAGAACAAAGCAAAACACTGAAAAAATATTTGCCCTCAAAGAGAAGATAGAAGGAAATCCCCCATATTTGCTATATTACATATGGTCATCCTCCCAAGAGATGCTCAGACCTCTGGCCTCAGGCCACCAATATCAACCCAACAATACAAGCATTAAGTTGCTTTATGTGCCTTAGTTGTTATCAACTCTGGCTGTCCTCGACACCAGAGAAAAATGTATTTTAAAGGGCAATTTTCAAAATGAGTATTATTTCATTTCTGTGATATGGACTTCTACGCCTAATAATTATACTTAAAAGTTTATTTATGGCATTATATGCCTAGTGCATATTTAAATTAACATGACTTTTCCATTGTAATCATCTGAAAAACTTTATTCTTTTACATTTCACATGAGCATAGTCTTCCAAATCCTATAAGCAAACATCTCCAAATATAGTAAATCTTGTTAGCTATTTAATTCAAATTCCTAAGGCAACTTGCAATCATCAAAATTGACCCATCTGGCTGCATCTGTTAGTAGGTCACAGGTGAGGAAACACCATCAATAGAAATAAATCACCTTAAATCATTATGTTGAGAGATCGTGGTGATAATACTGGTGGCACAGCAATATCACCTCCATCATTTGTATCAACTGGCTTCTTGTATGCCTTATTATATCCTTTTCTGGATTCCTCACTTAGCTGGGACACCATTTACTTATTTTTTTAAAAATAGGTCACAAATAAAATGAAAGTCAAATACTTGTAATCAAAACAGACCTCTGCTGTAAAGGATAATGTTAGCTTTCACTTGACTAAAAAAATGCAATCTTTACCTAAAAGAAACTTCACCTTGAGTACATTTAAATTATGTAAAGCTTTTGTCCATTAGAGTTCATGGCTTCTTGTTATCTACAGAAAAATGACCCAACCACAGAATAATAAGATGATATATTTGAAAAGAAATCCGGGCTCATTTGATTCAATCAAAAGATTATAAAATGACATCGGCTACTTCAGACAAGAAAAATGACTGGCTCGAAATTGAATATCAAACAAAAATGATACAATAGAATTCCCATGCAATTGGTTAAGTTTATAAATATGCATTTCTTTACCCAGTGTACAAGGGATGATCAAAGTATACAGTGAATGCTTACTTTTTTAATTTAATAAATGACACACTGCCCTCAAAATGTTCTGCCTTGTGAACACACTTACCTCATCATTCTCGCCACTTTTTGAAGCAGTTCTGGACATCCTCTTTCATGAGTATCTTTAAGAAGTGTGGTCAAAAATAGGATGGATGCTGTGGCTGAGTGCCATCCAACAGAAAGGCAAACTGGTAAAAATATAACAACACCTGCGACTTCTGGCCTTTCCCCAAATTCAAAATGAGCATGAAAGGTAAACATTTTAAATAAATTCAAGACACCACGACAGCTGTAAAAATGCAACTAAAGACAGGAAAAAGGACATCCAGAACTGCTTTAGAAAGTGACAAGAATGATGGCATAAGTGTGTTCCAAGTGAGGGGGAAATTAATGGCAATGTGTCTTTTATGGTAATAATATTTTTAATTTGAACATTCACTGTATTTTTAAAAATATTGTTATTTATAAAAATAGACCTTCTGATTATCTGACTCACCCTTAATATACTGACTCACCAAATACTCACTGAGCCTCACTATGTGCCAGGCATTAGGAGTAAGTAAATAAGTAGAATATAGCCTCTGGTGTCAAGATACTCAGAGTCTACCAAGAAAGGATAACCAGGAAGCAACCAGCTCGCCTCTCTGGTAAGCAGCCATGGCTCAGGCAAGTGGCAGCCACCCCAGGAGGAGAACCAGTCAGCATCCCCTGAGATCCATGCCATGTTGGAATTTAGGGCACTGGGAAACCAAACAACTAGCTCAACTCCCTAGTAAGCAGCCATGAGCTCACTGGCACACAGGCTGAGACTCAAACATCCCATCCCCCACCCCATTAGCAAATGGGAGCCAGAGAGGTCTGAGCATCTCTTGCGAGGTTGACCATATGCAATATAGCAAATAGGGGGGATTTCCTTCTACCATCTCTTTGAAGGCAAATATCGGTATCACTGTTTTGCTTTGTTCTGATTAATTATATTGCTCTATTCAATATTCTGTTTTGGTAAGTTCTATAATGTTCTGTATTTGGTTTGACTTTGCTATACCTGATTGAAAGAACAACTATTGTGTAGATAACAAGATATATTATGGCACCTATTACTGTTATCCCGGTAACCTGTTGTGATGTTCTGTACCAATTTCACTGCACTGTCTCAATTGGCTTTGTTCTGTCTTGTTCTGTTGTATTTCACTACCTTCAAAATAAAATAAAATAACTAAATGACAACAAAACAATAGAACATGAGAAAACAAGGTAACAAAATACCTCAAAAAACTTTCAACTCCACCAAAGCTGATCCATGGGGAAGGGATGAGGAGAAATTCAAAAACAAAACAGCAGAATTATGTAAGGTGATTAAAAAGGAAATAACAACAAAACAGATCAGTAAGATACTGACCCAAGCTAAAACACGATATAACTAAACAGATAATGGACTTAAAAAGCAAAAGGAGGAAAAGAAAATGCTCTAAAGGATATAACTGCATGTATGTTTAAGTGTGTAGCCATATTACTAAGTTTCTGTTGGACTGTTGAACAGAACTGTTTAAAGCCTCACTGTTTGAATGTCCACTTTGTATGCTTTAATTTTGTAACTTGAACAACTATTTCTAAGAGGACAATGTGTAATTTACTTACTGGTGATTTCTTACTTTTTTTTAATTCTGTATTATTTCTATCCTTTTTTCTGTTTTGCCTTTTTTTCTCTTTTTTTCTGTTTTTTTTTTATTTTATTTAAAGAGGTGGGGAAGCAAAACAGAAAAAAGGGTAGAAGCAATACAGAATTTCAAAAAAATAAACAGTAAGAAATCACTATTTGATGATACATTACATATTGTCTTCTTGGATATAATTGTTCAAGTTACAAAATTAAAGCATACAAAGTGGACATTCAAACAGTGAGGCTGCAAACAGTTCTGTTCACCGATCCAACAGAAACTTAGTAACATGGTTATCAATCCTACACACTTAAGTATACATACAGTTATCTCTTTTAGAGCACTTTCTTTTCCTCCTCTTGCTTTTTAAAAAAAAAATTTATTTAAAGGAAAAATTTTGAAACAGAAAGAGGGTAAACCAATAAAAAATCTCAAAAACAAAATAAAACAGAAAAAAAAATAGTAACCAGTAAAAAATCACTAGTTGATAATTATATACATTCCTCTTAGATGCAGTTGTTCAAGTTACAAAAGTAAAGTCCACAAAGTGGACATCCAAACAGTGAGACTGCAGTCAGTTTTGCTCATCCATCCAACTAAAACTTTAGCAACATGGTTATTAATTCCACACACTCAAACATACATGCAGTTATATCCTTTAGAATACTCTCTTTTCCTTTTTTTTCCTTTACAATAACTATAATCCATTCTCATAAATTACTTAGAAGTTCTACACATGTATAAGTCTCTACACATATACCTAGCCTTTCTGTATTAGAGGGAGAAACAAATCAAAACAAGTCAGTAATACAAATTCCTAGAAAAATACAAAATGAAAAGAACACACAAAAAACACAGCACTAGGTGATCTAGTAGTCACTATGATGTCTCTTATTATTTTCAATAAAATTGTCTATATCATCAAATATAATATAAACTTAGCATTGCTTTACACTATTAATAAAATCTAAACATTAGAGACATTATAGGACTTCAAAGGCAGTTAACAATCAAAGCAGAATGGGTATCCTATTGAATCCTCTCATCTTCAGAGTAGTTGCCCCTACTCTCAGACTCGATACTCTCAAGTATACCAGATTCAAATAAAGTCAGTCAAGATAAAACAGTGGTATAACCAATTTTCTCTGTCTTTTCTCTGCCATGCTATTTTTCTGTTGTTATTTGTTTGCTTTTCTCCTTCATTCCACTCTCTGCCCCTTTATTTGAGGCCTTTCTGCCATTATTCCTGGAACCCTGGTGATTTTCTTCTCTCTCTCTAGAATGTCCTTCAGTATTTTTTGCAGGGTTGGATTGGTGGTCACAAACTCCCCCAGTTCCTCTTTTTCATGGAAATATCTTATCTCTCCATTAATTTTGAGAGACAGTTTTGCAGGGTACATCATTCTGGGTTGGAGCTTATTTTCTTTCAGGGCTTGGAATATTTCACTCCAAGCTCTTCTTGATTTGATGATTTGCATTGAGAAGTCCGCCGTAATTTTGATGAGTTTTCCTTTATAGGTAATCTGTTTCTTTTCTCTGACCACTTTTAATATTCTGTTCTTGTGATGGATTTCTGGGATCCTGATTATTATATGTCTGGATGTAGATCTGTTTGGGTTGTAGCTGGCTGGAGTTCTATATGCCTCATTTATCTGAACTTCACTTCCATTACCTATGTTTGAAAAGTTTTCCTTAATTACTTCATTTGTATTTGTCGGTGCATCTTCATTCACATATTTTATTCTTAGGTTATAAATCCTCTTGTCATCTTCTAGCCTTTGTAGCTTTGCTTCCTGGTTCCTTGTTATTTTTAAGAGATCATTCCTTTCATGATCATACTTTGCAAATCTATCTTCAAGTTTTGAAAGTTTGTCTTTAGTTTCTGTTAAAAGGTTTTGCCAGCTTTCAATGGAGTTTTTAATTTCCTGATATTCTCTTTGGATCTGTTTCATATATTCTAGATTTTGTTTATATTCTTCATCAAAGGCTTTTCTCCTTTCTCTGGTTTCCTCTATTCTTTCATTTGTGCCTACTTGAGGATTACCCAGGACTTCTTTTATTAATCTTCTTATATCTTGCTTCACCTGAGTTAGAATTTCAGATTTAAATTCAACGATGAGGTCACTGATGTATTTCTTTATTTCCAGTGAGGCTGTCTCTGACATTACAGGTTTGCTGCTCTCAACCTCTTCTGCATTTATCTCTGTTGGACTCACATTCCCTGGTTCCGAAGTTGGGGACCTTTTGCTCTTTCTCTGCCTTGTCATGTTTTCGGCCCCCTTCAGACAGGTGGGTGGTGGAGGTCTCTGGGCCTTTCCTATTGTTTACAGTTTTTCTGCAATGCACTTGCTAGGGAAGTACAGCCCCCCAGTCTGCTGCGGATCTGTGAGTTGCATGCTGAGAGCTGGCTACTCCCCCTATGCCCGTCAACCAGTTTATGCTTCAACAAGTTTGTGTGTTCCCTGGGGATGCCACTGGCCCAGAAAAGCCTCATCCCTAGCTATTGGGTTCCAACCAGGGGCGTGGCCCTGCCCAAGCAGATCCCACCAATCTGCTTTGGACTAGGAGTCATCATCGGACGCTGCCTCAGGTTTTGATTCAAGCCGGCCCTGCCCAACTCCAAAATGTCACCCAGCCAGTCCTCCCGGTTTGGGGATTCTAGTTCCCATCACTCACCAAAGTTCGTGCAGCTTGACTGGCTGTTTCCACTCCCCGTCTCAGCGCCTCCCCCAGCTGAGGGTCTGGATTTCACCAACCCCCGCTCTCAGCAGGGCCGTGATCTCAGCTCGATCGTGAGCCATCTGACTTTAAGATGTTCCAGTACAGCGATTGGGGCTCACCCAGCTCCAGCCCTCTGTCTGTGCTTCTTTTTCTTCTTTCTTTTTTCTTTCTTTTTTTTTTTTCTTTTTCTTTTTCCTCATTTTCTTCCTGGGTTGTGAAAATTCCTCTCCTTTTGTCTGGCTTCTTCTATGTTGCCAGATTCCAGCATCTGTGTTGTTTTAATTTTTTTTTCCTCAGAGAGGCTCTCTTATCCTGCCGCCACTCAGTCGGCCATGTTGCAATACCTTTTTTTCTCTTTAAATAAATTTTTTTTTAATTTTTTAAATTTTAAAAGAGATAATCAGACCATTGGAATATTGGGAGGTAAAGACTCTAGTAGTGGTAACATTCCATAATTTGTCTTATTGCTGTTGTAATAATGTATATTTGTTTAACAAGGTGAGGACAGTTCTGAAAAATTCTCTTGGTAACAGTCTCATCATGAAGGTGAGAAAAGGGAAGCAAGGTGTCATTCTGTTTTGAAGATTTTCTCACCACATTCTATTAATATTACTTCTTTTGAAAGAAAATTAGAACACATTGATGTTCTATAATTCTAATGAGATAATACCAAACTGATGAGCAAGTCTTGACAAAAATAAAATGTTAATAACCAAACTCTAAATCCACAAGTAACTACCCTCTTTTCTCTGTGCCTTAAAGAAAAATGAACCAATGAAAAATAAACCCATCCACTGTACCCCATACTCAGCTCAGGAGTATCAACAGCCAGTGGAAAATCAGCGACCAGTGAGGAGACGGCGTGAATATGTACATCAAGAAGAGGACCAGGAGCTGTCCGGGTCCTGCACAGAAACACTAAGGCTCCCTGGTTCAAATATTTTTAACCCTTTTTCCTCTAACATCCTTTAAGTTGGAGTTCACAGGGTGAAGTAGAGGAATCGCATGGCTGAATCTGCTTCCTCTCCACTGCCTTCATCCCGTGGAGGAAAATTCCCTGGCTGACCCTGAAAGTTCACGCTCCCAACTGGGATGAGCAAGTGGGAGGTAGATCTGTCCACATCACCAAGTCAACTAGATGGATTTATTACCACTTCAAGAGACTGGTGGGGAAAGTGCTCGATTTGGCCCAAATGTATAACTAAGTAAACACATTTAAAAATGTGACCTGAAGCCATTGTTCAATAAGCAATTACCACATTGTAAACATGTTCCTCCTTGTTAGATTCCATACTCTCAGAGGGTTGAGGTTGTTACAGACAAAATGTTTATGTTCCCTCCCTAACAGTCATATGTCAAAATCATGTATTAGTTTAGGTTCTCTAGAGAAACAAAATTGATAGAAATAGAGACCATATAAAATATGTATATAAAATTATGAAAGGATTGGTCCATAATGGCTGTCTACACACTAGAGATCCACAGGATACAATAGCTGTTCAGGCTAAAACTGGAAGGTTTAGAAAAAGGAAGACTAAGGATTCAGTCTCAATTCAAAACTGAAGGCCTGGATAGGTGTGGTGGCACATGCCTGTAATCCCAGCACTCGGGAGGCTGAAGCAGGAGGATTGCTGTGAGTTCAAGGCCACTCTGGGCTACAAAGTGATTTCAAGACCAGACTGAACTGCATAGCAAGACCCTGTCTCAAAAAGAACAACAGCAAAAAAAAAAAAAAAAAAAAAGCTGAAGGCCTGGATGTTCCCTGGAGAGTTCCTGGTGTGAGTTGTGTTGAACAGCTGATGAAACTAGAGCTTGGTGTCTACTGGCAATAGCAGAAGCAAATTATTCACAAAATGGAGCTTTTCAAAATTAAACCTGGCTTCCTCTTTCTTGCCCTTTCCACTCTCCTGAGCGGCAAGTCTGTTGGATATCTAGGCTCTCCCCCTCTCTCTTTGGTGTTGTACCTACCAGTCACCTCTGGAAACATCCCACAGACTCACCCAGAAATTGCATTAATCTGCTAAGGATCTCTTAATCCAGCCTAGAGTCACAATTAACAAACACTAACATGGTAGGGGTTTTAGGAAGAGGAGTCTTTGGAAGTCATGTAATCCTGAAGGTGAAGTCCTTTGGGATAGCATAAGGCATGCCCCTTATTAATAGGATCCCAGAGAGCTATCCTGTGAGAATACCAAAAGAAGACTGCAGTCTGCAACCTGGAAAAGCCCCTCACCAGAGCACAACCTGCTGGTTACCTAGTCTCACACTTTCAGACTCCAGAACTGCAAAAAATAAATTTCTGTTGTTTCTACCCAGTCTGCGGTACTTTGTTATAACAGCCCAAATTTAAAGAAGGACTGATTGTGTCCCCAGTATTGGTACCAGCGTGTTTCCTCTGCCTGAGAAGCTTTGAAATTTGGTTGAATGAATGAAAGACTCCCTGAGGGGTTTATCCTAAAGTCAAATCTTTTTGCCACTGGTGTTACACCCTATGACTCAATTGCAAATTTTACCTCTGGGCAAGCTCTACTGGGCTGTTACAAAATGAGTATAGGTATAGCCAGACTATGATCAAGATGGAAATAATAAGCTTCTACTCTGATTGACTCAACCTTTTCTGAGAACCATGAAACTCCAAAGTTCTCACACTTCACTGCAAGGGCGGTCGGATCAGGGTGTCTTATTCATTTGTGGGTCTCCTTTCCCTTCTTCTAACTGTAGCCCTGTCTCTGGACCCAGTACAGTTATCAGACCACAGTCAATCTCATCAATGCTGTCAGCGCCTAGCATTTCTTTTTTATATGTAAGTATTAATACATCTTTATGGAACATAATGTTTACATTCCTTGTGTGGAATTGGCTCATGTACATTTCTTTATAGCTAAATATGTTACAAAGAGGGAAATATATAATCCTGGAAATCTTCATGCACCTGAAAACCTCAGAGAGTCAAAAAATCATGTCATATAGAATGTACACTTAAATTTTTCAGTAGAGAAAACAAACATCTTCTTACCTGAGTCGGTTGCAAATGTATTTTTTATTATTTTTGTAAGATTTCCTTATAGCTCTACTGCATAGCATTTTTAGATTGAATGGAAAACTATTTAAGTCATTGAAACTGCCCATTTGCTCTAAAATGTAATTTGCTCAGCTGTTTGTTTCTGCAAAAAGAGTAAATGGTACCCTGTGTGCAAACTTGAATCCTTTTGATGGTATTTCAATTTCTAAGTGTATCTAAAAGATAGAATTATGTGACATTTCACTGGAGTTTTATTGAATTCTTTGATTTTATCTAGGCATATAAAGATAGCAAGTTTTTCTTACTATACTCGAGATACCATTCACTATAGACATCATTCATCGCCACCCAGATAAGAAATTGGGTTAACCACAGTTCAGTATTTTTCCCTCAAAAGTGATCTTTAAACATTTGGACAAGAAATTTATATTTAGTTTATATTCAGTATGGCTTCTAGCTGCTTCTATTATGAATTCTACATTACAAATAAATCAATTTTAATTTTCTCTAAACCAAAAATTTACTCAAGAAAAATTTCAGTGATAGCAAACATTGATCCAGCATAAAAACTTAAATAATTTAAAATTCATTACTTGATCTCATTCAGTATTAGAAATAAAACAATTCTTCATGTCCCAACCCAAATTATACATCAGCAAAACTGAGGTGCTTCATCATTCTTTTATTAAAAATATTTTTAAACATGGTTTTGCAAGGCAGTATATCACCTTCTCAAATAAAATCAGACTTTATGTTATATAATGATTTAATAATTATGCAATTCAAACTCTCCTATCTTTTAGTCAATATTATTTATCTGGAGAAACCCAATGAATATTTTATGTTAAATTAAACAGTCCAAGATTTTTCAACATAGCTTAAACTTCTTTTATAGATGATACTTTGAACTCATCTGGAAAATATGTTAATCATAGCATGTATGATGTTTGGTTCTCGATTTTTTTGAAATCTTAACAACTTGCTGTCTAAGTCATCTCTCTCATCACTAAGTCATAACATTCAACCTCACAACTTAAAGGAGGAGAAATTCATTTTGGTTTTTTGTTTTGCTTTGTTTTGTTTTGTTGCTTTTATCAAGACAGGGTCTTGCTATGTATTTCAGGCTGGACTTGAACTTGCAGCAACCATCTTGCCTCAGCCTCCTGAGTACTGGGATTACAAGTGTGTATTTTACCATGCTTGGTTCTGAGAGGCTTATTTTGGTTTATGTTCTAAGACGATTCAGTCCATACTTGGCTGGCTTCAAGGCAGTAATGACATGGTGGGAGGTCTGGCAGAGGAAAGTTGCTTTCGTCATGGTGAGCAGGTAGCAGAGAGGGGGTGGGGAAGGAGACGCACCCTTCCAGGTCACGCCTCCCGTGAGCTCAGCTCAGCTCAGCTGCTGAACTCATTAACGCATGAATCCACTGATGAGTACAGCACCCCATCCACCTTCCAAAAGCCCCTCTTCTAAGCTCATGAGATTTTTGGGTGGCATTCTAAGTTTAACCCATAATATGTGCATATATTATCTAATGCATATGTTTATATATCAAATATCTCTGACATACATAAGAGCAATTATTGTAACAAGATATTAATAAAGTATAAAATAAATGAGATAAAAATTAGTGTGAAAAAGTATCTGAGTTTCCCAAGTGCACCCCTTCTGGTTAACACAGAAAGATCCATATTCTGAAATAAATTACATTAACGCATCTTCAAAACAAAAATTTTTCTCACTTATTACAGTAACTTGCAATACTTAACTGTTAGTCATTTTCATCTGTTCGCATTGGTTCGCTTGCGGCACAGATCAAGTTTAGAGCACAGTGCATTCAATTGGCTCAAAAGCACACACAGTGCAGCTGGCAGAAAGGAGAAAGAACGGGTGTGGCAGTGAGTGGGTGTGATTAACACGGACTGGGAAATCCTGAGGGTGGGCCCAGGAGACAGACACCCAGTAGCCAGCTCCATATGTGGACTCTTAGGGAGAGAACAAAGAAGGGAATGGGTGCCAGTATCCATCAGGGTCCTAGAGAAACTGCAAACTGGACTCACCTGCAACAGCCAGGACAGAGAGAGAGAGAGAGAGAGAGAGAGAGAGAGAGAGAGAGAGAGAGAGAGAGAGAGAGAGATAAAAGTGGGAAGCCTGTTTGAACCTGCCAGAACCAGCAAGTTCACCAGCAGCTGTTCAGCTTCCCCGGCAGCCCCACTGGCAGAGCCTGATTCCAAGACTAAGTGAGCAGAAATTGGTTGGCAGAGTCTAAGCTTGTTATGGTTTAGATCTAGAATGTCCTCTAAAGTCTCATGTGCTCAGAGATGGGGCTTTTGAATCTCACTGATGAGTCCAGAGCTGGATGTGCTGTTCAGAGATGGAGTCTGGTTAGAAAAGTTGGGTCCCTGGAGGCTCCTTCCTTCTCCATCTGTTTCCTGGCACCACGAGTGAGCCATGCCCTCTGCCATCCTGTTCCTGCCTTGAAACTGTAGGCCAAAATAAACCTTGCTTTCTTCCAGTTGCAAGTGTCAGATATGGTGTTCCAGTGGTGAGAAAATGACTAAGACAAAGCCCTAGCACCATAGCCCAAACTGTAGAAGGAAGATGGATTTGGTGTAAGAGAGTTAATAGCTCAATAAATGACACAGAATGGTTTATTCCAATTAAAAGGAAGAGGTTCAAAAACATTTTGATAGATAAAGTTGAACTGTGTCATAGAAGCTATTATTTATTGAGTAATTGCAATGTTTCAAGCAAGGTTTTAAGCACTTTAAATCCATTAGTTCATTTAATTTAATCTTCACAAAGACCATTTTGAAGTAGATATTATTATCCCCAGTTTACAAATAAGACAAGAGAGGTTTAGGAAAGTAAGATGAATTGATCAAAGATATATTGTTAATTAATGAGGGACCCAGGACCCAAACCCAGATCTATCTGTCTCGAAAGTGTATACCCTCAACTATTAAAATATATATACCCTTGAAAAATGAGATGTTTAATCAGTCAAAGAAAGGACATTCCAAGCATAGAGAGAAGCATGATTAAAAACAAATAGTTATAAAATGGTCTGTAAGCAATAAGAAACTATAAGAAATTTCACCAGGCTTAATTCTAAGGTAAGTGATACAGCGTGGGTAGTTCTGGGATAATCAGAAGCCAGGACAAGGAGCATGTTTTAGTAGATCAACTCTATCACTTGGGCAGTCAGGCTCCACGTGCTCAGTCAAATCCATGCATTAAATAAGAGTTACTAACAAACAGGGTGTGGTGGCACACACCTATAATCCCGGTACTTGAAAGGCTGAAGCAGGAAGAACATCCAAACTAGAGGCCAGCCTGGGCTACATAGTGAGTTCAAGGCCAGGCTGGACTACCCAATGAGACCCTGTCTCAAAAAAAAAAGACGTTACTAAGTACCATTTGTCCTTGATCTAAAATTTGTATTTTTATTTATAAAAATTAATTTTATTTCAACTAAGTCTGTCATTTTGGTAATTATATGATAGTTACATAAAATTATCCTTGAGACAGTCCCCAGCCTCTCCCTATGAGTCAGCACCATTCGAGGACCAGGGCTAAAGAGAAGAAGGCCACACCACGAAGCAAGCCCAGTCTGGGAACCAGCGCCATGCGCAGGCCACTGCCAGACTACAATGAACAGACCCCAACCCTTTCTGGCACACAAACTGGCAAAAAAGAAATACCAAACCTGCCCCTCCACCCTGCTGTAAATGACAGACTTATTTGGACAAACACAAGCTGTGATGATGGCTATGGAGGTGAAATGCAATTGGATGCCTGTGGTGTTTGGTGTTTTACTGACAAGTCTAGGACCAGTGGTCTGAGCACAGGTTCAGAGGATAGCAGTACACAGTGTGGCATCTAGGGGCTCTCCTTCTGAGGGTTACAGCCATTATTGATTCCCTATGGTCTTGTTTTGGAAGTCCTATATCATTTCCATTGCTTTGTTGGGTTGGCTTTTATTCTCTTTTGTTTTGTTTGATTATGTCAAACTCGATGGCAGGAGCAGCTATTTCAAAGATAGCAAGATATATTATGGTAGCAATTTTGGATTTACTATACGCTTGTTCTGAAGTCCTTTATTGAATTCATTGTTTTGTTTTATTGTTTCTATTCTATTCTGTTCTGTTTTATTTTTATGTCCAAAGTTATCTGCAGCTATTTTGAAGACATCAAAAGGTGTTATGGAGCCTGGCATGGTGGCTCACGTCTGTAATCCCAGCACTCAGGAGGCTGAGGCAGGAGGATTGTTGTGAGTTTGAGACCAGCCTGGGCTACAAAGTGAGCTCAAGGCCAGCCTGAACTGCATAGTGAGACCCTGTCTCAAAAAGACTAAAAAAAAAAAAAAAAAGGCATTATGGTAACTATTGTTGATTTTATGATGTTTTGAAGTCCTGTATCTCTTACACTGGTTTTTTTTTTTGATTGATTTTATTTTGTTTTATCCTCTTTAAAATAAAATAAAATAAAATTATCCTTTGGGAATGAGGCAAGACAGAAAGATCATAAAATTTTGGTCATAGCTATAATCAGTAATATGCACATGAAGACAACCTTGTGCATTTTAAGCTTTGTCAAAGAATTGTGCAAATATATCAAATAACCACAATATGATATTGGCCAAGGATGCAAATTAATTTTCATTTAGTGGAGCCATTAAGAATGAGAATGAACTTGCCATAGAGAACTAAGGGCAATTAAAAACACTTATGGGTTTTTAATGTGTACAAAGGAAATTATAACATTTTATCATAATAAAGAAAGCAGTCTTTATAATATGTAAATGGTCACATAAGAATTAGAGAGAATACTCTAAATCAAAGCAAAATAATTACTTAGCTTTATCATTTCATTTGAGTTAGAGAATAATGTTTGTCCTAGAGGCAATATCCTCAGCATCAATTTGCAAGTAACTCAGAGACATTTGGTGATAAGGCCAAGATCACACAGAAAGGTAAAGAAAAGAGCTCTGACCTCAGATCTCTGATCCCCAGACATTATGTCCAGCCTCCTGTGAGACAATGGACATGGTGGCATGTTTGTATGTGCCTACTATTGTAACACATGCTGTGTGTACCTGAGGTTTTCCTCAAAGCTTACAGCTAAGATATCCAAAAAAATTTGAAATCACACCAAAAGATGATATTCTTGACAGTTTTACTATACGAAACTATAACCTCACATAGTAAACTATTATTTTGTTATGCATATATTTATTGCATTCTTTCAAGTATTATCATGTGTTTAATGTCTCAATCTCACTGCCAGTTCTCCTTGAGAAAGACCATATCTTACACTATACGAATACATTTTTAAAAGAATAAATCCAAATAAAATAAAACAGAATAAAGCCCATCAAAACAAAACAGTGAAAGTGATACAGAACTTCAACAAGATAACATCAACAAGATAATAAGACATCAATGGCTCCCATAATGCCTCTTGTTATCTTCAAAATAGCTACCTATACCATCAACATAATAAAATAAATTAAAACCAAACAATGAAAATGATACAGAACTTCAAAACAAAATAATAAGAAATCAACAATGGCTACCATGATGCCTGTTGTTATCTTTGAAATAGCTGCCCATGCCTTCAGATATAATAAAATCAAACCAAACAGAACAGAATAAAGCCAATCAAAATAAAACAATGGAAATCATATGGGACTTTAAAAACAAGATAATAGGGAATTAACAATGGCTACTATCTTCCCTTCCCTTTTTAGACATTTCCTCCCCTTTCACTTTCACAATATCTATTGTACATTTTGGATCTCACTAACTCCTTCAGTTTTTTATGCTCAAGACAACATGATGTTCACCTGTGTGAGTCCAAACCATTTCACCCAAGAGAATGATCACAAATTGCGTCCATGTACCTACAGGAACCTTGTGATTATCCCTCTTCATAGCTGAGTAACTTTCTATTGTATCAAAATGCCTTATCTTTCTTATCCATTCTGCAGTTGATGGGCAAGATACCCCTGCTTTTTTCTGGTTCCCTGTTTCATGGAGCATTGTTTTCTCTCCTTCTACTTTCAGTCTATTTCCTTTCAAGTGTATTTGCTTTTGAATTAATGTGCTTCTTATATACCATATCTTGATGGATTTTGTTTCTTGATCCACTCTGCCTGTGTTTCTTTCTATTGGTGAATTGAGACCATCTACTTTAATGGTTATGGTCAACATGCACTGGTTCATCTCTTCCATGCTTTTTTCCTGTCATTGGCTCCCTACTTTCTCCCTCCACTCAATTGTCTGCCCCACTTGGTGATCTCACACTGCCACTGATCCCGGAACCATGGTCATCTTTATCTCTCCTAGAATATCCTTCAGTACTCTTTGTAGGGTTGCTGTGGTAGTCATGAATTCCTTTGGTTGTTCTTTGTTATGGAAGTGTCTTATTTCTCCATTAATTTCAAAAGATAGTTTTTCAGGGTATATCAATCTGGCTTGGAAGTTGTTTTGTTTCAGGACTTGAAATAACTTCACTCCAAGCTCTTCTTCACTGGATGGTTTGTGTTGAGAAGTGTGTCATGATTCTGATGGGTTTTCCTTTATGGATCATCTGTTTCTTTTCTCCAACAGCCTCTAATATTCTGGTTTTGTGCTAAATTTCTGGGATCTTGATTATTGTATGTTTGGGTGTAGATTTATTTTGGTTATGGCTAGTTGGAGTTATATATGCCTCTCATCTGTATGTCAAGTCCTTTTCCCATGCTTGGGAAGTTCTCTGCTGTTACTTCTGTAAATAATCTCTTTATTTCATTTGTGATGACTCCTGCTTTTTTGCAGACTCCTATCATTCTTAAATTATTTTTCTTTGTATTGTCTTACAGCCATTGAATTGTTATTTTCTGGCTTCTTGTTATTTTTAAGAGATCTTTCCTTTCACAATAGCTAGCTGCACATCTGTCTTCAAGGTCTGGATGTCTATCTTCAGTTTCTTTCAAGGAGTTTTACCACCTTTCAATGGAGATTTAATTTCCTGGATATCTCTTTGAGTCTGTTTCATGCATTCCAATTCTTCTCCATATTGTTCATTCAGTTTCCCTCATTCTCCTATGCACCTTTTTTTAAAATCTACATCTTCTTTAGATATGCTCAGCAACCATTTTATTATGTTTGTCATTTCTTCTTTTATCTGAAATATTATTTGTGATCAGATTTCTTTTACAGCCTCATGAACTAGTTTCTTTACTTCCGTTGCCATCATCCCAGAAATTTCACGTGTTCGACTTCTACTCTCTTCCATGTCCTTGTCTCCTGGACTTGTTTTGCTTGGGCTGGAGGCCAGAGATTGCCTTTTGCTCCTTCATCTCGACATTTCTTTGGGTTCCTCCAGAAGAATGGGTTAGGGGGTTCCGAGATGCTTCCCACGTTGGCTGCTCATCCACAGTGTAGCAGGATGGGCCGGGCACCTTAGTCTCTTCTAACCCAGGTTCTCAGAGAGGCAGTGAGGTGTGGGGGAGACTTCTCCAGACAACTGCAGCTTCTCCAAGGCATGGCTGATTGGTTCTCCAAGCCTCCACTGGCAGGCATGTCGGGGTGAGGCTGGCTGTTTCATCTCTTGGCCCCCACAGGAGATTCCCCATAGTGGCTAATGTGTACACAGAGAGTAGGTTGGCTTCTTCTTCTCCCCACCAGTGCTGGCTAACCACAGGAGAGTCCCAATGGTCTATACTAATACATTTTTGTACCCAGAGAATTTAACACACACACATACACACACACAAATTTGGGCCAAATTCAAGCATATCTATACCACAAATTTTAACTGTTATTACAATTTAAACATCTGAGGCAAAGTCCTGGTGTGAACTAACCAGGACAAGTATGTGGTAAAGCCAGATCTAAGCTCTAGATTCTAGAAACTATAACAATGACATATTGAGAACTAAAAGCCTTTTCTTAGGCTTCTGTTTTACTCATTGTCTGCCTTAAATGGCTTTTGTTGTGATTAAATATACTGTGTCAGAGTCCTAAGTCAATGTACATTCAGTTTACTTGACATATCTATATTGAGTCACTGCTAGATTCTTAATAAAGATATTATATATGAACGAAGGAAGGAGGGCATCAGCAAGTAATCCAGTGACACAAGAAAGACGCTGAGCTATGTGGCTCGGGCTCCAGTCATTGATTTCCACACTGAGTGAGATTATCAATTTCCCTCCCAGCTCCTCGGAGTCTCTCCACTGATTTGAAAAGTAAGTCACATGCAGAGCAGCGACTGACACCCACATCAGCTACAGAAAGAAGGTAACCTACTGCCACTGAGACAGTAACAAATTGAGGTCTTACTTTTACAGCCCAGTCCCATCAGCTTCACTCACCAGTCATTGTAGAAGACAAATGTTCCCTTGTACTAGAAATCTCATTGCAATTCCGTGTCCCTCTCTCCTAGTAAGAGATCAGCAAGCATCTTCAACTTTCACAGCCAGACCAGAAAGTGAACAAATAAAGGCACCTTCTCTCCAGAAAAAAATGAGTCATAAATCTGAACTTTAATGATAGGAAATGCTCTTCATAGTACACCCTTCAGTTACAGTCAAACCCTACCCAACAACTTTTCAGTAATTTGAAATCTTATTTAAAGTTGAGAAAAGTGACTTGGTTTTACTTCTGAACAAAGACATAAAAGCCATCTCTAATTTTTAAATTCTCTAGTGAATGTTTCTAAAATGTTCTTTAATACTTTTTCAACATTTGTTTTCCAGTATTAATTTATCCTGTAGCTTTCCATTTTTTAACATGTACTACATAATCACCATAGCTCAGAATCTTATATGAAATCATTCTCAGTGTTTTTCACAAGCCCTCTGAGTAAGGAGTTCAGATATCTCCAAGGAATGAAATAACAAAGAGGAAAAAGCACTAACATAATCCCAACAAAGGAATTCTTTTTTTTTTATTTAAAGAGAAAAAAAAACATGTAAAGGGTAGAGATAATACAGAATTCCAAAAAAAAAGATAAACAATAAGAAATCACTAGTTGATAAATTACATATTGTCCTCGTAGAGATAGTTGTTCAAGTTACAAAATTAAAGCATACAAAGTAGATAGTCAAACAGTGAGAGTGTAAACAGCTATGCATGCATGAATCTCTACATGCATTTTCATACTTTCTGTATTTGAGGGAAGAACAAAACTTAGCAAGACAAAAAAAAATTCCTATAAAAACATGAAACCAAAAAGTCATATAAAACCATAGTACAAGGTGATCTACAATGATTACTGTGTTGTTTCTTATTATCTTCAATAGAATGTCTACATCATCAGGCATAATTGAATATAGCAGTATAATTGAATATAGCAGTAAATAATAATAGTAGTAAAAATAAAACATTATAGACAGTATAAAACTTCAAAGGCAGGTAATAATCAAACCAGAGTGGATATTCTAGTGGATCTTGTCATCTTCAGTGCAGTTGCCTATACTCTCAGACTTGATATTACCAATCATAACAGCTTTGAATAAAATCTATCAATACAAAGCAGCGATCCAACAAACCAGATTCAATTACAATCAATCATGGTAAAACAGTGTAGGTTTTACAGAGCTTTAGATTAAGTTAATAGGAAATTAAGGATGATTACCATACTATATCCTGCTATTTTTGGGATTACTGTCTGTGCCCTCAAATCTAGTACAGGTAGAATGACTGGAACAGAATATAATACATCTAAGCAGAGTAGTGTGAGTAATGTGAGTTTTAAATCCTGGTGCACTATTAACAATATAGTGTATCAAGGCCATCTATGTTACAGTTTCCAGTTATCCTTCTCTGCCTCCTTTCTGCCATGCTATTTTCCTGCCTTTGTCTAGTTTTCTCCTTCATTCTACTGCCTGCCCCACTCATTGAGGCCTTTCTGCCACTGTTCCTAAAATCCTGGTATTTTTTTTCCCTCTCTCTAGAATGTCCTTCAGTATTCTGTGTAGGGTTGAATTGGTGGTCACAAACTCACCCAGTTCCTCTTTGTCATGGAAGCATCTCATTTCTCCATCAACTTCTAGTGACAGTTTTGCAGGGTACATCAATCTGGGGTGGAGGTTATTCTCTTTCAGGGCTTTGAATACTTCCCTCCAAGCTCCTCTTCATCTGATGGTCTGTGTCGAGAAGTCAGTCGTGATTCTGATGGGCTTACCTCTATAGGTAATCTGTTTCTTTTCTCTGATGGCTTTTAATATTCTGTTTTTATATTGAATTTCTGGCATCTTGATTATTATATGTCTGGGTGTAGCTGTGTTTTGGTTGTAGGTGGCTGGGGTTCTGTATGCCTCACACAACTGAATGTTATTTTCTTTTCCCATGCTTGGGAGGTTTTCCTTAACTATTTCCATGAATAGCCTTTGTAATTCACCTGTATGTTTTCCTGCTTCTTCATTCACATTTCTTATTCTTAAATTGTAGATTCTCTTGTCATCTTCTAGCCTTTGTATTGTTACTGCCTGTTTCCTTGTTGCTTTTAAGAGCTCTTTCCTTTCATCATCACACACTGCCAACTTGTCTTCAAGTTTTGATAGTCTATCCTTAGTTTCTTTTAAGGAGTTTTGCCAGCTATCATTGGAGTTTTTAATTTCCTGATAGTGTCTTTGAATCTGCTTCATGTATTCTATATTTTCTTTATATTCTTTATCAAATGTTTCTCTCCTTTTTTGTGTTCCTCCCTTCTTCTGTCTGTATCATCCTGAGAGATGCTTCCTGAGAGCATTTCTTTTATTACTCTACTCGTATCTTGCTTTACCTGATTTAATATTTTAGTTTTGAGCTCATCTACAAGGTCCCAAAGTTATCTCTTAATGTCCATTGAAGCCATGTCTGATGTGTGTGTTTGCCGCCCTCAGTTTCCCTTGTTTTTCCTTCTCCTGGTTCAGTGTTCTCAGAGTTCTGGGCTGGAGGCCTCCCTGCCTCTCTCTCCTGTCATGGCCTTGGCTTCCTCCACACAGGTTACGGTGTAGGTCCCAGCCCCCTTCCCTGTTGGCCATGGTTCCTCTGAACCACGCTAGTGAGGGACCTCCGCCCTCTGCTGCCTGCTCTTGTCACTGAGGTGTAAGCAGGCTGCATGTGCCTGCCCCTCCCCACCAGGCCAACCAAACTTCAGGGGCTTTTCACCCAGTTAGTGCGTGCTAGGTGCAGTAAATCAATTCGGGAAGGTTCATTGGGTCCCAGCCAGGGGCGCGACCCAGTCCAAGCAAATCCCACAAATCTGCTCTGGGGAGGGAGCAACCAACTGAAGTGACTGTCACTCCCAGTTCAGGTTCCTCCTGCCCAATTCCAACATGTTGCCCATTTGGTCGTGCTCCTGCCATGTGAGGGGGGTCTCATTCCCAGCACTGACAGTGGATTAATGAAAGTCCCTTCACTGGCTCTGCTCTCTGTTGGGCTCACCAACCCCTGACCTCAGTGCTAAAGTTCTTCCTGCGAGTGGTGGTGGGAACGAGTCTGGGCAGCTCTGCTGGCCGATGCAGATCCAAGCTGGTGCACGCTTGCCAGGTCACCATGAAAATGTCATGTCCCGCAATCTTCAGCTGTCTCAGTTGTAGTCCTGAAGTATTTGATGAGCTGTTTTATGTTTTAATTTCTTCCTGTGTCAAGAGGATCCATCTCCCCCTGTCTGGGTCTCTCCAGGGTGCTTTATTCTGGCTCTGGCCTATGAGTTGTTTCTCCCAGGAGGCTTTGTATTTTGTTGCTCACTGATCAGCCATCTTGTCTTCTCTCCAACAAAGGAATTCTTAAAAGCAAATACAACAAAATGTCCCTTCATGCACATTATCTTCTTATCAAAATTATATCAAAGATGTAAACCCATCCATGATTAATCAGAGTTTAGTTCAAGCCATTTGAACTGTAGTGTATAATTGCATTTCCTCTGTGCACTACTTCTGTAGTATATACATCATCTCATGATATTCCCATAAGAAGATGTTTTGGAAGAACTACAGTTTCCAGATGTTTCCTGCCCTGCTCAGCACATTGAAATAGACTGAGTAAAATGAACAATGTAAATAATTTAATAATTAGAGCTGTGTGTTCATGATATAATTTAAGAGTTGTCTTGTACAATTATAGACCTGTCCTCAATATTGGAATTTCCTGTGTTAAACTTCATAGTTAATTTATTAAAAATCATATAATTCTACACTATCCCACAAAGATATATCCTACACTACACAGATACTTTTTTTCAAAAAGAAAATTTTGAAATACTGGAAAGAAAACTGACTATAAGCTAATATGACAAATGGCAAAGTGACATTTCAACCAAGCATAGTTATGATTAATGTATGTGCAAACTTCCAGTCAATGGAAATATTTCTATAATATCAAATAAAAATTCTGGCCAAATCATGAGTTGTTAGGACAAGTCCTCATTGTTTTTACAATGCAGAAAAATATGATCCTGTAGGAATCTGCATGGTTCAGCCATGTCTACAAGTGGTAAAATAAGGATAGATATCCCTAAACAAAATATTTACTCATGAATGGGTTCCTCCTCTAAGGATGGCTTCTCTGAGCCCTGATAGAGTTGCTGTAATAAAGAGTCATGAAAATCATGGTTGACTGGACCAGTGATGGATATTTAAAGCAATCAGTATAATCAGATTTCTTTGACTGAAAATTTGGAATCAGAATTAAGTAGCCAGTCAGCCATATGCAAACCTGGGAATTCTGGAGTGACAGAAAAGAGTCTATGATGGGATAGGAAAAAAGAAGCAGAGAATGGAAACTGTGCTTTGGCAGTTTCACAGCTCATTTTCTGAGGCCCTGATGGTACTGCTCCTGGGATACATTGCCTATGTTGCTTAACTCTACCTGAGCTGAACTAAAACTGTATATTAAATTAACTAAAACTGTATATTAAATGAATTACTCTTGTATTTTTATTTGCACTTCCATAGGTCTATAGCTTATCTTCTCATCCAAAGTACAAGCTCTCTAAAAGCCAAGACTATTCTGTATGCTCCTTCGTATTCACAAAATATCTTACATACATAATGAGCAAAGTTCATGTATTTGCTCATTCACTGAGACTCTATGTTGGTATCTTTTTTACTTTTTACTGAAAAACGCTGTTAGTTGTATCACAGTGGTTTATAATTATGCACCATTTTATGACCTACATATAAGTACATATGTTGTTTGTGGAGTGTTTCCTCAGTATTTGAAAACACCAGGCATTAACCTCCTGGCTCTGTTTTCTAACTTTGGATAACAGATTGTGTTATGTGCTGTTCTGTATATTACTGAAGCAACTAGTCCATGTTAAAATGAAAACTAACAACACTAAAGAGGAGCCCTTTGTAGACAAAGTACCTTAGGGGCAGTCTCAACACCCTTCCACTGTAGTAATCCAAGAAAATAGTCCATGTAACCAGGTGAGAAAGAGTTCAACAAGTAATAGCATTGCTCAAGAGCAGGTGGTGGGAAAGAAAAGGGTTAGCTTTCATGGGAGTACTCCTTTCTTTCTGAAAGTATCTTTCCCACCTATAATCATTAGCCTTTCTCTCAGAATTGCATCTTTGAGCCATTTGGGATAGACTACTTGAGTATTTTTAACTCCAAAGTGACCACAAGGTAGTTTCTTTGCTTCTTTCTTTCAGACACTCATGTCTCAATGACAAGCATCAGTACTCTTGTGACTTTACCTTTCCATCACAGCAAAAGCCTCCTGATGGTACTCTTCAGTTTATCTCATTTCTGTTCAGTTTATCCTCTGTAACACTTGCAGTTCCAAAGTAAAGTGTTTTTGTACCACGTCTTTGCTCAAAAGCCAATACAGGAAGTCTCAAACAGTGTTGTTGCAATATAAATCAGTATAGTCATTGTGGAGAACAAACTAAAAATAGATCTATCATATGACTCCATTACTAGAAATATATCTAAAAGAAGTGAAATCAGCATGCCAAACAATTGGCTATATGTCCATGTTTACTGCAGCACTATTCACAACAGCTGAGATATGAATTCAGACTAGGTGCCCATCAACACACAAATGAATAAAAAAGCTGCATATATACATATACATATATAAGTATATATATACATATGTAAGAATATATATATATATATGTATGTATATGTATATATGTTTCAGCAGTAAGATTACTAAGCAATGAAGAATATGAAACCATGTCAGTTGCAGCAAAATGGATGGAACTAGAGAACATTATATTAAGCAAAATAAAGCAGGCACAGAAAGCCAACTACTGCCATGTTCTCTCATATATAGAGGCTGGGAAAAAAAGTTAATGTGAAAGGTACAAGAAAAAATTACATACAAGAGCAATTATGTGGACAAGAGTGTTCTATTTAGAGACTGAGATAAGCACTTGCAATTATAAAATCTAAAGAAAACTTTTGTTCAATCTGACATTGTACAATGAGAATGTTTTAAAACTTGAGCTCTTGAGAATGATAGAGCAATATTTTTTTTTTAAATCGGTACCAGGTATTGAACTCACAACTGCGTGCTTGCAAGGCAGGCACTTATGCCACTGAGCTAAATCCCCAGCCCCTATAGATAGAGCAATATTTTTTGAAAAGATATGCACCAAAATGTTAACAGTTATCAATTCTATTTTGTGGCATTTTCTAAAGTTTTAGTGTAAATACAAATTATTTTACAACATAAAAACATAGTTATATTTAAATAAGTTATTATAATGTATTTTAAGACAAATGTGTACATGTATTGTGATAAGGTTTAAATGAAATGATATCACACAAGATAGCAGCATCATTTAACAATTTTAAATTTTTCTAGGACTAATATGATTCCCATTTCTTCTTTAAAAAATAAAAACATTATACACTGGTAAAAATATAAATGAAGTAGCACCATCTGAGATGCAGATGGAACTCGTCTGGTGAAGTGTGAGGAAGCGCTATGTCACATCTCCTTAGCTGCTCCCTTCAGTGCTAACTTTATCATCATCGAGGAAAGCAAGAAGTAGGACAGCTGCTCATGGCCCCACATAGCTCATCAAAAGTGCTGAGAAAAAAGGTAAATAATTTCTTATGAATTTAAGGAAAATGGAAATCAAAACTACTTTGAGATTTTATCTCCTCCCAGTCAGAATGGCTATCATAAAGAACACAAAAAAATAAATGCTGGTGAGGATGTGGGGAGAAAGAAACCCTCCTACACTGCTTGTGGGAATGCAAATTAGTACAGCCACCATGGAAAAAAGTATGGGCTTAAAAAAACTAACCCCGAATTATAAAGATTCCTGCATAGCCATATTTATTGCTGCATACTATACAACAGCCAAGTTATGGAACCAGCTTAGGTGCCCATCAACAGAAATTTGGATAAAGAAAATGTGATATTGTTACAGGCAGCTGAGTTAGATAGAAATATAGGTAAGTCAGTCAGGGCTGGGCCCTGGAAGAAGCCAGTGCAGAAGGCTAAATACCTTGTAACTGTCGGGGAGGCAGATACCTCCTCTCTGGGCCAGACCTCAAGACAAAAGATAAATCAAATGTACTCACATACTTCCTAAGGTTAAGCATCTGGAAATGATATTCTAAATAGGTCTCTATCACCCTGAAGACCCAGGAGTCACCATCCCAACCCCCTACAGGAAGAGTCACTGTTCTGTATTCATGCTGCTTCCTACATGACTCATTTCCCCATTTGTCCCTGATTTAATCAATTTTACCTATACAATTAATCTTATTAGTTGACCATAGTTTTGTCCTGCCTCATGCCCACCTTGAAAATTCCCACATTTTCCCACCTTAGACCTGCCTCACTTTGTGGTTTTGCTCTATAAAAGTCTCTAGAAAACATAGAGTCTTTGGCAATCCACTCAGGATCCCTTTTTGTCTCTCTCAGAAGCTTTCTTTCTCCCAATAAACATATTCTGCTCTAAACCCCTGTTATTCCTAAAATTCATTCTTTGATTTTAGTGAATACGAACTTGTACTGGACATATAGCAGATTGGGAGTTTCATTCCCCTAAATCAATATGGTTGGAAAAATGCAAAGTGTTTAAATTTCTTTTATTTTTTCACAGTAAAAGATACATTGCCACTAACCCCCTTAAAATACTCCCCCACTTCAAACATACTTATTCCATTATTATGAGGCTTAAGTGAGACAAACCATTCTCTGAAGCTGGAAAATCCTTTTCCATGAGTGTCTCCAGTACTATCGTGACTGTCCCCAGTATTCTGAATCCATTCAGAATGTTTGCTTTTCATGGTCATTTTGACTTTGGGGAAGAGCCAGAAGTCACAGAGTGCCACATCTGTGAATAAGGTGTTTGAGGACACACTGTAATGTTTTTACCAGCCTGCCTTTTTGTTGGCTAGCACTCTGAAGTAGCTTGCATTGTATTTTTATCACATCTCATAAGAGATTCACAAAAGTGAGCTTCTATGATTGCTTCAAAAAGTGGCAAGAGCAAAGAGATACGCATGTCTAAAGTGAAGGGAGGTATTTTAAAGGGGATTAGTGGCAATGTAAATATCCATTGTATATTTTAATCAGCCTTTGTATATACAAAATGGAGTATTATCCATCCACAAAAAAAGAAGGAAATTTTGTCATATAGAGAAAACCAGAAGAATCTAGAGATCATCCTGTTAAGCAAAATAAACCAGGTTCAGAAGGATAAGTATTACTATTACATTTTCTCCCTAACACAGGCAACCTAAAAAAAGATGACAAGAAGGTAGAGACTATGATTAGACTAGAGAAACAGAGTAAGTGGGAAGGGTGTAAGGACAGATGATGGGGGCATAAATATGAGAAATACTGTTTATGAATTAAACTGCTCCAAAAAGTGTGAAGCTAGATGGGAAGGAGGGTGATGGAAGTGATTAAAATAGGTACATGTATAAATCTGTCAAAATAAAACACATTGATCTGTATAACCAATACTCACAAACAAAAAATGTGGAAAAATATACCAAAACCTAAAAATTAAAAAGCACTTATATTCCACTTTGTTATAGTCTATATCTAGATGCTCCACAAAGTTTCATGCCATTGTAATACTCAGACCATTGACTAACCAAATGCGCCACCATCTTGTTCTGTATGTGCCATTTTAAAATTAAGTTTCTGTTTCCTACTTAAGTTTCTGTTACAAAAGATAAGTTTCTGTTTCTTACATAAGTTTCTGTTTCATAAGATAAGTTTCCTTTTCCCCAAACTGATGCTTCACTTGCCACCCTCAATAACCAACCAACTTTCTCCCCGTGTTCTTACCACCCCAAATTCACCAATCATTGCTAATCTCATCCTCCCCATACCCACTATAAAGGTAACCACCCTTAGTTGTTAGGCACGCAGTCTAGAGATCAATCAACAGAGACTGCGTCGCCAGGCTTGGCAATAAAACTCCTTCACTCTTGATTGATTGGCTTTCATTTCTAAATCATCATTGCACCATTACAGCTATCATAGGGTTTTTTCAAAGGTTGCTGAATCTAGAGTGCGTGACTGATTTATAGTGCAATGCTAGGGTTAAGGGTAGGTGATTGTGAGATCAATTCATTGATTGGATTGGCACCACCCTAATCCCAGTAGATGGGATACAGTATGAAGAACAGAAAGAAGTTTGTCACTCTCTGTTGTTTTTGCTGTCCTCTGTCACCATGAACTGCTACCCCTCTGCCAGGCCACACTGCCTTGTAGCCAACTGATTATGGATTGAAACCTTACAAATTGAAAGCTAAATAAAGCTTCCCTCTCTTTAACTTTGGGTGCCAGGTATTTTGTCTAAGCAATGAGAAAAGTAATCAAGATATCCATGGAGGCCACTGAGACCCAGATTCCAGCTTTGGGCCCTCACCGCATGCTCTGGTGGAATCCTAGAGCACGGAAAGGGACTTTGAGCCTGCTCCCAGGCGGTAAGACCACCCACTGCATCCCAGACCACCCCGGCCGCATACAGGGATAGGGGCCTAACTGGATCATACCCAGTGACCGCCAAGCAGCCAGTGGGACCCAGATTCCAGCTTTGGGCCCTCACCACGCGCTCTGGCAGAATTCCAGTGCATGGAGGGGGACTTTGAGCCTGCTCCCAGGCAGTAAGACCACACGCTGCATCCCAGACCACCCCCGGCCACACACAGGGATGGGGCCTAATCAGGCCACACCCAGTAACCACCAAACAGCCAGTGGGACCCATATTACACCTTTGGGCCCTCACTGCTCACTCTGGCAGAATCCCAGAGCACAGAAAGGGACTTTGAGCCTGCTCCCAGGCAGTAAGACCACCTTCTGCAGCCCAGACCACCCCAGGCTGCACACAGGGACGGGGAGGCCCTAATCAGGCTACACTCAATGATGGCCAAGCAGCCAGTGGGACCCAGATTCCAGTTTTGGACCCTCACCGCGTGCTCTGGTGAAATCCCAGCACATGAAAAAAACTTGGAATTTAGGTCCCAGGTGGTGAACCTTGGACTACAGTGGATTAACTGTGCCAGTGAATGAGTATGCCCCTAAAAGAGAGGTATACAGTGGGTAGTACTAAAGCCCCCTCCAACTAACTCTAAGACCTTGATGAGTCTGAAGAGACTACACACAGAAAACATCAGGCAGAATGAAAATGACAAAACAAAAAAGCAAAATACAGTCTCAAACATAGTCCACCAGAAGAAAGTGCAGGAGATATTGAAATAGAGGACCCCAAAAGTAACATACCGGGAACCTCTGAAAAGATAGTGAGCGAAATAAAAAAAACAACTCCATGAAGCTATAGAGGAAATCAAATTAGAAGTACTCTCCCACGTAAAGACAGAAATAACAACCTTAGTAAAGGAGTTTCTGAGCACAGCTAAAGAAGAAATTGAGAAAAAGTACAGGAGCATGGGAAACTTATTGAAACCTTGAATGAGCAATATAGAAAACAAGCAAAATTCATGAAACGAACTCAAAGAGACATCTAAGAAACAAGAAATTCTATTCAAAGCTTGCAAAACCACTTAAATGAAGCTGAGGATAGGATTTTGGAACTTGAGGACGGGATCACAATTAGTGATCATGAAAGAAGAGAACTTTTAAAAATAACAAAGCAGCATTAAATGACAATCCAACAACTTCAAGATGATGCGAAGAACAACAATATAAGATTAATAGGTATCAGTGAAGAAGCAGAAGTCAATGCAAATGACATAGCCAAAATATTCACAGATGTAATAGAAGAAAATTTCCCAAACATGGGGAAAGAATCTGATATGCAGATAAGTGAGGCATTTAGAACACCAAACAGTCACAATCAACATAAATCGACACACAGACACATAATAATTAAGATCACAGACATACAACATAAAAACAGAATATTAAAAGCTGTCAGAGAAAAGACACAATTCACCTATCAAGGAAAGCCCATTAGAATCAAGGCAGACTTTTCAGCACAAACCCTCAAGTCAAGAAGAGCTTGGAATGAGGTATTTCAAGCCCGGAAAGAAAACAACTTTCAACCCAGACTATTGTACCAGCAAAACTTTCATTCAAATTTAATGGAGAAACAAGATACTTCCATGACAAAGAACAACTGAAGAAATTCACATCCACCAAACCAACTGTAGAAAGAGTACTGAAAGACATACTAAACAGAGATGAAAATGACCACAATCCCCAAAACAACAACAGAAAGAAACCACAAGTTAGAATAAGCAATTAAATAAGGGGAAAAGCAGAAAGCAAACAACTGGAACATAACATGGCAAAGTCAAACCAGTATATATCAGTGATTTCCATAAATGTAAATGGCCTCAATTCACCTATAAAAAGAAATAGATTGACAGAATGGATCGAGAAACAGAATCCCACAATATGCTATATAAAAGAAACACATCTGACCCAAAAGGAAACTCATAGATTAAAAGTCAAAGGATGGAAAATAGTATTCCATGCAACAGGAACCCAGAAATAAGCAGGGGTAACTATTCTAATTTCAGACCATGTGAAGTTGAAACCTAAAATGATTAAGAGAGACAAAGAAGGTCACTACATACTTGTTAGTGGTAAAATTCAAGAGGAAGAACTAACAATTATAAATATATATGCACCAAATACAAGAGCACCCAACTGTGTAAGACAGACATTAATGGACATGAAAAACCAAATACACAAGAACACAATTATAACAGGGGATCTTAACAGCCCATTGTTACAAAGAGATAGATCAACTAGACAAAAAGTCAGCAAAGAAATAACAGAACTGAATCATACCTGTGAGCAATTGGACTTAGTACACATTTAGAGTGTTCCACCCAACCACATCAGAATACACATTCTTCTCAGCTGCACATGGGACATTCTCCAAAATAGACCATATATTATCCCATAAAACATTCTTAAGTAAATGCAAAGGTATTGAAATCATACCATACATAATATCTGACCACAGCACACTTAAATTGGAAATTAATGGCAAAAGAAATTGCAAAAACTACACAAATACATGGAAATTAAGTAACAACCTTTTGAACAACCAGTGGGCTACAGATAAAATTAAAGAAGAAATAAAGCAATACCTACAATTCAATGAAAACATAGAAACAACATACTGTAATATATGGGATGCAATGAAAGTGGTCTTAAGAGGGAAATATATAGCAATAAATTGTCATATCAAGAAAACAGAATGAGCACAAATAAACAACCTAATGTTCCATCTCAAGCTTCTAGAAAAAGAAGAGCAAGCTAAACCCAAAACTCATAGAAGAGAGGAAATTGTAAAGATTAGAGCAGAAATCAATGCAATTGAAAAAAAAACAAAGAATTAATGAATCAAAAAGCTGGGTTTTTGAGAGAATAAACAAAATTAACAAAGCCCTAGCTAACATTATCAAGAGAAAGAAAGAAAAAACCCAAATTCATT
>PVLA01000618.1:284147-312468 GCA_004027455.1 Hydrochoerus hydrochaeris
ATTACTACAGATCCCATGGAAATTCAAAAGATCATGAATACCTACTTTGAAAATCTCTACTCACATAGAGTGGAAAACACAGAGGAAATGGACAGATTTCTAGAAACATATGAACTACCAAAGCTCAACCAAGAAGATATAGCAATTTTGAACAACCCAATATCAGCTATTGAAATTGAAAATGTAATTCAAAACTTACTAACAAAGAAAAGACCAGGTCCTGATGGATTCACAGCTGAATGCTACAAGAAATTTAGAGGCAATTTGATGCCAATACTCCTTAAACTCTTCAATGAAATTGAGAAAAAAGCAATCCCCCCTAAATCATTCCTGGAGACAAGTATTACTCTGATATCAAAACCAGAGAAAGATCCAACCTAAAAGGAGAACTATAGACCAATCTCACTAATGAACACTGATGTAAAGTTTCTCAATAAAATACTGGCAAATAGAATGCAGTAAATCATCAAGAAGATTATACATCATGACCAAGTGGGGTTCATTCCAGGAATGCAGGGATGGTTTCACATACTCAAATCAATAAATTGTAATACACCACATCAACAGAGCTAAAAACAAAAATCACATGGTCATCTCAATAGATGCAGACAAAGCTTTCAACAAAGCCCAACACATGTTCATGATAAAAATCCTTCAGAAATTCGGAATACATGGTGTTTACCTCAACCTTATAAAGGGCATCTATGACAAACCAACAGCCAACATTATACTAAATGGACAAAAAGTGAAAGCTTTCACTTTAAAATCAGGAACAAGACAAGGATGTCCACTATCACTACTCCTTTTCAATATAGTTCTGGAAACACTAGCCAGGGCATATAAAGACAAGAGAGAGAAATAAAAGGAATAAAGATAGGAAAGGAAGAAGTTAAATTATCACTATTTGCAGGTGACATGATACTCTATATAGAAGACCCAAAAAACTCCATTAAAAGACTACTAGAGGTAATAAACAAGTTCAGCAGTGTAGCTGGATACAAAGTCAATGCTCAAAAATCAATAGCATTCCTGTACACAAAAAAACCTACTGAGAGAGAAATTATGGAAATATCACCCTTTATAATAACATCTAAAAAATGAAATACTTAGGAATCAACCTAACTAAAAATGTAAAAGACCTATATGATGAAAATTATACTGCACTGAAAAAGGAGATTGAAAAAGATATTAGAAAATGGAAGGACATTCCTTGCTCTTAGTTAGGAAGAACCAACAATGTGAAAATGGCCATATTCCCAAAACTGTTATACAATCCCAATCAAAATACCATTGACATACCTCACAGATCTAGAGAAAACTCTACTAAAATTCATTTGGAAACAGAAGAAACCTTGAATAGCAAAGGCAATTCTGGGCAACAAAGGCAAGGCAGGAGGCATCTCAATTCCTGACTTTAATCTATACTACAAAGCCACAGTGATAAAATCAGCATGGTACTGGCAAAGAAATAGACCTGAGGATCAATGGAACAGATTAGAAGATGCAAGCACAACTACAAAGACACTCAGCCACCTATTATTTGACAAAGGGGCTAAATATGTCCACTGGAAGAAGGACAGCCTCTTTAATAAATGGTGTTGGAAAAATTGGCTCTCTACATGCTGAAGACTGAAACTAGATCCATGATATCACCATGCACAAAACTAAAGTCTAAATGGATCCAAGACCTCAATATTAAAACAGAAACACTAAATCTACTGGAAGACAAGGTAGGTAGAAGTCTTGGAGACATAGGGATAGGCAGAGAATTCATGAACAAAATGCAAACTGCACGGAAACACTTCAAAGAATCAACAACTGAGATCTCATATTATTGAAAAGTTTCTGCACTTCAAAGGAAATCACTAACAGAGTGAAAAGAAAACCCACAGAGTGAGAAAGAATTTTAGCCAGCATCCCCTCAGACAAAGGACTTGTGTCCAGAACATATAAAGAAATGAAAAACATCAAGCCCCCCAAATTCAAAGACCTTCTCCAAAAATGGGCATCTCAGATGAACACACAGTTATCAGAGAAAGATATACAAATGACAAATAAATACATGAAGAAATGTTCACCATCACTAGTCATTCGAGAAATGCAAATTAAAACAACATTGAGATTTCACCTCACTCCAGAAAGAATAGCTGCCATTAACAAATCAACTGATAACAAATGTTGGCGAGGCTGTGTGGAAAAGGAACACTGCTCCACTATTGGTGGGAATGTAGACTGGTGCAACCACTATGGAAATCCATATGGAGAATTCTCAGAAGACTAGGATTGGACGTTCCATTCAATCCAGCTATTCCCCTCCTGGATATTTTCCCAGAAGAACTGACAAGTTCATATCACAATGATATATATGCACCCATGTTCATAGCAGCATGATTTGTAATAGCTAAATCTTGGAAGCAACCAAGATGCCCATCAACTGCAGAGTGGATGAAAAAGATGTGGTATTTTTACACAATGGAATATTACTCAGCTATAAAAAAGGATGATCTTGAGGCCTTCACAGGTAAATGGAGACAACTTGAGACTATTCTCATTAGTGAAATAAATAAGAATCATAATTATAAATATCACATTGTGTCTCTAGTGTAAAAAGTGATAAGAACTATAAGAGTAATAAAACCCAAAATGTGTAATTGCTATTGTAAAAAAGAGAGGAAAAGAAAGGGATATAATTGCATGTATGTTTGAGTGTGTAAAATAGATGACCATATTGCTGAATCTTTGTTGGATCTTTGAGCAGAACTGTTTGCAGTCTCACTGTTTGAATGTCTACTATGTATCCATTAATTTTGTAACTTGAACAACTACATCCAAAATGACAATATGTAATTTATCAACTAGTGATGTCTTAATGTTTTTTCTCTTTGTTTCTGTTTTCTTTAAAACTCTGTATTGTTGCTTCTGTTTTTCTTTTGCTTTTCTCTTTAAATAAAATTTTTTAAAATGCATAATTACTATTGTAAAAAAAAGAAATAGGAAGTGCTATAATAGATATAACTGCATGAATATTTAAGTGTATAGGATTGATAACCATACTTCTAAGCTCTTGTTGGATTGTTGAACAGGTCTGTTTGCAGTCTCACTGCTTGAGTATCTACTTTGTATGCTCTAATTTTATAAGTTGAAGAACTATTTCTAAAAGGACAATATGTAATTTATCAACCAGTGATCTCTTCCTGTTTATCCTTTTTTTGAAATTGTGTAATATGTCTACCTTTTTTCTGTTTTTTTTCCTCTTTTAAGAAAATTTAAAAAAAAAGATACCCATGGAAAGCAGAAAAAAGATTATTATTATGAATGCTAGCCTCCCTTTTGCTTGAGGTTTTCTGATTCATCCTTTTACCATTGAATATATGCATTTTTTTATTTTTTCATTATGTTTTACCTTCAACTGAAAGCACTTAAAATGACTAGATCACTGGCTCCCTTTTGAAAATGAGGAAAGTGTCTTATATGGGCCACACAGTATTCAGTATTTAAGAGACTAAGTAGTGTTATTTAAAATCCAGTATTGGATGATAGCAGTGAGGAGAGTTAATAACCATGCTCAGTTTGACATCTGTGGGGTTTTGCTCACCAAACAGTTTGCATCTTCTTCCTGGATGCTCAGCCATGGTGAGAGTAGCTCTATGGCTATTTGTGTGAAGATGATAGCTGTGCAGCTGGACAAAAAGAATGAGTTTAGGGATAGATAGAATCAAAGATTGGGTGAGGGAGGTGAGGAGAGGGAGGTACTGACAGTGACCACCAGAGGTCTAGTATGAGCAGCTGCATTAACAGAAGAGCCTTATAATAGAAATTGTTAAACAGATAATGGGATCATATTGTTTAAGGGAAATCTTAGCTCATCTTGACACAGGTGAAAACAATGGAATGTGTGTGGAAATTGTGTTTGCTGCTCACAACCCTTGTCCTAAAAGTCTCTCTTGTACCATCTTTCCTTCCATTTTTCCACCCACTGGCTAAACACAGAGATTCTAAGGCCTTGTTTTCAGATGGAGTCATAAAATGAAAGGAGATTGCATCCCTAAGTGATCAATTGGGAAGTAGATTAGTTTTCTGTTGTTACTATAACAACTAACCACTAACTCAGTAGTTAAAAACAATATAATTTATTCTCTTACTGTTGTGAGGGTCAGGAATTCTAAAATGGGTCATCTAGAGCTGTGGTTTCTCTAGGGGCTTAAAAAAATTCTATTTCCCAGCCTTTGTTAGTTTCTGGAAATCACCAGCTTTTCCAGGTTTGTGGACCCATCCTCTCAGCAGCTCAGAATCTCTCGGTCTCACTCCTTCTGCTTCTGTGTCTGTCTTGCCTTCTTCTTTCCTTTGTAAGAGTCCTTATAAATTACATTAGGCTCACTAGATAATCCAGGAAAATCTTCCCCTCTCAATATCCTTAACAAGCCAAAGTCTCCTTTCTTAAGTAAAGCAATAGATACATAGGTTCTAGGAATTAGGACACAAACTTCTCTAGAGGGAAAGGTCATTATTCTGTCTACCCCAGAAGCTATCTCAGACTTTACATGAGTGATGGAAAACCTTCCATTGTGTTAATCTACTAACATCTGGGGGTCTGTCTCTTACTAGCTGATTTTACTGTAAGTAATAATATATGTAAATAAAACAGTAAACATCTGTTCCTAGCTAGATTACTGTTAGGACAGCAACCCAACCTTACTCCATTTTGCTTCCAAATAATTGCCCTCTATATAATAACATGCAATTCTACTCAGTGTTTATTAATGAGATGAGGATGTCTGAATAATAGATAGAAATAGACTAGAAGTAGCTGAAAACTTTATGTTAGCAGATAGCTTCAACCTTTACCCATATTAAAACTTTAATAAGAATTTTAACACCTAAGAAAAATCGGCTCATTTACATATTACCTTTCTTTGCATGAATGATTTATGGTAAAAGTACTTCCAGGAAATGAAATGGTATAAAAAGAAGCAAGGGCTCACCAAGATCCATGTGAGACCAATAACTCATGAGCAAGGTCTAAGTAATCATGCACTTAAAGTACATTTTTTTCTCTATTTCATGTAATGTGGGAGTTTGGAATTATTACACCAAGGTCAAGTCAACCTCAATGTCTATGTATTTTACTTTCTATAAACTTCCATTGCAATCATGACTGGATTATCTCCAAATGTTATTTTTATGAGAAGAAAAACTAAAAGATGAGTTGGGATCATATTCCTTTTGGACATTCATCACCCGCAAATTCCTTATTAGTCTAATGAGTGTTCACTGGGGGAAAAAAACTTTTTAATGTACTTTCATGTTTTCCAATTTAGAAAAAGAACAAGACTTTAATGTGAATGCATTTTTAACATTTTCCATGCTTTGGGGAAGCTGCTTTTAGAATGAAAATGTAATGAATGTTTTTAATCATACTAAAATGGTTTGCCAAGAATCTGTGGTTTAATTCAGCTTTTCACTGACAACAAAATAGAAAAGACCAAACATATTTATCATCTAGGGCTCCTCATTTCTCAACATGGCTACCTATTTTTTAAATATATTTGAAAAACAAAACTCATCCAGGACCATAGCAGCAATTAAGCCTGCCCAGTTAATTTTCACAGCCCTCTTTTCTCACATAAGTCTATATGGAGCATTCCTCTCTTCCAGGAAGTCCTGACCCCATCTCTCCAAGCTGGTTCTCACCCTCAGTACACACTTCCCGTACCCCCAGGTACATCCCCACCCCCTTTCCTCATTTTGTTCTCAGTGTGCCCTTCAGGTTTTCAATAAATTCCTAATGCCATCCATGAAAATGTCACTGCCGAGAAGATTTAAGTCCTGTTTTTCTATGCAGGCCTTTAACTTCAAAATAAACAACCTGCTTTCCATGAGCTTGTCCCCAGATTTAATCTGAACAGAAATCAAAAACAGACTTCTCTCTCATTTTTCTTTTCCTTGTTTTGAATCAAAATCTCAGAGATTCCACCTAAATGTCTCCCTGCCGCCATCACTGCCCCATTCCCACGTCACAGCTGTACTTTGTAACATGCGACAACCAAACAGCAGTGATAGTCTAATAATGCCTTTCTCTTCTCGGTGGTCTAGAAGATAGCAAGTATCAAGGGCAGATAGAGTTGAAGACTTTAATAAAAAAAACGATAGAGATTTTTGTGCACAATAAAAAACTGATCTATAAATGCTGATTCTTGAGAAAGAAAGAATGGATGCAGAAAATAAATCATCTTAGACAAAGAGTTTGGTTTTTCTTCCTAAACAAGATACCTGTGTAATTTCTTCACTGATACAATGAAGTCACCAGAAACCGAGATATTTAATATGTTTCTATCATGAAACATGCTTTGGAATAAAGATGAGTAGGTATATAATAATCACAATCCAAATCTTCAATTTAAAAAAAACTCAAAAATATTTTTCAAAAACTCAAATATTTCAAAATATTCTTTAGATCACCTATTTTGTCACTGCGTCTGGTAACTTCTGCCTCAAGAACTACTCCAAAGGATAAAGTAGTTAGTGGAACCCGAAATATACAAAGCACCCTGAGAAAGTGAAACGGGAGGAATTATCTAAAAAAGGAAGGCAGAGGACATTATTAATAATGTATCAGGATTTAAAAGCCACATTATTCTCATTGCTCTGTTTAGTTTGATTTTATTCTGTACCAATCTGTCTAGATTTGAAAGCACAGACAGCTACCTCAAAAACAGCAGGATATACTACGGTAAATATCCTTAATTTCCTATTTCTTAAACTGAAGCCCTGTATTACTTAAACTGCCTCACTATGACTGATCTTATTTCAATCTGGTTTGTTAGATTGCTGTTTTGTCTTGACTGATTTTACTCAAATTTGGTATGCTTGATAATATCAAGTCTGAGAGTATACGCAACTATTTTGAAGATGACAAGATTCAACAGGATACTCATTCCAGTTGGATTATTAAATGCTTTTGAAGTTATATAATGTCTCCAGTGTTTTGTTTTTATTAATGTTGCTATGTACTGCTATGTCCAATTATACTATGCCCAATGATATAGACAATTCTATTGAAAATAACAAGAGACATCATAGTAACTACTGTAGATCACCTAGTATTGGGGTTCTATATGACTTTTTCATTTTGTGTTTTTCTAGGAATTTGCTTTGTTGTCTTGTGTTGATTTGTTCCTCCCTCTAATACAGAAAGGATATACGTGTAGAGATTCACACATGCATAGAACTTCTAAACAGTTTATGAGAATTGACTATAGTTATTGTAAAAAAAAGAGAGTAAAAGAAAGTACTCTAAAGGATACTGCATGTATGTTTAAGTGTGTAATATTGATAACCATATTACTAAGTTTTTGTTGGATAGGTGAACAGAAATGGTTGCAGTTTCACTGTTTAAATGCCCACTTTGTATTCTTTACTTATGTAACTTGAACAACTACTTGTAAGAGGAAAATATGTGATTATCAACTAGTGATTTCTTACTGTTTTTTTTGAAATTATGTATTATTTCTACCCTCTTTCAGTTTTGTTTTGTTTTGTTTTTTCTTTAAATAAAAAAAAGAACTACTCCAAAGGACATGGGACAATAGAATTTATTCAAGAACTTCAGAATTCTACACTAAAAGGTATGATTAAAGCATAAAAATATTACTATTCAAACTACTTAGAGACAGTTATGGTCTAATTTAGTTCTTTGATGTGAAGCAGTTCCGAACTGGTTTTACTGGAAACACAAATTCCATTACATTCTAAATTCAATTGCAAAATTTCACAGAAAAGAATCCAGTAATACATACAGTTCTTCAATTTTCTTGCTAAGATTCAAAGTTTTGCTTATCTCAAGTTATGGAATATGAATTATTTCAGTGAATCAACTTCTAATTTCAAGGAGATTTGGGGAACAACTCATTAATTAGTCTTTATCATCCTTGCTTAAACCTTGCCAAGCATCTCTCTCCCGAAAGTAAATTAAAAGCGAGAGGAGAAAGAATCTGAATGACCTGCCACAGCACAGCTGGCTAGTTGAGAGATGTCTTCAAAAGACCTATCATTCTGAAGAATGACATAATTTTAGTTCCAAACACTAAGCGTGCTCAGAAAAAGTTATAAGGCTGGGCAAGGAAAAGTCAGAGTAATAACTTGTGTGTATGTGTGAATAGACTACTTGGGTGAATATCTACAACTGACAACTTATGCATATTCATTATTTATCACTCATTTTTAATAGTTTTCCTGCTTAAAAATATTTCTTTACCTTAAAAAATTCAGATCTTTTTTAATTTTTAATTATTACCAACATTGAGCATATTAACTTGTATTACCATTATGTATTTTTAATTGTTAGCATAAGTTTTTTAGCCACAATTCATTAAATGAGCACCTAAACCAAACCTTACCAGTTCATGTCAATTTAAAAAGTAAATTTTCTTTTCTTTTAGTCACCAGGAAACATATTTTAAAGGAAGACACAAAGTAAATAAACTTACAAATAATCGTTTTTTGAATCATAGAAAGACCTACCTTTGTGTGCTTCCAGACACAGTGTAAAGTACTTTGCATGAATTATCTGATTTAATTCTCATGAACACTCTTCAAAACTCCTTGATCAATAAGGAATTGAAGGCTCATAGAGGTAAAGTAATTTGCTCAAACCACATAGCTAGAAACTGGCCTATCGTCCAGATCTGTAAGGACAAAGTACTTGATTCCCATATGGAGACAAATTACCACTTGCAAATTGTAATGTGACAGCTGCTTTTACACTGTGGCAGGGATACTACAATGTATAACTATGATTCGTGCCATAGTATAATAACCCATAGCCTGATGTTGATGTTAGCAAATGTCCACTCAATTTCCAATCCCTCTTTTGTCTAGGCAAGGTTATAATACAGACAAGTTGTTACCAAAAGAATGTGAGCAAAACTGTTACCACTCGCAAGCCTCACTATAAAAAAGGAAAAAATAACTCCTAAAAGATTGTCCATGTTCACCTACTATCCCATCATCCCTTTGATGAAAACTACAGTTGCCAGACAGCAATGTTTTCATGTAAGCAGACCTCTGTGATGTTTGAGACATACCTATCAGGGTCACTGATATTCAAATCAGCAGAGTGGTAAATAAAAACCAACAAAAATGTAAATTTCCTACATATTGCATGGGACATACTTGTACTAAAAAGTTAATTGTCATTTATCTGAAATTTAAATTTAATCAAGTGTGTCCAGATTTGATAAATCTAGAGCCCAAATGTCAACATCTCTACTCACCTTGTGTCTTAAATTACTTTTTACTCATCACTGGACAAAATACCCAGTACCCAAAAAGAAGGAAGGAAAGGTTTATTTCTTACAGTTCTTGGAGGTTGCAGTCTATATTCAGTTGGCTCCAAGGCACGGTGGCATGGCGGGGCAGCCATTCATGGCCACTGCAAACTTCAAGGCACCAACCAGCAAAAGAGACACACCCTTTTCCCACCATTACATCATATCCTGGCTTCACCCGTAGGCAGGGGTAGCACTCACACCACCAATCCAAGCACTAGACAAAGAGCCAATCACAAAGGCTAGATTTGGTCCAGTCCATAATTGCATGAGGCTTGGAGGCCACTGACATAAACTATGACACCTTGGAAGAAGCAGCATTCTGAAAGTGGCAGACCCAGTAATCACATGGGTCTAATGACTTCCTCCAAGGGTGCCTCCTTCTTTGAGCTTTACCTGAAGGGTAAATAAAGTTCAATTGTGTAAAGTCACAAGGTGTGCAAGCTAACTAATGCAATGAAATAATATTAATACGACCAATACTAATACAAAGGCTAGAGTTTGTTATTCATGATTTAAAGAGAGGCAGCAGGGAAAGTGAGAATCACTTTAGCTTAGAGTCACACCAGTGTGTCCCGAGTTCAAATTTCTGCTGACCCATCTCCTAGCTTTTGAGTCTAACTTCTCTGGCTGACTTCTTTGCTTATACAATAATAAACTGTATGCTATCTTGAGGAGATAGCATAAAATTAAATAAGATAATATACATTTAAAAACCTAGATTATTGTTGTAGTCAAAGGTTTCAAGGACAACAATTACATAGAGGACACATAATTCATAGTATTATTTATAATGGTCACCCAAGGAGTCAAAGAAAGTGCATGAAATCTGTCCACAACACTAAATACCTAGAAAATCCAGCCAAGGGCCTGGATTCCAAGGCAATCGCTTGCATGAGTTCAGCTGAAAACCTAGAGCCCACAACAATGACTCATGCAAGTCTGTTTCATGGATCTATGCTTGGTAGGCCCAAAGGGCATTGGTGGAAGCTAGAAAGTCTATTCCAAGGAGTGAAAGATCTGTGCCAGAAGACTGAGTGTTCTGTACTGGAGCCAAGAAGTGGCACTCAAAATAAGAACCAGGATTCCCCTAAAAAGTACCACAGTCATCTTCAGCAACAATGAGGTCCTGAGCTCCTCCAATGATGAGAACAGCTGAGTTCATATGAGGAAGCCAGCATGACAAACTTCTCCTGGAGATTAAACCGCACACATCATCCCCTCCAGAGCCAGGAAGCAACGCTCAAAGCACCAAAGCTCCCCCAAGGTGAACCACAGCCATTCTCAGCAGCCAGGTCCCAAGCTCTTCCCATGATAACAGCTGAGTTCACATCAGGGAAGCCAGCATGACAAGCTCCTCCTGGAGACCCAAACAGTTCCAAATGACAACAACACTTAGGAGAACTCACAATGCTACCCTTACTCTCCAGATCTCCTTTTTATGCTGGCAATAGTCCTCATGTGGGCCATCCATGCTCAGCACCATGCTGATTCAGTTTAGCTGGTGTTTAAGTTAAACACCAGTTAGCAAGCCACTGCAGGTATAGAACAAATACATAATACTCTGTTAATGCTATTATTGATCTACTATAAAAAAGAATAAACTAATTTTATTTCAATATTTTAGATATGAAAAATGATTAACTTTATGCCTTGTTAAATGAATGTTCATTTCATTATTATAATTAAGTTCACAGACTCACTTTTATAATTATCTACATTTTATCTCATTGTCTTTGAACACAGTAATTGACTTTGCTGATTTAGGCTAATGTCAGACTTTTTCCTGAGTCTTCTGATTGGAATATCACTACTAATCTCAGTTCATGGTCCTCAACACATGACCAAACAGGCATTTTGAACAAAGTCTAAAATTGTCTTTCCTCCTGATTGCTGAAACATCTCAAATTCAGGCTTATCAGATAGAGTTCAAAAGTCCCTTTCATTTGAAATTATATAGCCATTGAATTCCCCTATTGTTATTAAAAATCAGAATGCTCAGTATCATAAACCCAAAAGCTGAAGCTCAGTATCCCCATGAGCAAGGTCCCCAAGCATTCAGAACCTAGTTACTCCTAAAGCACAGAATTGGGGCCCTGCTTTGGATTTAAACAGCTATTCCCTATCAGGACAATTGAAGCTTAATTTAAAATCACTTTTTTAAATGGTGTTTGTTGAAACAACATTTTAATTAGATTTTTTAAGTCTTGGGTGATGAAATTAAGGTGTGTTTTCAGATATCTATTCTCATGAATTTGTTTTCAAAGAGGAAAACTGGAAAATGAAAGTGTATCCCTGGAATCATTGTGATTCAGAATAAATCAGCCTCCCAATTTCTAACCTTTATTACAAGATGAAAAAAAGGCTATTTAAGAAGAGATCCAAGCTGGAGCATGCAAACTTCCTTAACTTGTTTTCAAAGCCCTGTTGCACTGTACATAAATATGCTTTTCTCAGATTCCAAAAGGGATTTAGAGGCCTATAAAGAGTTTCAGCCATTAAAACCAGTAAAGTCAGGTTTTTTTTGAAAAACAAAAGAAAGTCACTTTTAAAGTACAGCGGTACCTCAGTACTCATCATTAATTCATTCCAGGAGACATGAAGAATACCAATAAAGAAGATATGGGGTTTTTATACAACAGAGTACTACTCTACCATAAAAAAGGACAAACTCGAGACATTTCTAGGTAAATGGCTGCACCTTGAAACCATACTCTTAAATGAAATAAATCAGACACACAAAACAACCTGCTCACCTCCCTGATAAGCAGCCATGGCTCTGGCAATCAGTGGCTGCCCCAGGGAGAGAACCAGCCAGCTTCTCCCAAGATCCGCACCATGTTGGAACTTAGAGTGCTAAGAAACCAAGCAACCCACTCGCCTCCCTGGTAAGCAAAGACTGGAGCTCCTCTGAAGAACCGCAGTCAGTCCCTCCTCATTTCCCTTTTATTGTATGCAGGCTACCTGCCCTGGGGAGGGAGTTTCTCTATAGCCACCTCATCTCTGTGCCCTCCTTTTATTTACAAAGTGAGGACCTTGACCCCATGCTGAATCACTTAATTAAACTTCTCAACTTCTCAAGTTGATACAATGTATCAACCACTACAAGTACCAAGGTAGGTAGTACTAAGGTATTACTGTAATATTTGCAGTGCCCAAGTATGATTCAAGCAAGGACAGATACTGCTAGGACAGCTGGAAAGAACATACTCACAATTTAGTTTCTTACACAGCTGAACATAGTCAGGTGCCACAGTGCATAATCACTGAATGGTTTTTCGTTTTCATCCATTCACTGCTTCATTTACACTTGTAATGGACTAGTAGTTAAATTCAGGTAGTTTAAGGAACATCAAAATTAATACTTAATTGAAAGAGGAACAATAACAGTGATAATTCTGAAATTGAAACTCATAATGATTTATCTGTATTTATGATTTATTGCATTTATCTGATTAAAATTCTTACATAGCAACTAAAGATATCTCCAATACTTCAAACATGAAGATGTATTGGGGGATGATTGTATTAAATTTGGCTCTTTCCTGTATTGGAAGTAGTCTGCTCACATCTGAAAGATATTACAAAGAAGTGCTTATAAAATAGAAGAAAAAATGTTTCATAGCTCATCACAAGGAAACACCAAAAAATTAGAAAATAAAGCAACTGTTTTCTATTTAAAGCATAAAATGAAAGAATTCCAAATGCCATATTTGTGACTATAGATATCATTTTTTTGTACTTTATATGTCACCAAACAAGGTTAATCTTTTCTTTTTCCCTACTATCCAAATGACAAGTACAGATAATTCAAAGAAAGACCTTAGGGTAATAGAAAGTGGTGGCCAGTCCTTGTACCTATTTTGGTAGCATCAGAACTTAAAGGCACTCCCACTGATCAAGTGTGTGACAACTGATTGATTGATTGATTTTTGAGACAGGGTCTCTCTACGCAGTTCAGGCTGGCTTTGAGCTCACTTTGTAGCCTAGGCTGGTCTCGAACTCACAATGAACCTCCTGCCTCAGCCTCCCAAGTTTTGAGATTACAGGCATAAGCCCCGGCATGTGACAATTTAAACATCAAAATAAACACTAGGGACCAGGGCTACAGCACAACAGTAGAATGCTTACTTAGCATATGTGAGGCTCTCTCAGCAAAGCAAAAAATAAAAATAAATAATGATAATAAAGGATTATAGCTTATTTAGTAAGCTAGGAATTCATGAGTTTATATTACATAAGTAAGCAAATATCTTTTTCTTTAGATGAGAACTGCAGCATTTATATGCAGAAGGAAATGTAGAGTCGAAAGTACATTATTTGGCAACCATTAGAGAAGTTTTCATTTGAAGCAGAAAGCTTCCAGGGATGCTGAAACTAATGAGTGAAAGCTTGATGGTAACCAAGGCATTTATTTCTTAGTTTCAAAGTATTGCCCTTATAAAGTGCTTGGTAAATTCAAAGAAGAGATAAGTTTCTTTGCAGTCAACAAACTCAAATCAAGATCAGCATAACCAGCCATGGAAAAATCAAAGTAGAAAGCAGCCCACTCACCTCCCTGGTAAGCAGCCATGGCTCAAGTGAGTGGCAGATGACCCAGGGAGAGAACCAGCCAGCCAGTGTCTCCCGAGATCCCACCACACTGGGACTTAGGGCACTGGGCAACAAAGCAACCCACTTGGCTCCCTAAGCAGCCATCAGCCTACTAGTGCATAGGCTGAGAATCAAAGATCCCATACTCCTCCTCCTGTTCCCCCCCACAATTAGCAAATGGGAGCCAGAGGTCTGAGCATCTCTTGGGAGGATGACCATATGCAATATAGCAAATATGGGGGATTTCCTGCTACCATCTCTTTGAAGGTAAATATTGTTATCACTGTTTTTGCTTTGTTCTGATTAATTGTATGGTCTATTCAATACTCTGTTTTGACAGACTTTATGATGTTCTGTATTTGGTTCGATTTTGCTGTACCTGCTTGAAAGGACAACTATTATGAAGATAACGAGATATACTAGGGTACCTATTACTATTATCCTGGTAACCTGCTGTGAAGTTCTGTACCAATTTCACTGAATTGTCTCAATTGGCTTTGTTCTGTCTTGTTCTGTTTTATTTTACTACCTTCAAAATAAAAAAATTTTAAAAATTTTTAAAAAAGAAAAATCAAAGTAATGTGCCACCTGATAGCATGCACGTGGGAGAACAGCAGCATACCTGAGATAGTGCTTCCAAAGGCACAGCCTGGGCCAGCTGTGGTGGTGTGCACCTGTAATCCCATTCTGGGAGGCCAGGGAGGTTCACAAATTTAAGTACAGCTTGGTCAACTTAGCAAGATCCTATTTTTAAATTTTAAAAACTAAATTTTTAATTAAAAAATTAAAATAAAAAGAGCTGGGGATGTAGCTCAGTGTGAAGGCCTTGGATTCAGTCTCAATTAATACACACAAACAAATACACACACATACACATGCATGCACACATGTGCACACACACACACACAGGTACAACTTGAATCTAGTCAAGAGGAAAAAGACCCAGTTTGGGGAATTCTATACAATAACTGGCCTATAATGTGCAAAGGTATAATGGCCATGAAAAGTCAGAAAAGAGAGTAACTTACAAACTGAAGTAGGCTAAGACATGACAGCATGTGACTCTTGGTCCCTTTGACTGTGAAGAAAGTGGTTGGCACAATTGAAAACTTTTCTCATGTTTATGTATTGGATCAAAGTAATACATGAAGCAAAATAAAAGATAGACGATAAGAAATAGGAAGATGCATCTTTTGCAAACAGGAAGGATACCAAGAGATAGAGGGTAGGGAAGGGAAAAAAGAGGAAGACATCTCTGAGAAGTAGTCATTTTATAAGGTTTTTTTTATATTACCAATAAAGCTACTTACTGTAAGCAGTTTACAAGCATTAACACAGGAATTAAGCTTTCAAAACAGAAAATGAGAAGACACAATGGAAATATGCAACCCCAGACTTCCACCTTACCAAAGGGGCCAGTGAGGTACCCACCTGGACTCTGAAGTGATAACAGTGGAACAGCAGATGACTGAGACACTAGAAAAAAAAATCAGAAATAATTTCTTAGCTATCTACAGAGATGATGACCATAATGGAGAAAATGATTAGTGAATCTAGACTATACAGAGGAAAAAAATAATGGAGCTTAGGAAAATGATTCAAACCATGAATGCTCAACATGGGAAAGGAATGTAATCCATAAAACAGATTCAATCAGATATCTGGGAGATTAAAAATTCCATTGAAACTATATGCAGCAGAATGAAACAATGTGAGGACAGAATATCTGATATAGAATTCAGAATTTTGGTTAGCAATTATGAAAAGAATTATTTCTTAAAAATTATCAAAGGAATATGAAAACTCTATCCAACAACTGCTAGATAATGCAAAGAATAATAAGATAAGACTGATCAGAGCCAATGAAAAAGCAAGAGATGGTGCAAATGACAAAAAAACACCTGTTCACAGAAGGAATGGCAGAAAACTTCCCAAGCAGGAAAAAAGAATTTGACATAAGGGTAAATATGTCATGTAGCACCCTATTAGACATGATCCAAAAAAATCTACACCAAGGCATATAATAGTCACTCAGAAACTCAGTATAAGAACAGAATATTAAAAACTGTTAGAGAAAAGAAACAAATCACCTCTAAAGGAAAGACCATCAGAATCACAGCAAACTTCTCAGGGCAAACCCTCAAGTTAAGCAAAGCTTGAAGTATGTCAGCCCCTATCAGATAACAGCCTCCAACCCAGACTGATGTACTCCACAACATTATCTTTCAAAATTGTTGGAGAGTTGAGCTCAAATTAACAACGTGATGTTGAACCTCAACCTTCTGGAAAGAAAAGAGCAAGTCAAACCCAAAGCACATACAAGGAAGGAAATATAAAGATCAGCACAAAATTAATTCAGAGACAAAGAAATCAATACCAAGAGTCAATGAATTAAAGAGTTGGTTCTTTGAAAGAGTAAATAAAATAGAAAATTCCTTATCAAACTTTATCAAAAAAAGGAAAGAAAAGATGCAATTAGGAAGGAAAAGGTGAAATTACAACAGAGTCTGCATAAATCCAGATCATCAATACCTACTCTGAGAATCTGAATTCTAATATGGTAGAAAACACAGAAGAAATGAATTGGTTCCTAGATACATATAAATTACCAAGAATAAATCAAGAAGATATAAACAAATTTTAAGTAATCCAATGTCAGTCAAGTAAATTGAATATGTAATTTAAAACCTACCAACAAAGAAAAGCCCAGGTCATAGCAAACTCACTGATGAATTCAACAAGAAATTTAGAAATAAAATTCCACTACTCTTCAGACTCTTTAGAGAAATTGAAAGGAAAACAATACTCTCAAACTCATTCCTGGAAGAAATGTTACCTTGATATCAAAACCAGAGATGGATCCAACCAAAAAAGAGAACTATAGACTAAACTCTCAGTGAACACAGATACAAAAATCCTCAATAAGATACTGGCAAACAGAATGCAACAAATCATCAAGATTATACCCTATTACTAAGTAGGATTCATCCCAGAGAAAAAGGGATGTTTCAACATATAAAAATCAATAAATGTAACACACGATATTAACAGAGCCAAGGAAAAAAATCACTTGATCATCTCAATAAATGTAGAAAAATCATTTAACAAAGTTCAATACCCATTCATAATAAAAACTATAGAAAATTAGAATAGATGGTCTTTATCTCAATCTGATAAAACCCATCTATGACAAACCTTCAGCCAACACCATACTAAATGGTCAAAAACTTCAAACTTTCACTGTAAAATCGGGAGCAAGACAAGGATGTGCACTCTCACTACTCTCATTCTATATAGTTCTGAAAACAGCCAGAGAAATTGACAAGAGAAAGAAACAAACAAAAAGAAAGAAGTCAAATTATCATTATCTGTGGATGAAACGATACTTTATAGAGAAGACCACAAAAACTCCACCAAAAGACTTGAGACTTAATAATGAAATTCAGTAGCATAGCCAGATACAAATTCAGCACTCAAAAATCAATAGTATTCCTGTACACAAATAGCAAACTTGCTCAGAAATTAGGGAAACAACATCTTTCACAATAGAATCTAACAAAATGAAATACTGAGAAATCAATCTAATGAAGGATATAAAAGACCTCTACACTGAAAACTACAATACTCTGAAAAAGGAGATCAAAGAAGTTATCATAAAGTGGAAAAATATTCCTTGTTATTGTGAAGATGTCCATATTTCTAAAATTGTTATACAGTTATAATGAAATCCCACCACAAGAGAATACCTTACAGAATTAGAGAAAACAATCCTCAAATTCACTTGGAACCAGAATAGATCTAGAACAGCAAAAGCAATTCCGGGCAACAAAAGCAAGACAGGGGACATCTCAACCCTTGACTTGAAATTATATTACAAAAGCTACTGTGAAAATATAAAGACTATATAAGGAACTCAACAAATCAGACCGCCTAAATTTAAAGACCCAATCTAAAAATGTGCACCTCAAATGAATAAACACTGCTCTGAAGAAGAAGAAGGAATGGCAAATAAATATACGAAAAAAATGTTCAACATCACTGGTCATTCAAAGATGCAAATTAAAACACTGAGATTCCATCTCACTCTTCAAAGAATGATCATTATCAAGAATTCAACCAGTAACAAATGCTAGTAGAGCTGTGGGAAAAAAGGAACCCATCCCTACTGTTAGTGGAATGTAGACTGGTAAAACCACTGTGGAAATCAGTGTAGAGATTTCTCACAAAACTAGGCCTAGAGGTTCCATTTGACCCAGCTATTCCCCTTCCTGGTATCTTTCCAAAAGAATTAAAAACATCATGCCACAGCGATATATGCACACCTATGTTTATAGCAGCAGTTTGTAATAGCTAAATCTCGGAAAGAGCCCAAGTGCCCAACTACCAATGAATGGACAAAGAAGATGAGGTTTTTCTTTTTAAACAATGCAGTACTACTCTGCCCTAAAGGAATTTCTAGACATTTACCTAGATACCTAGATATTTCTAGGTAAATGACGCACCTTGAGGCCATACTGTAAAATGAAATAAATGGAACACATGTTTCAACATTGCATTGTTTCTCTCGTGTGAGAAACTGAAAGTGGAAATAAGAACTAAAATGTATAATAGATATTGTGAAATAGAGAAAAAATGTTCAAATGGGAAGAGTTTTGAAAGGGGGAGGGGAAAGTGGAAAGGATGGAAGGGGGAAGAAGAAAAGAGAATAGAAAGAAAAAATAGAAGCAAAGTTTTTGTAAGTAATTGAAGGTGAGTTGAAGGGAGGAGAAGGGAATAGGAAAAAAAGAAGAATTAAGATATAACATATACGGGCACAAATTCCTTATGATGAATGTTATCATTAAGTGTATCTAAAACATACCAATAACTTTTTAATTTATTTGTTGGTTGGTTGGTTGGTACCAGGGATTGAACTCATGACCTCACACTTGCCAGTCAGGTGCTTATGCCACTGAGCTAAATCTCCAGCCCTTAATTTTTTCATTTTAAAAATTAAATAAAATATCCAAATGAACAAGACTCAATGGGAAAGAGGAATATTGTAGCATCAGTGTTGTTAATAAATTCTAGAGATTGATCAAAATAAATCAAAAAGACAAATATTGGAGCCTAAATAGAAAGGCTTTCACTCTGAATTTTATACTTACTACTTGATCTTGAGTAAATAATTAGCTTTCTCTTTTTCCCTTACCTGTAAATTCTGATAGTACTACATCATAGGACTTCTACAAGGATTAAGGAACCCCACTCAAAGAAACTTAACAACTGTACCTGATACCCTTGACTTTCTCCCCTTTCATTTCTGCTAACACCTCTGAGCTCATTTTTCTTGCATCACTTTGACATATGTAACAATTTTATCCTAATACTCTCTTTTCCATCCTTCCTCCTAGAGTAACAAACTCATTAAATAGATCAGACTTCCACATGACAGCAGGCACTTATTTTTTACCAAATATCTTACCACCATATTGGATAGATACTTTTCAACCTCCAGTCTCAGTTTTCTCATAGCCAAATTCAAGCCAGTGCTATGTATTTCAGATGTTTTTGTGGAAGCCTAACTTCTGGGTGTCAATTCTGTCATAGAGAAGATACTTAATACTGCAGCTTGAATTAAATGTTCTCAGTGTAATAGCAGGTGCTGGAAGATAAGGGAATCCTGTAGAGCTGAATCAGAAGACAGGCAAGGAGGGAAGAACCAACCTGAGGAAAAAGCAGAGTGATACAACAGGCTGAGCCTCCAGGCAGGGAGCAAGATTTCAGGAGTGCTATTAACTGCCCTGTGGCTCTAGCAGTCGAGGGACAAAGGGACTCTTTGGGTATTGAAACTGAGTGAGGCTCTAGGTGATGTTTGCTTTTCATTTATTGTATCATAATTCTGATTTTACTCCTTCCATGGGTTCTTTGGTGTTCAAAGTTGACTCAGGCCTGCTGCAGCACTTCTGAGCCCTACCCGAGGTTTGATGCCTGAGCCCTTTGAAGAGTGTCAGATTCAAAAAGGAGGACAAACGTGATTTCCTTCAGATGAAACCTACAACTGAGTTTTAGCTCAGAAATAATTTTACTGCTTGAAAGGAAACTGAAAATCTATTCCAGAATGTATTCCCTTAGGCAAAATTTCCTGATTCTACCATAACATAAAAATTAATTCCCCAGGTTTTCAAAAGCAAGACTGTCACCATCACTGTCGTATAATCAGCATCCCCCCACTGCTTTCACCCCACTCTTCCTCTCCTCCTTTCTTCATTAAATATTTGAGTGCTGACCCTTTGTACCCTCGGTACTAGGATGCTAAGCACAAAGTTGAAGCCTGAGATATAGTCTTTCCATTAGCTCCCCAGCATAAGGTAGAAATAAGGAATTGTTTTAGTAGGGTCACTCTAGAGAAACAACCAATAGTGTGCACACACGCACAAGTGCACATGCACACACACTCAGACACACACACACATAAATATGCATATAGCAAGAGTGACCAAGAGACCTGGAGACCTAAAAACCAAGACAGCTTGGAATCACTTGGTTTGGGAGACCAAGCATTTGGTGGGCTGTCAGGAATCTAGAGTCTAGGAAAGTGAATGTGCACAGCATGCCTTGGCTCAAGTCCAAAATGCTGAGGACCAAGAGGCTTGATGTTGACCACTAATGTGAGTTCCAGAAGCAAAGACTAGAAAATCTGGAGTTCTGACATTCCAGGGCAGGCGAAGCAGGTCCCAACTCCAAGAGAAAGCATGAATCTGTCCATCCTCTGCCTTTTTATTCCATTTGTGCCCCCACCTGATTGGTTGGTACCTACTGACACTGAGCACAGATTTTCCCCACTCTGTCCACCAACTCAAAGGCAAATCCTCTACAGACACCCACCTCCCATGCAAACCCAGGACAGCCCAATGATTCTACCTACTCAAATGCCAAACCACATGTGTTTCCCTTTCAGCAGCAGAGAGATAAGCTCAGTGCCTACTAAGGAACTGAAAACCAGTGCTTTACCAGTTGTGTAGCTATCCTTTGATCATGCCAAACTGATACCCTAATCAACCACCACAGGTATGCTGGTCGATGGCTTTTCTGAAACTCTGTGTATGCAGAGAGAGCTGGCAGAAGACTCACGTCACCCTACCCAAGTGCTGACCTAGCTGGTAGATTCTACTGGACTATGAAACAATTGTCTCAGAGGTCATGGTGGCATTTTAAAGTGAGCTCTCTCAATGACCCCAAAGCTAAAAGGAAGGAAAGAACGAGGAGGGTAGGGGAAGAGGAGAGAAGAGAAGGCAAGAGAAGACAGGAGAGGAGAATAGAGGAGAGAGAGAAGAGAGGAGCAGTGCGGAAGGTGGGGAGGAGAGAGGAGGGGAGGGCAGCTGTGAAAAGGGGAAGGCAGGGAGAAGCAATATACCTGTGTCTTTGGAAATCAAAGACTGCATTCAAGTGAGAAAACTGAACAGTTCACAAATTATAGAAAAGAGGTCCACAATTTACCAGATGAATTTATTTCTCTATAAATTCCCCAGTACCCCTGAATATGTTGTATTTTTAGAATAATGATTTCATATACCCCACATGTTCTTTGTTCCCTTTTTGGAATTTTCAGCTGGAAACCCAGTTTTGCCTTTGCTAGGAAGACAATCTGCCCACCTCCACTGCCTGACTAGGTTGCCAGCCTGTCCTCAGCAGCTTTCAGCAATGCCTTGTGACTGGACGCTGTGCTGCAGGACATTTAGAGAGGCAGAGTCTGGCCCTAGAGCTCCGGGTTAAACTCCGTAAGGAAAGCATTGTTGTGCTTGTTAAAACTTCTAAAAGGAAAACGGTCTCCAGCTGCTCTTCTTTTCCTCACTTAATTATCTTTCCTAAAGACGTTTAATCTCAGCAGCTCTCTCCATAAGGTGCGCAATGTTAGTCCCTACCGTGCTATTTCATTTTTTATCTTGGATCAGATTGTATTGTTTAGGGCTGTTGCAAGATTTGAAGATAAAATAGATTTTTTTTTGGTAGATGACAAGAATCAAACAGAAATCTTTGCCTGTGACCCAGTTAAGAAGTGACAATACCATGTACAAACCAGCAAGATGACATAAGCCAACATATCATTATATCATTTTAAGTATATAAATAATGAAACAGCTAATGTTTGTTTACTGCTTCTTATGTGTAGAGATAGTTCTAAACACATTATATCTATTGTCTCATTTAACCCTCAGAAAAACCCTACGACATAGATATTGCCATTTGATGAGGTAATAGAAGCGTACAAAACTGCAAAATATGATCTGTACCACACAGCTAGTTTGTGACAGATTTAAGATTTGGAAATAAGCTGTCTACCTAGGACTCTACCACATCCTGGTTCCCATTAGTCATAGTTAAAGACACTTTGGCTGAAAAATCCAGTAGCATACCGATGTGAAGTGTGTAGAAATAGGCTTCATGTGCTCCTGGCAACAGTGTCAATTAGTACATTTGCAAGAGAAATTTGGCAGTCACCATCAAAAGGCTTACAGTCTGCCCTGCAAAAGTTGAGCAAGAGTTGAAATGTGTGAAGCAAGGTCAATTGAGGCAATGTATATAATATCAAAAATATAAAAACCTACTTACTGTTCAAAGTAGGACAAATTATACAATGATGTTATTGTGTAGCCATTTAAAACTATCATTTAGCCGGGGATTTAGCTCAGCAGCATAAGTGCCTGCCTGGGAAGCGTGAGGTCATAAGTTCGATTCCTGGTACCAAAAAAAAAAAAAAATATCATTTAGATGTATATAAACATAAAATGTATTAACAGAGTCTTGTAAAACTGTATGAAAAGAATCTAAAATATAATATTGTTTAGAAAATATACACTTGTCGATGTATTCACCCATACTCATTGTTTAAAGCTTTGAAATATACAAACTAACATGATTTCAAATATTTATCAACGTATAGCTATGTCAAGTAGTTTTTTCATTGAAATTACTTGTATTTTTTTACTTTCAACACTAATATGTATTATTTTGATTAAAAAATAGAAATTCTGAGGAGAAGACAAGATGGCCAATCAGTGAGCAACAAAATACAAAGCCTCCCAGGAGAAACAACTCATACACCAGAATAAAACACCCTGGAGAGACCCAAAGAGAGGGATATGGATCCATTTAAAACAGGAAGATATTAAAATGAACAAAACCTCATCAAATACTTCGGGAATACAACTGAAACAGGTGAAAATTATGACACACAGTGTTTTCATGGTGACACGGCAAGTGTGCACCAGCTTGGATCCACGCCGGTGGCAGAGCCACCCAGACTTGTTCCCGCTGCCACTCACAGGAAGAACTTCAGTGCTGAGATTGGGGGTTGGTGAGCCCAATGGAGAGCAGAGCCAGTGAAGGGACCTTCATTAATCCACGGTCGGTGCTGGGAATGAGACCCCACCACCACAGGAAGGGTGTGACCAAATAGATGACATGTTGGAATTGGGCAGGAGAGGCAGAACTGGGAGCAACAGTGACTTCAGTTGGTTGCTCCCTCCCCAGAGCAGATTCGTGGGATTTGCTTGGACTGGGCTGCGGCCCTGGCCGGGACCCAATGAGCCTTCCCAAATCAATTCACTGTGCCTAGCACACAATAACTGGGTGAAAGGCCCCTGAAGTTTGATTGGCCTTGTGGGGAGGGGCAGGCATATGCAGCCTGCTCACACCTCAGTGACAAGAACAGGCAGGAGAGGGCAGAGGTCCCTCACCAGCGTGGTTCGGAAGAACCGTGGCCAACAGGGAAGGGGGCTGGGACCTACACTGTAACCTGTGTGGAGGAAGCCATGGCCATGACAGGAGAGAGAGGCAGGAGGAGGCCCAGAACCCTGAGAACCCTGAACCAGGAGAAGGAAAAACAAGAGAAACTGAGGGCGGCAAACACACAACATCAGACATGGCTTCAATGGACATTAAGAGATGTCTTTGGGACCTTGTAGACAAGCTCAAAACTGAAATATTAAATCAGGCAAAGCAGGATATGAGTAGAATAATAAAAGAAATGCTCTCAGGAAGCATCTCTCAGGATGATACAGACGGAAGAAGGGAGGAACACAAAAAAAGGAGAGAAACATTCGATAAAGAATATAAAGAAAATATAGAATACATGAAGCAGATTCAAAGAGACTATCAGGAAATTAAAAACTCCATTGAAAGCTGGCAAAACTCCTTAAAAGAAACTAAGGATAGACTATTAAAACTTGAAGACAAGTTGGCAGTGTGTGATGATGAAAGGAAAGATCTCTTAAAAACAACAAGGAAACAGCAGTAACAACACAAAGGCTACAAGATGATAAGAGAATCTACAATTTAAGAATAAGAAATGTGAACAAAGATGCAGGAATACATACAAGTGAATTACAAAGGCTATTTATGGAAATAATTAAGGAAAACCTCCCAAGCATGGGAAAAGAAAATGACTTTCAGTTGTGTGAGGCATACAGAACCCCAGGTACCTAAAACCAAAACACAGCTACACCAAGACATATAATAATCAAGATGCCAGAAGTTCAATATAAAAACAGAATATTAAAAGCCATCAGAGAAAAGAAACAGATTACCTATAGAGGTAAGCCCATCAGAATCACGGCTGACTTCTCGACACAGACAATCAGATCAAGAGGAGCTTGGAGCAAAGTATTCCAAGCCCTGAAAGAAAATAACCTCCACCCCAGATTGATGTAGCCTGCAAAACTGTCACTAGAAGTTGATGGAGAAACAAGATGCTTCCATGACAAAGAGGAACTGGGTGAGTTTGTGACCACCGATTCAACCCTACACAGAATACTGAAGGACATTCTAGAGAGAGAGAAAAAAAATACCAGGATTTTAGGAACAGTGGCAGAAAGGCCTCAATGAGTGGGGCAGGCAGTAGAATGAAGGAGAAAACTAGACAAAGGCAGGAAAATAGCATGGCAGAAAGGAGGCAGAGAAGGATAACTGGAAACTGTAACATAGATGGCCTTGATACACTATATTGTTAATAGTGCACCAGGATTTAAAACTCACATTACTCACACTACTCTGCTTAGATGTATTATATTCTGTTCCAGTCATTCTACCTGTACTAGATTTGAGGGCACAGACAGTAATCCCAAAAATAGCAGGATATAGTATGGTAATCATCCTTAATTTCCTATTAACTTAATCTAAAGCTCTGTAAAACCTACACTGTTTTACCATGATTGATCATAATCGAATCTGGTTTGTTGGATTGTAGTTTTGTATTGATAGATTTTATTAATACCTGTTATGATTGATAGTATCAAGTCTGAGAGTATAGGCAACTGCATTTAAGATGACAAGATACACAAGAATATCCACTCTGGTTTAATTATTACCTGCCTTTGAAGTTTTATACTGTCTACAATGTTTTATTTTTACTACTATTATTATTTACTGCTATACTCAATTACACTGTTATATTCAATTATGCCTGATGAGGTAGATATTCTATTGAAGATAATAAGAAACAACACAGTAATCATTGTAGATCACCTTGTATTGTGGGCATCTTGGTTGTTTCCAGGATTTAGCTATCACAAATTGTGCGGCTATGAACGTGGGTGCACGTATATCACTGTGATATGAAATTTTCAGTTCTTTGGGGAAAATACCCAGGAGGGGAATAGCTGGATTGAATGGGGCTTCCAATCCTAGTCTTCTGAGAATTCTCCATATGGATTTCCATAATGGTTGTATCAGTCTACATTCCCACCAATAGTGAAGCAGTGTTCCTTTTTCCACACAGCCTTGCCAACACTTGTTATCATTTGATTTTTTAATGGCAGCTATTCTTTCCGGAGTGTGAAATCTCAATTCTGTTTTAATTTGCATTTCTCAAATGACCAGTGGTGGTGAACATTTCTTCATGTATTTATTTGTCATTTGTATATCTTTCTCGAAGAACTGTGTGATCATCTCAGATGCCCATTTTTGGAGAAGGTCTTTGAATTTGGGGGGGCTTGATGTTTTTCAATTCTTTATATGTTCTGGACACAAGTTCTTTGTCTGAGGGGTTGCTGGATAAAATTCTTTCCCACTCTGTGGGTTTTTGTTTCACTCTGTTGGTGATTTCCTTTCAAGTGCAGAAACTTTTCAATAATATGAGATCTCATTTGTTGATTCTTTGAAGTGTTTTCCATGCAGTTTGCATTTGGTTCATCAATTCTCTGCCTACCCCTATGTCTCCAAGACTTCTACCTACCTTGTCTTCCAGTAGATTTAGTGTTTCATTTTTAATATTGAGGTCTTTGATCTATTTAGACTTTATAGTTTTGTGCATGGTGATACCATGCACAGAGTTTCACTCTTTGGCATGTAGAGAGCCAATTTTTCCAACACCATTTATTAAAGAGACTATCCTTCTTCCAGTGGACATATTTAGTCCCTTTGTCAAATATCAGGTGGCTGAGTGTCTTTGTAGTTGTGCTTGCATCTTCTAATCTGTTCCATTGATCCTCAGGTCTATTTCTTTGCCAGTACCATACTGATTTTATCACTGTGGCTTTATAGTACCATTTCAAGTCAGGAATTGAGATGCCTCCTGCCTTGCTTTTGTTGCCTAGAATTGCCTTTGCTATTCTAGGTTTCTTCTGTTTCCAAATGAATTTTAGCAGTGTTTTATCTAGATCTGTAAGGTATGTCAATGGTATTTTGATTGGGATTGCGTTAAATCTGTATAACAGTTTTGGGAGTATGGACATTTTCACAATGTTGGTTCTTCCTAACCAAGAGCAAGGAATGTCCTTCCATTTTCTAATATCCTCTTCAATCTCCTTTTTCAGTGTAGTATAATTTTCAGCATATAGGTCTTTTACATTTTTAGTTAGGTTGATTCCTAAGTATTTCATTTTTTTACATGCTCTTGTAAAGTGCGATATTTCCATAATTTCTCTCTCAGTGAGTTTTTGTTTGTGTACAGGAATGCTATTGATTTTTGAGCATTGACTTTGTATCCAGCTTCACTGCTGAATTCATTTATTACCTCTAGTAGTCTTTTAATGGAGCTTTTTGGGTCTTCTATATATAGTATCATGTCATCTGCAAATAGTGATAACTTAACTTCTTCCTTTCCTATCTTTACTCCTTTCATTTCTCTCTCTTGTCTGATTGCCCTGGCTAGTGTTTCCAGAACTATATTGAAAAAGAGTGGTGATAGTGAACAACCTTGTCTTGTTCCTGATTTTAAAGTGAAAGCTTTCAGTTTTTGTCCATTTAGTATAATGTTGGCTGTTGGTTTGTCATAGATGGCCTTTATAAGGTTGAGGTAGATGCCATGTATTCTGAATTTCTGAAGGGTTTTTATCATGAACATGTGTTGGAATTGTCGAAAGCTTTTTCTGCGTCTATTGAGATGACCATGTGGTTTTTGTTTTTGGTTCTGTTGATGTGGTGTATTACATTTATTGATTTGCTTATGTGAAACCATCCCTGCATTCTTGAATGAACCCCACTTGGTCATGATATATAATCTTCTTGATGATTTACTGCATTCTATTTGCCAGTATTTTGTTGAGAATCTTTTCATCAATGTTCATTAATGAGATTGGCCTATAGTTCTCTTTTTTGGTTGGCTCTTTCTCTGGTTTGGGTATCAGAGTAATACTTGTCTCCAGGAATGATTTAGGGCAGATTGCTTTTTTCTAAATTTCATTGAAGAGTTTAAGGAGTACTGGTATCAAATCTTCTCTAAATTTCTTGTAGAATTCAGCTGTGAATCCATCAGGACCTGGGCTTTTCTTTGTTAGTAAGTTTTGAATTACATTTTCAATTTCAATAGCTGATATTGGGTTGTTCAAAATTGCTATATCTTCTTGGTTGAGCTTTGGTAGTTTATATGCTTCTAGAAATGTGTCCATTTCCTCTATGTTTTCCACTCTATGTGAGTAGAGATTTTCAAAGTAGGTATTCATGATCTTTTGAATTTCCATGGGATCTGTAGTAATTTCTCCCTTTTCAGTTCTTATTGCATGAATTTGGGTTTTTTCTTTCTTTCTCTTGATAAGGTTAGCTAGAGCATTGTCAATTTTGTTTATTCTCTCAAAAACCCAGCTTTTTGATTCATTAATTCTTTGTATTGTTTTTTAGTTTCAATTGCATTGATTTCTGCTCTAATCTTTACAATTTCCTCTCTTCTATGAGCTTTGGGTTTAGCTTGCTCTTCTTTTTCTAGAAGCTTGAGATGGAACATTAGGTTGTTTATTTGTGCTCATTCTGTTTTCTTGATATGACAGTTTATTGCTATGTATTTCCCTCTTAAGACTACTTCCATTGCATCCCACAGATTACAGTATGTTGTTTCTATATTTTCATTGAATTGTACGTATAGTTTTATTTCTTCTTTAATTTCATCTGTAGCCCACTGGTTGTTCAAAAGGTTGTTATTTAATTTT
>PVLA01000618.1:312568-362871 GCA_004027455.1 Hydrochoerus hydrochaeris
TTTCCAATTTCAGTGCACTATGGTCAGATATTATGCATGGTATGATTTCAATACCTTTGCATTTACTTAAGAATGTTTTATGGGATAATATATGGTCTATTTTGGAGAATGTCCCATGTGCAGCTGAGAAGAATGTGTATTCTGATGTGGTTGGGTGGAACACTCTGTAAACGTCTACTAAGTCCAATTGCTCACAGGTGTGATTCAGTTCTGCTATTTCTTTGTTGACTTTTTGTCTAGTTGATCTATCTCTTTGTGACAATAGGCTGTAAAGATCTCCTGTTATAATTGTATTCTTGTGTATTTGATTTTTCATGTCCATTAGTATCTGTCTTATATAGTTGGGTGCTCCTGTATTTGGTGCATATATATTTATAATTGTTAGTTCTTCCTCTTGAATTTTCCCACTAACAAGTATGTAGTGACCTTCTCTATCTCTTTTAATCATTTTAGGTTTGAAGTTCATGTTGTCTGCAAATAGAATAGATACCCCTGCTTTTTCCTGAGTTCCTGTTACATGGAATACTGTTTTGTATCCTTTGACTTTTAATCTATGAGTTTCCTTTTGGGTCAGATGTGTTTCTTGTATACAGCATATTGTGGGATCCTGTTTCTTGATCCATTCTGTCAATCTATTTCTTTTTATAGGTGAATTGAGGCCATTTACATTTATGGATATCACTGATATGTACTGGCTCAACTTTGCCATGTTATGTTCCAGTTGTTTCTTTCTGCTTTTCCTCTTAATTGCTTATCCTACCTGGTGGTTTCTTTCTGTTGCTGTTTTGGGGATTGTGGTCATTTTTATCTCTGTCTAGTATGTCTTTCAGTACTCTTTCTAGGGTTGGTTTGGTGGACATGAATTTCTTCAGTTGTTCTCTGTCATGGAAGTATCTTGTTTCTCCATTAAATTTGAGTGAAAGTTTTGCTGGGTACATCAGTTTGGGTTGAAGCTTGTTTTCTTTCAGGGCTTGAGATACCTCACTCCAAGCTCTTCTTGACTTGAGGGTTTGTGCTGAAAAGTCTGCCTTGATTCTAATGGGCTTTCCTTGATAGGTGAATTGTGTCTTTTCTCTGACAGCTTTTAATATTCTGTTTTTATGTTGTATGTCTGTGATCTTAATTATTATGTGTCTGTGTGTCAATTTATGTTGATTGTGACTGTTTGGTGTTCTATATGCCTCATTTATCGGCATATCAGATTCTTTCCCCATGTTTGGGTAATTTTCTGCTATTATTTCTGTAAATACTTTTCGTATGTCATTTGCCTGGACTCCTGTATCTTCACTAATGCCCATTATTCTCATATTGTTGCTCTTGGCATCATCATGAAGCTTCTGGATTGTCATTTCATGCTGTTTTGTTATTTTTAAAACTTCTATCCTTTCCTGATCACTAACTGTGGTCCTGTCCTCAAGGTCTGAAATCCTATTCTTAGCTTCCTTTAGGAAGTTTTGCACACTTTTAATAGAATGTTTTGTTTCTTGGATGTCTCTTTGAGTTTGTTTCATGAATTCTGCTTGTTTTCTATATTGTTCATTCAAAGTTTCAATCCGTTTCCCATGCTCATATACTTTTTTCTCTAGTTCTTCTTTAGCTCCATTCAACAACTCCTTTACTAAAGTTGTTATTTCTATCTTTACATGGAAGAGTACTTCTAATTTGATTTCCTCTATAGCCTGGTGCAGTTGTTTTTTTTATTTCACTCGCTATCTTTTCAGAGATTCCCGGTGTGTTACTTTTGGGGTCCTCTATTTCAATGTCTCCTATACTTGCTTCTGGTGAACTATATGTTTGAGACTGCATTTTGCTTTTTCGTTTTGTCATTTTCACTCTGCCTGGTGTTTTCTATGTGTAGGAGGGGAACACACACACTCTTTTCAGACACACCAATGTCGTACAGTTAGTTGGAAGGGGTTTTATGACTGGCCCTATTTATCCCCTGTACACCTCTATTTTAGGGGTATACTCACCACACTGATACAGTTAATCCACTGTAGTCCAAGGTTTGCCACCTGGGAGCAAAGTTCCAAATTTTTTCACACTAACTGGAGTCTGCTGAGATCTTCTGATGTTCCAGGTGGGAGGGCGATCCCAGCTGAAGCAGTCCAGGGCAGTTTTCAGTCTTGGGCGGGCCCCCTCGATGTTCCCGGTGGCAGGGCAGGCCCACAGGGGAGGTTCCAGGGAGCCTATGCCTGATGCAGGCTTCTGCTAAGTTCCCCGTGGCAGGGTGGGCCCTCGGTTGAGGTTCTGGGCAGCCTACCCCTGATGCAGGCTTCTGCTAAGTTCCTGGTGGCAGGGTGGGCCCATGGGGGAGGTTCCGGGCAACTTACCCCTGATGCAGTCTTCTGCGAAGTTCCTGTACAACTGTTTATGTAGTTTCACATCTATATTTTTCACTTTTGTTGCCTATTCATTTGGCACCATATCCTCCCAAAAATCAATAGCAAATCAAATAAAATGGAGACTTCTTTCTGTATTTTTCTCTGCAACTTAACAGTCTTACTTCTAACATTTAAGTATTTATTCCAATTTGAGTCTGTTATAAGGAAATAATTTCTTTTTTACTTTTCATCTTTTTGTAGTATCTCTCTAGGTTTTCCAAAACTATTTATAGAAAAGGTTAGCCATTCTCCACTGCATGTTTTAGTACTATTATTGAATATTAATAAACATTATATACATGAGACTACTTTTGGGCTTTCTATTCTGTTGAAGGGTATCTTTTGTAATAGGACTACATAACTATATTTATACTGTTATATTGTTTTGATTGTCAGAGCTTTATAATAAAATGAAAATCAAAAGAAAACAGACAGTTGAATAAGATATTCAAAAAACTTTAATAAAAATAGTTAGAAAATCAGTTACTCATTTTATTATAATAAAATATATAGCAAACCTGTATTCTTCTAGAATGATAAATACAATAGCAAACAATGAAAGTATGGAAAATGCAGACAGAGGAGACAATTCTAAGTGGAAAAACCCACAAGAAAACCACACGACTCCTAATTTTATCCAGGCCAGAAGGTATAATCAATTTTCTCTCCAACCATTTGATTAAATGATTAAAGAGCTAAAAATGTCCAGATACTAAAAGCTTCACTTGTCTAAGATTAATGTGCATCCTTACTAAGAAACAGAGCCTTTCCAAAACAGTAAGTGGAAACAACAGAGGCTGGATTGGGCAAAGTTTTATTGCCACCTAAGCAAAGAAAAGAAATACTGTAGGAAAAGGCTTTGTGTTATATGGATTCAAGGCAGAAGCTACCATCTGCCACAAAAGAAGTAGGGTGTTGGCACAATGATGCTTCTGGAGCCAGATGGTGATGTGACACTGGGCAGTGGAAGGAAAGAGCTGATGGGACAGACCTACGGACACAAAGTAAGTGCAGTGCATGGGAACGCTGCATTCTAATGTCCTAACTAGAAAGGGCTGTACTTCCTATTGACTAGGCTAAATATCCCAATAAAAAGCATCACTTAAATACACAAGAAGATTCTTTTTTTGTGGAAAAAGTGTATTGTATTATTTTTTGGCTGACTCCTGATTTTGTTAGCCAGCTTCATCATACAAATACAACCATAGAACAAGGCAAGAGCCAGGTGAGTACAGAGAGGTAATTCTCTCCCACAGCAGCTGGCCACAGGCAAAGGCTGTTGGCCACCATGCCCTGCCAGTCTCTTCAGCATGTCCACCATAGAGTTGTCATGGAATTAAACAACGGTGCCCCTTAGATGCCCCTATTAAATGCAACTAAGATGTCCCTGAATATGTTTTCAGTTGCTACCTCACTCTGCAGCAAGCTGCAGGTACTAACTCACAGAGAAGGGTTTCCTTACTTTGTGCCTCGAGTCTTTTGGGAAGCTCCACAGATCTGTGTTGCCGAAGGCTCGGGTCCTCTGTATTTTTGCTGTGCCTTTCTTGGTGAATGACATTGTCCTCAAGGTCACAGAATGGCCGCTGCAAGTTCTTTCTGCCCTTACAAAGCTGAAGAACAGGATAAGGTGAACTGGTAACTCCAAGAACCAGACAGTCTTTTAAAAGCTTCCTCTTCCATTCATCTCAGCAACAGCAAAACTATTTTAATGTGTAATATTGCCACTTATATTTTCAGTGAAGACTTCGAATATACTGACCCTCTATGCTAGTAATGACTATTTGCCAAAAGTCACAGCCAGGAGGTAACAAAATTCAGGCAGTTGAGACTCAACTGTCAGAGTCCTTTTCTCACAGGGACTGCAGCAACAGACCAGGACTTCAGCAAAGTCCTGTTTCTCTCCTCAGAAGTTAAGAATATTTTCAACCGAATTGGAAGAAAAGAAAAAATAATGTCAATTCAACACAGTTCCTTGGGATATAAAAAACCATTAGTTTAATACTGCAGTTCACAACCAAATTATTCTATTTTTTATAAAGAACTAGGAAAAAAGAGTTCAGAGGTTTGAAACTCAAAGAAGTCAAAAAAAAGTTTAAGGAAATGAAAATGCTAATTATCCTGATTTAATCATCATACTTTTTACTCCCATATGAAGGTATCACACTCTGCCATGTAAATAAAGTTAAAAAATTCTAAATACAACCAGTTTCTACATCCAGGGATCCTGAGCCATGGGCTTTAAGCAATCTTTTTAGAAGAATGGTCTTGGCTAAAAGCTCTCTTATGAACTATTATATCTTACCATAACTTAAATTGGATCATCAAATATAATCTAACTTTACAGTTTATATATTATTATAAGAAAGGACACTATTTTACACCACACCAAGAGCATGAATTCCATTAATGCTGAGCTACATTTTTCATAATTAAACAAATACCTACTCGTAACATAATAGAGAGAAACAATAGAAGTCAAAGAATATAGTGGTGAGTTATTATAGTCACTGTAGACCAAGTTGAAGAGCATGTAGTGGTACATTCAAATCTCTCATCACAGAGATCAAGCTATCTTCACTGGCACACAAAAGCTGTACAGGTGACACGAGAAACCAGGATGGTGGACAGTCCCTGAGGTCTAAAATCTGTGGTGATAAGGTGTCACAGGTGGGCAACATGCCATGCTCTTTCTGAAAAGTAATGAACATGTCCAACAATTTTAAAGGTTAAAGAATAACTAGATTAACTGAGCTTAGACTCCCAGCTACTCGAGAGGCTGAAGCCAGGCTGGGCAACATAGCAAAATCCTGTCTCAAAACAATGAAATAAAAAGACCTGGGATATAGCTGAATGTTAGAGCACTTGGTGGCAGTGCAAGGCCCAGGTTCAATCCCCGGCAGTGGGAAATAAAGGATAATAAGAGTGTCATCCCATGTGTGAAGGGTCTTTTGTTTTGTTTTAAAGCAAATGGCCTGCTGTTCCAGGAGGCCAAGTTTTGGAAAAATTGTGACTTACAAGTTTCGTTTTCTTTTGGTTTTCCTTAATGGATGTAAAATTCAAATAAAATAAAATTAACCATTTTAAAGTAAAAAATTCAGTGACATCAGTATTTTCACAATATATGCCACCACCACCTCTATCTACTTTTAGGACATTGTCATCACCTCAAAATAAGACCTCTATCCATTTGGCAGAGACTCTTTGTAACTCACTGCCCCAATTACTGATCTGCTTTCTCTTTCAATGAAGAATTTAGGAAATTTATGTATGGGGGGTTGGTGTTTGTTGTTGTTGTTGTTTGGGTTTTTTCTTGTCTTGTTTTGTTTTTTGGTTTTGGTACCTGGGATCAAACTCACAACCTAGCACTTGCCTAGCAGGTGCTGATGCCACTGAACTAAATCCCTGGCCCTTATGTATGTTTTCATAAGACTACAAAGAAATTTTTAAAAATTTTAAGTCCCTATTACAAAATGCCTAAATAAAATGGCAAGAGTTTTGACATCCACAAGACAGGTAATAAAATCTCTCTCTCTCTCTCTCTCTCTCTCTCTCTCTCTCTCTCTCTCTCTCTCTCTGCCCACAGAGTGCACACAGAATGCCATATAGTGTACTCCAGATATAAATAATTGATCATCTTGCAGGAGTGAAAGGAAGGCCACCAGGGTCTTGTACCAAGAAAAATTTTCTGTCCTTTCCACATCTGTGGCAGACATCTATTATGTTGTCTGGCAGATTATGACAAGGACACTATGTGGGCCTTTAAATGATATTCCTGGAACTACTGAGTTTTATAAATGTCAAACCATCCCCTGAAACAAGTGTGAGCTAAACTGCTAACCATAATAATCAGCCATAGGAAACTATCAAAATAAAAGTCACTAACTCCTAGACTTGGTTCTTCCCAAAGTGTATAAAAAGTAGGCGCTATAACATCAAGCCATCTTTTTTTTTTTTTTGCAGTCCCCAAGTACAGAGTACACTGTCATACCAGATAGAAATCCATGTGAAAGCAACAGAAAAAAAACATGCTTAAAAGACAATCACTCAACAAGAGCTACAGTGCATCAGCTAGGAACACAAGCTATAGCAGACACTGAGATATCAGAAAATAATCACAAATAGTTGAATAGTGCATTCCTGCTCCTGGCACTGTTCTGAACTCTGTGTATGTGTGTGTGTGTGTGTGTGTGTGTGTGTGTACGCACACACGTGCATGCACATGTGTATAGTGTGTTTAAATTAATTTATTAAATAAGTACATCACTGTACCTATGTTCACTAATTTTTATAATCATGCAGGACCACCTTCTAAAAATATTTATCAATATTTAAGTTCAAAAATTTGTTAAACGTTTTGAAATTTTTCTGACATATTTTCTTTTTCTCAGTGTTCAACTGACTATATTAGCTATGATTCACAGAAAACCGGGCAGGAGTGGTGGTTTAACACTTAAAATTATCACAGAAAATTTTATTATGAAATAATATCTACCAAGAAAATGGCCCAGGCTAGATTGATTTTATGCTGTCAGTTCTAGGAAGACATCTGTGGCTGTTGTCATTATCCATTAATATTAGCTGTTGATAAGCATCTCTAAGTGATTTTAAAGGCTTCACAAAGCAAGTGAGGCCTTGGGAATTCTCAGCAATGCTGTGCATGAAACCAAGGGTTGGCAGCAGTTCAGGAATGGGGTGGCCAAACTGATGACCCTTTCTTTAAGCAAACAATCAGGGGTACAGAAGAACAGTGGCCACAAAGGGAAAATACAGAAGCCAAGAATCTTTTCTCTTTTCTCATAGTTGAGATCAGCTTCACTTGGGATAATCTTATGTTATTTATGCAAGGTTGGAAAAGCAACTTTAAAACAAAGGTATGTTCAAGAAGGGTGACTACAGTTCATTCTCACAGCAGCTTTGCAGGTTAAGTATTTTCAGCTCTACTGCAAAGATGACAAACTGATGCCCAGAGAATATGAGCAAAAGCACAGACTACTAGTTCCTGCCCTCAGCGCCCTTTTCCTGTGTTTCCTCCCAACAACCAAAGCGGTGAGATCCACTCAAGTTTCTTCCCTGAGGGCAGTCAAGCAGAGCAGTCTGCTTGGGCCTCTTTCTCCTGGATCCCCACTGAGGATTCTACTTGGACTTGAGAAGTCTTCCAGGTAAAGGTTTCTCATTGCTCCACGGCTCCCAGTTAAGAACGGTAGAGCAGATGCCCTGCTCTATAATGCTTCGTCTCATGATTCCTCCTCCACCTTTACCTAACAGTCACCTGATACAATACCCTTTCACCTCCCAAGACCCCATCATCTATCTACCTCCAAGCCAGATCCATCACAGGAGCCTTTGATGTAGCAATCACTTTTACTCTAACTGCTGGAAGATGCTGAAAATGAAACAAAGCTAATTTCCACTCTGTCATGTTGCCTATGGCTCTAGTTCAGTTATCCTTGGATGTCACTGAGAACCACCTGCGATTTGGAGTGTGATCAGCTCTGGCACATGAACCAATGTGCTAATAATGACTAGGCTGTCCAGTAGTAAAGTACTACATTTAAGTATGTGTCATTGCAAAATTCAAGTTACCAGCACCCAGAAATATTTAGAAAAGCTGGGTAGATTTTCTCAACATTATCAATAACCTTGGTATAATATACAATTAAATCTATGACCCACCATCTGCTATATTACCATTTCAAGACCAAGGGAGGTTGCCAAGGAGAATTACAAGAGAGTGGCTGGCTGCAGTAGCCAAGCAACAAGGGACAGTGACACTTCTAAGCCTGCCCTCCATCAGCCACATACCCTTCCTGCCCCTAAGATATTCTAACTGAAACTCTCTTCCCTTGGGATTTAATTGACTATTAAAAACCTAAAACATTACCCTTCTCTGGTCACTGTTTATTATCAGATTCCTTTTTATTATTTATTTAAATAAAAAAGAAAGAAAAATAAGACATAACAGAAAAAAGGGTAGAAGTAATACAGAATTTCAAAGAAAGATATTAACACTAAGAAATTACTAGTTAATAAGTTACATATTGTCCTCTTAGAAATAGTTGTTCAAGCTATAAAATCAAAGCATAAAAAGTGGACACTCAAACATTGTAAAATGTCAATTGTAAAAATGTCTATTCCAGCTTTTCATAAGCATCCTACTGACCATATGGTCCTTATAAATCTGTAATTCATAATCTTCAGTTCTTCAAATATTTCAAAATAATTCCTTACTGAAAAAAGTCAGATTGTATATATAACATGGCCTTCGAGCGGGGACAAGGAATAACACATGTGTTATATTCTCATGGGACACTGTTGGTTGCCTCTCCAACAACCATCCTCTTTTTCCTCATAATCACAATATACCTATGTACCTTCCCATGCCAGTCATAAACTCGGAGAAACTGACCCTATTCCAACTCTAGAAGTAGATTCTGAATAATCTAAAATGATCATGGTAATCCCACTCTCTCATCAGCAACTGTTCAAAATCCCAAGTTTAAGCCCGTCACTATATAGATGGCAATGCAACGGCCACAACTTCTATTGACCCAGAGGTAGCACAAGATTTATTTCAATCCAATGGAATTATTCCATGATAAGAAAGTGCTTTCCTTCGGCATTGGATATGAACAAGGGAGCATGTGACCCACAAGCTATCAAGATCCACGCAGCCGCCGTGAAGGAAGGTGTCTGAAAACCAGGAAACAAATGTAGGAAGGCAGAGCTTAAAATGCCAGAAACCCTGATCCAGAGCTTTGATCACACTATGCCTGGAGTCACACTCCCTTCAGACTTCCTGCCTCTAAAGTAAGAAATATCCACATGAATTAAGTTAGCTTTCAAGTTTTCTCTCACTTATAACTAAAAGTTTCCTGGGTGGCACGATCTTACATGTCTCAGCTGTTTTATGAATAAAGATAATCATATAGGCAAAGAAAATATATGAAGGCTACAACCAAACTGAACATTCAACCTCTTCTGGGTGGAACTGGGATTAGTGGTGTGAGAGCTAACACTGGCAAAAACCAACTTGTGTTTCACTTAATATATTTATATTCTTTTATTTTTACACTATGTCTATAAAACTTTTTAACAAAAATGCCTCTAAGGAATTCAGGGTAAAGAAATTGACTAGTGAGACTTTTAAAAACATTTCCATAAGCTAATACTATGAATTCTTTACTTTTATACTAAGCAGATTGAAACCACTAATTATGAGAGAAAAGTCCATCATAGACAAGGTTTATAGTATCTACCCAACCCCAGCACCCATTCACTGAGAAATAGCCTACTTTAATCTCTCTTCTTTCTTTTATTCCCCTGTCTCTGCCTCTCTCCCTTCCATCTTCCTCCACCCCACTATACACACATGCAGACACAGATCGACCCCAAAAGTTCTATTTCTGCTATAGACCCTGCTTTCCTGGTCATAACTTCATAGCCTAGTAACACACAGCTGCCCAAGGCATGCATCCTGCCCCTGGCTGAGAAGTTTCTTTAGCTAAAACTCAGACAGAAAAAGAATTGTTTAAATATCAGCCTCGGGAATTTAGATGTGATATGAGGGAAAGATTCCTGTCCAGTTGTTATTGTGTATAGACATAAACTAACTTTCAAAATCACAATACACGTGATGCCCACCCAGGGACGCCAAAAAAAAATCACAATACACACTTAACTTGCAAGGTTTCTATTATATAATTCTCTTTAGTTTTAACACCTGCCCCCCTAACTTTATTTGAATGTTTCTAATGAAGTCCCTTCTTGCTTAATGACTTAGAAGTGTGTTCCCAATCACCATGATCAAGAGTTTTAACTAAGACAACCAGGGAGTAAGTGTTTGTTCATTACTTACTTAGGGAATACTCAATTTCAAGTCTCCAGAGGGGCAGATGCACTGGAGGGCCTGAGCAGAAGCATCTGTTTATTGTGGTAGGGACAATTCTCTGACTTCAGGCCACACACAGCTCTGCATTTCCACGGAGATGAAGACATAGCCTTCCCAAATGATACAGGACAGGACTAAAGAAAGCCACAGGCAATGCCAGAACTTTCATAAATTACTGAAAAGAAAAATCGTCTCTTCCTTTAGGTACATCTTATAACCCTGCCTCATTTCAAAGGCCAGCAAGAGGGTTACAAAAATACAGAGTATTGCAATAGTGTATGTGTCAGTCAGCCTGGGCCACAGTAAATGGTTATTTAGCCCAACATTATTCTAGATGATTCTATGAAGGGGTTTTTCAGATAAGATTAATATTTAAATTTGAGTCTGAGTGAAGCAAGTAATATCACTGGATCTCTTCCAATTAATTGAAGGTTTTGAGCTAAAAAGTTGAGCTCCCTCTCTACAACATTAACTCTTCCCTGGCTCCCCTGCCTGCCAGCCAACCCTAAAGATTTGTAAGGGTCCACAGTGTGTGAGCCAATTCCTTAAAATAAATAAATAGATGAGAGGTAGACATGGACATTCTACTGGTTCTGTTTCTCTGAAGAACCTTGATACAAGTATTAAAAAGTATGATAAAATCATAAAATGAGGGGATTGAGGGTCCATATCAGTGGTAACAGGTTTGTCTAGTGTGTGAAAGATCCTGTGTTCAACCTCAAGTTCTGAAAAAAATTTATAAAATGGAGAGGAAAAGATAAAGCCACAGATACAATTACCTTCCAAGATCCTTACCATAGATCTTGCATACTTTATTAGACATGGGCCACAATTTTGACTGAGCTTCCTGACAACCAACTCAAAAGAATGAAACTAATTATATACATAATTTTGGAGTGTTTGTGAATTAAATACATCTGCCTTTTCTCAAGACACACAGACATGAGATTTTTTTTCCCATAAGATCTACAAAGGAGATTCATGAGATCAAGAGCTCACATAATCATGTGAAGATACCAAAGTTTCTCAAAAATAAAAAATAAATTTATTTTAAAATTTATAGGAAATATATTTTATATATGTATATTGTAAATATATACATTTATATATATAGTGTCCTTATTTTATTATATATATATATATACATATATATATATATATGTATATATATATATATATATAAAATGCCTGGCACACAGCTAGCTCATAAACATTGGTTGAAAGAGTAATCATCTAGTAATTAAACCTTAAATAATGACCAGGCACAGTGGCACACATCTGTAGTCCCAGCTGAGGATGAGGCAGAAGAATCAGCTTAGCCCACAAGTGCATGGCCAACATGGACAGAGAGAACCCATTTCAAAAAAACAAAAAACAACCAGTTGAATTAGCTCTTTAAATTCCTGAAAGGAAACTTTTATTGATGCCTTCACTAATAAGGCTGATAAAATCGAGACTGCCCCTGCAGTTCCAGTATTAAAGATGTTTCCACCACTGTACTGCTCAGTGTGACCAAAGGAGGGCAGGACAGCCGCCACAATTCAGATCTTCCTCAGCAGTCTGCTAGGTTTCTAAACTGTGCAAATAAATAAGTACCTCAGGGCAAAGTCTCTCTCCCCACTACCAAGATGAGCAAGAAAATCTTGAAACTAGGACAGTATGGATTTCGGCTAGATAGTAAAAGGAGCTTGTGGATGTAGTTATGAGATCTAGCAGCTCTCCAAACTCTAAAAGCCAATGTTTGATCAGTTTGGAAACCATTTTTCTTCTTTAGCTTAATTTCTCAAGTTCATAACATTAGCTTCCTTTATTCTCACATCCAAACAATAAAAATAATTGTGTTTTCCCATGAAGTTGAATTTCAGGTTATCCCAAAAGTAACTTAAGACATGACAACAAATACTTGGGAAAAATAATCAAAGTAGAAGCTATATCATCTGAATATTGAAAACACACATACTATTCAAAACAAATAGATGGCTGGATTTCTTAGCTGTATCACATGAATATTTTCCTGTATTTTTTCCATCCAGCTTTTAATATGCTATAGATATAGCCCAAACTTTTGCATCAGCTCTAGACTTTTCTTCTGAGCAAGGACAGTCATAATAGCAGCACTAAGTATGGCACCATAAAAATATTAAAATTTTATTAGACCTGTATTACCAACAAAGGTTATGTAAATACTGAGAACTAAAATGACTCCTTAGCTGTTATTCAGAAATTCATTATTAATACCAGCATAAACTTTTACACTCCAACAACCTACCATTTTATGAACTCTGAAATTATATTTAAGATATATGTAAGAATTAAATAGATTATATATTTATAAGAATTTCTCCCACTCAACTTCATCACCATCGCTTTTTACTAATTGCATTGTTTACTTGAATTACTTATTCAAAACAGCATTTGATGATTCAAAATAATGTTGCTCAATTTTAATTGAATCCTTGAGCAAGGCAGCATGCAGCTTCTCAGTTTGCATAGTAATTCATCAATACATTCATTATGCATTTCTTATGGATAGGACATGGATTAAAATGACAGATTTGGTTGAAGTTATGCCTAATTTTCTTTGGGCAAAATAAAGGAGAAGACATAAAATATATGTTTAAAGATACTTTTTCTAAGAAATTATATGCTTTATAATATCACATCAATTATTTTCATTTTATAAGGCATCTTTACCATAGGGAATTAAAAACATACATTTGTCTGTACCCCCAGGAAGTGGCATTTTTGTCTAGAACCAAAAATGAAGGACTGGAAGCCTACAACAGCTAATTAGTTGATGGAAAGTCACAGATGGTTTGGTGAAAGAGAATCTTCTAGAACCCCAAAGGCTAAATTCTTTCCTCATTCAGCGTAGTTTTTGTAACTTGTACTGGCATTTTTACATTTATAATAAGTAATTAGAAGGACCAAATTGCATTTCCAAATAATTTGTATGCTTTCAGCAATTGTAAACTGACAGCTGGAGCAGAATTCTCTACATTTACAAGTTGCTTTTTTTCTGGTTTTCTTTTATTTCCTCTCTCTCTCCCTCCCGCCCTCCCGCCCTCCTTCTCTCCCTCCCTACTTCTGTCTCTCTTCCCCTCTCTCTTTCCCTCTCTCTCTTTCTCTTTTGCCAGCACAGTGTTTATGATTTCGTTCTTATTCTTCTTGTTGCTGGTGCTGTTGTTGTTGTTGTTAATGGATTTGAAAACCTTTAGAACAATACACACTTCCCTGTACATCAAAATCCTTACCAAGTCCTACCATCTTATACCGCTGATTTTATACTCTCTAGTAGCCTATTAATCTCAAATCTTTTGAGCATACATCTGTGATCCATGTGAACACTATTGAAAATTTAGATTGTTTCCCATCAGCTTTAGAGTCCTTTCTTCTAAAATTGCTCTTATTGTCATTCTCTCAATCTTCCCACCAAGTGTCACTATCATAAATGCATCTTAACTGCATTTATTCACGAAATACTTATTGCCTCCTTACAAATACAGCCTAGGTGCAGCTAAAGGCAAACAAAATAGGAAAGTAAAATGTCTTGCTCTTTAGAGTTGGACATTCTACAAGAAGGACAGATATAAATAAACACAGATAGATCTATGGGTGAAGGATTTTGCAAGGAATATCAGGAAGATTTCTCAAGGGAAATGACTCTATGAGCAGAAGCATGAATAAAGAAGAGGCATGAATCACACAAACTCCTGGGAAACGAACCAGGGTGAAGGCACCAAGACAGATACCCGCTCATCACACATGCAGAGCAGGAAGCACGGAATATGGAGGCTGAGTGTTGGAATAGCAGGCTGGATGAGTGAGCAGGGGCTAGCTGACCCATAGCCTACTAGGCCCCACTAAAGACAGACAGTGTGCTGAGAACTATTGAGATTCTGTGCAGGAGAGTGACATGACCCGACTGCCACAGTTAGAATAGAAGCATAGAGAAGAATAGAGATGAAGAGAAACAGCTGGGTACTACAATAATCTGGATGACAGATTATTATATTCCTTAGTAGTGACAGTCCAGGTGTGGGCTACATATTTTGGAGAAGGATGTAAGAAATGATCATATTTTGGGATATATGTTGAAAGAATTTATAGGATTTGCTGATGGGAGGCTAGAAAATACACCAGTCAAAATATATTCTATATATTATACTATATATCATATATACTATATCATATATTATGTAATATATCATATATCATATATTATTTATTATATATTATGCTTGCATCTAATGTTCCCTCAAAGCCTCCTGTAGTTATAGGTTGGGCTTTTTGAAGGTAGCTGGCCCTAGCATGTGTGATCTCGGATCAAGGATGGAATGCTGAGATTGACTCATGGTATGGTAGTAGGATTCAAACTGCCCTTCCTGGACATGAGTGCTACCTGCCCTAAGGGTGAGTATCCTGGATAAGATATAAGGGACAGAAGGAAGGTTACTGCTTGTCACATGTCACTGGCTGCTTGCTGCCTTCTGCCTGCTTGCTCTGTGATGCCTCTCTGCCATGCCACCCTACCTTGGAGCCAGTCAAGTATGATCTGAAACCTCTACAAACTGTGAGCTAAATAAACCTTTCCTCCTTTAACTTTGGGTGTCAGGTGAGAAATGATAGATAGATAGATGATAGATAGATAGATAGATAGATAGATAGATAGATAGATAGATAATAGATAGATAGAGATAAAGAGACATATATGGAGGTTGAGAAGTCCTGTGACCTGTAATTTACATGCTGGAGACCTACTAAGCATTAGTCAGGATTGTCCAGAGGAGCAGAACCAATATAATAAGCACAATAGTTAAATATGGGATTTATTACATTGTATTACATGATCAGAGACTGGGTAGTTCCATTGCATGCTAGTGAGCCAGGGAAAACAGTTAATTGATCATTCTAAGAAGCTGGAACAAGAGAGACTAAGATGCACCTCCAGTCTGAAGTTGAAGCCCTGGAGGCTCCCTGGAGTCACTCACAGGAGCCTTTGTTTGAAGACTGAAGAAGTTAGGTAAGCAATGGCAGCTCAAGAAAAATCAAGCTTGTATGCACCTGGGTAAGCTTTCTCTTTCTGCATTTTGTTTCATCCAGACACCCAGCCTATTGGAAAGTGTCACTAATATCCAGCATGGATCTTCCCCCTCAGTTCACTGATGTACATGCCAGTGTGTCTGGAGAAACACCCTCATGAGCACACTCAGAAGTGTGCTTTACCAATTTTCTAGATGTCTCAATTCAGTCAAGTTGACAACCAAGATAAACCATTACACCCAGGAAAGCCAATGATACAATCCCATTCTGGGTCTGAAAGCTAAAAAACAAGGGGAGGAAACAGCATGAATTCTAGTGCAAGGGAAGATCAATGTCCTTTCTCAAACAGTCAGAGGGAGGCAGAGAAAGAATGAAAAACTGAGTGTTCTCTTCTTCCTCCTTTTCCATAAGACAGGTTGGAATAATATGCCCTCCCACACTCACTGGGGAGGACAATCAGTTTTCCTTGGTTTATAATTCAAATGCTAATCTCATCCGGAAACACCCTTATGCACACACACAGAAATAATGTTTGACCAATCTGTTATGGTTTATAACTGGATATCCCCCACAAAGCCTCATGAACTCAATAGTGGAACTTTTGAAACATAATGGAATTATTAGAGCAGTGTAGCTGACTAGCTGTTAGGAGGTGTGGTCTAGAAGGTCACTGTGAGTATGACGCAGAAAGATATACTGTGTCCCTCTTTCCAGTTCCTCTCTTGATCTTCTCTGCTTCCTGGATGCCATGCCATAACAGCTGTCCACCACCATGTCCTGGCCATGCCTTTCTGCCCTACAGCCAGCTGAGTAGGGATTGAAGCATGAGCCAAGGAGAGGTTTATACCTCTCCTTCTTTAAATTATGAGTTTCAGGAGAGAAGTCAAGATGGCCAACCAGTGAGCAGCAAAATACAAAACCTCCTGGGAGAAACAACTCATATGCCAGAATAAAACACCCTAGAGAGACCCAGACAGAGGGAGATGGATCCTCTTGACACAGCAAAAAATTAAAACATAAAAAAGCTCATCAAATACATTGGGACTACAACTGGAACAGCTAAAAGTTACAGGACACAGCATTTTCCCAGTGACCCGCCAAGTTTGTGCCAGCTTGAATCCTCCCGCCAGCCAGCAGAGCCTCCCAAACTTGTTCCCGTTGCCGCTCACAGGAACTACAGCAGCACTGAAGTCAGAGGTTGGTGAGCCCAAAGGAGAGTGGAGCCAGCAAAGGGACCTTCATTAATCCACAGACACTGCTGGGAATGAGACCCCCTCCACAGGAGGGGTGCAACCAAATGGGCAACATGTTGGAATCAGGCAGGAGGAGCCTGAACTGGGAATGACAGTCACTTCAGTTGGTTGCTCCCTCCCCAGAACAGATTCATGGGATTTGCTTGGACTGGGCTGCGCCCCTGGCTGGGACCCAATGAGCCATCCCAAATCAATTTCCTGTGCCTAGCACGCACTAAACAAGTGAAGGCCCCTGAAGTTTGGCGGGCCTAGTGGGGAGGAGCAGGCATAAAGAGCCACTGCTCACACCTCAGTGACAAGAGCAGGCAGGAGAGGATGGAGGTCCCTCACCAGCCTGTTTGGAGGAAACATGGCCAAACAGGGAAGGGGACTGGGAACTGCACTGTAACCTGTGTGGAGGAAGCCAGGGCCATGACAGGAGAGAGAAGCAAGAGGAGGCCCCCAGCCCAGAATGCTGAGAGCCTTAATCCAGAAGAGAGAAAAATAAGGGCGACTGAGGGCCACAAACATGCAACATCAGACATGGCTTCAATGGACATTAAGAGATATCTTCAGGACTTTGTAGATGAGCTCAAAACTGAAATATTAAATCAGGTAAAGCAAGATATGAGTAGAGTAATAAAAGAAATGCTCCCAGGAAGTATCTCTCAGGAGGGTACACATGGAAGAAGGGAGGAATACAAAAAAAAGGAGAGAAATATTTGATAAAGAATATAAAGAAAATATAGAATATATGAAGCACATTCAAAGAGACTACCAGGAAATTAAAAACTCCATTTTTGAAAGCAGGCAAAATGCCTTAAAAGAAACTAAGGATAGACTATCAAAATTTGAAGACACGTTTGCAATGTGTGATCATGAAAGGAAAGATCTCTTAAAAATAACAAGACAGGCAATAACAATACAAAGGCTAGAAGATGACAAGAAAATCTACAATTTAAGATTAAGAAATGTGAATGAAGAACCAGGAATACATACAAGTGATTAACAAAGGCTTTTCATGGAAATAATTAAGGAAAACTTCCCAAACATGGGAAAAGAAAATGACATTCGGTTATGTGAGGCATACCGAACTCCAGCCACCTACAACCAAAACACAGCTACACCCAGATATATAATAATCAAAATACCAGAAATTCAATATAAAAACAGAGTATTAAAAGCCATCAGAGAAAAGAAACAGATTACCTATAAAGGTAAGCCCATCAGGATCACGGCTGACTTCTCGAAACAGACCAGCAGATCAAGAAGAGATTGGAGTGAAGTATTCCAAGCCCTGAAAGAAAATAACCTCCACCCCAGATTGATATACCCTGAAAAACTGTCACTAGAAGTTGATGGAGAAACAAAATATTTCCATGAGAAAGAGGAACTGGGGCAGTTTGTGACCACCAATCCAACCCTACAGAGAATACTGAAGGACATTCTTAGAGAGAGAAAAAAATACCAGGATTTTAGGAACAGTGGCAGAAAGGCCTCAATGAGTGGGGCAGGAAGTAGAATGAAGGAGAAAACTAGACAAACAGGCAGAAAAATAGCATAGCAGAAATGAGGCAAAGAAGGATGGCTAGAATCTCTAACATAGATGGCCTTGATATGCTATATTGTTAATAGTGCACCAGGATTTAAAACCCACATTACTCACACTACTCTGCTTAGATGTATTATATTTTGTTCCAGTCATTCTACCTGTACTAGATTTGAGGGCACAGACAGTAATCCTGAAAATAACAGGATATGGTATGGTAATCATCCTTAATTTCCTATTAACTTAATCTAAAGCTCTGTAAAACCTACACTGTTTTACCATGATTGATGGTAATCGAATCTGGTTTGTTGGATTGCTGTTTTGTATTGATAGATTTTATTCAAAGCTGTTGTGATTGATAGTATCAAGTCTGAGAGTATAGGCAACTACACTAAAGATGACAAGATTCACTAGAATATCCACTCTGGTTTGATTATTACCTGCTTTTGAAGTTATATACTGTCTGCGATGTTTTATTTTTAATAATATTGTTATGTACTGCTATACTCAATTATACTGCTATATTCAATTATGCCTGATGATATAGACAATTCTATTGAAGATAATAAGAAACAACACAGTAATCATTGTAGATCACCTTGTACTGTGGTTTTATACAACTTTTTGGTTTCATGTTTTATAGGAATTTGTTTTGTTTTGTCTTTCTAAGTTTTGTTTTTCCCTCTAATACAGAAAGGATAGAAATACATGTAGAGACTCATGCATGCATAGCTGTTTACAGTCTCACTGTTTGAATATCTACTTTGTATGTTTTATTTGTGTAACTTGAACAACTATTTCTAAGAGGACAATATGTAATTTGTCAACTAGTGATTTCTTATTGTTTATCTTTTTTTTGAAATTCTGTATTATCGCTATCTTTTACATGCTTTGGTTTCTCTTTAAATTTAAAAAAAAATTTTTTTTAAGTAAAAGGAGAGATTTGCAAGATGGCTGACTGAGTGGTGGCACAATAAGAGAGCCTCTCTGAGGAAAACAATAAAAAATAAAGACAACTCAGACGCTGGAATCTGGCAACATGGAGAAAGCAAGACAAAAGGTGAGGAATTTTCATGACCCAGGAAGAAACTGAGGAAAAAGAAAAAGAAAAAAAAAGAAAGAAGAAAAAGAAGCATGGACAGAGGGCTGCAGCTGGGCAAGGCCCAACCAGTGTACTGGCACATCTTAAAGTCAGGTGACTCATGATCTAGCTGAGATTGCGGACCTGCCGAGAGCAGGGGTTGGTGAGCTCCAGACCCTTGGCTGGAGGAGGTGCTGAGACAGGAAGTGGAAACAGCCAGTCAAGCTGCACAAACTTTGGTGAGTGATGGGAACTGGATTCCCCAAAATGGGAGGACTGGCTGGGCGACATTTTGGAGTTGGGCAGGGCCGGCTTGAATCAAAACCCGAGTCAGTGTCCGCTGATGACTCCTAGTCCAAAACAGATTGGTGGGATCTGCTCGGGCAGGGCCACACCCCTGGCTGAAACCCAATAGCCAGGGACAAGGCTTTTCTGGGCCAGTGGCATCTCCAGGGAACACACAAACTTGTTGAAGCATAAACTGGTTGACTGGTGTAGGGGGAGGAGCCAGCTCTCAGCATCCAACTCGCAGATTCGCAGCGGACTGGGGGGTGGTACTTCCCTAGGAAGTGTGCTGCAGAAAAACTGTAAGCCGTATGAAAGGCCCGGAGACCTCCACCACCCAGCTGTCTGAAGGGGGCCGAAAACATGACAAGGCAGAGAAAGAGCAAAAGGTCCCCAACTGCGGAACCAGGGAAAGTGAGTCCAACAGAGATAAATGCTGAGGAGGTTGAGAGCAGCAAACCTGTATTGTCAGAGACAGCCTCATCAGAAATACAGAAATACATCTGTGACCTCATCATCAAATTTAAATCTGAAATTCTAACTCAGGTGAAGCAAGATATAAGAAGATTAATAAAAGAAGTCTTGGGTAATCCTCAAGAAGACACAAATGAAAAAATAAAGGAACCCAGAGAAAGGAGAGAAGCCTTTGATGAAGAATATAAACAAAATCTAGAATACATGAAACAGATCCAAAGAGAATATAAGAAAATTAAAAACTCCATTGAAAGCTGGCAAAAACTTTTAACAGAAACTAAAGACAAACTTTCAAAACTTGAAGATAGATTTGCAAAGTATGATCATGAAAGAAAGGATCTCTTAAAAATAACAAGGAACCAGGAAGCAACGATACAAAGGCTAGAAGATGACAAGAGGATTTATAACCTAAGAATAAAATATGTAAATGAAGATGCAGCAACAAATACAAATGAAATAAAAAGTCTATTCCCAGAAATAATTAAGGGAAACTTCCCAAACATAGGTAATGGAAGTGAAGTTCAGATAAATGAGGCATACAGAACTCCAGCCAGCTACAACCAAAACAGATCTACACCCAGACATATAATAATCAGGATCCCAGAAATCCATCACAAGAACAGAATATTAAAAGTGGTCAGAGAAAAGAAACAGATTACCTATAAAGGAAAATATTAAAATCACAGCAGACTTCTCAATGCAAACCATCAAATCAAGAAGAGCTTGGAGTGAAATATTCCAAGCCCTGAAAGAAAATAACCTCCAACCCAGAATGATGTACCCTGCAAAACTGTCTCTCAAAATTAATGGAGAGACAAGATATTTCCACCACAAAGAGGAACTGGGGGAATTTGTGACCACCAATCCAACCCTGCAAAGAATACTGAAGGACATTCTAGAGAGAGAGAAGAAAATCATCAGGGTTCCAGGAATAATGGCAGAAAGGCCTCAAAGAAAGGGGCAGACAGTGGAATGAATGAGAAAAGTAAACAAATAACAACAGAAAAATACCATGGCAGAGATAAGACAGAGAGATTGGTTATATCACTGTTTTATCATGACTTATTTTATTTGAATCTGGTATGCTTGGGAGTGTCTAGTCTGAGAGTAGGGGCAACTACTCTGAAGATGACAGGATTCAATTGGATACCCATTCTGCTTTGATTGTTAACTGCCTTTGAAGTCCTAAAATGTCTCCAATGTTTAGATTTTATTAATAGTGTAAAGCAATGCTAAGTTTACATTATATTTGACAATATAGACAATTTTATTGAAAATAACAAGAGACATCATAGTGACTACCATAGATCACCTAGTGTTGTGTTTTTGTATGTTCTTTTCATTTCGTGTTTCTCTAGGAATTTGTATTGCAGACTTGTTTTGATTTGTTTCTCCCTCTAATACAGAAAGGCTAGGTATATGTGTAGAGACTTATACATGTGTAGAACTTCTAAGTAGTTTATGAGAATGGATTATAGTTATTGTAAAGAAAAAAAAGGAAAAGAGTATTCTAAAGGATATAACTGCATGTATATTTGAGTGTGTGGAATTAATAACCATGTTACTAAAGTTTTAGTTGGATGGATGAGCAAAACTGACTGCGGTCTCACTGTTTGGATGTCCACTTTGTGGACTTTACTTTTGTAACTTGAACAACTGCATCTAAGAGGAAAGTATGTAATTATCAACTAGTGATTTTTTTTTTGGTTACTATTTTTGTTTTGGTTTTTTTGTTGTTGTTTTGTTTTTGACATTTTGTATTGTTTCTACCCTCTTTCTGTTTCAAAATTTTTTCTTTAAATAAAAAAATTTTTAAAAAAAAGCAAGAGGAGGAACAGAAGTGCTCTAAAAGAGATAACAGTATGTATACTTAAGTGTGTAGGATTGATAACCATGTTATTAAGTTTTTGTTGGATTGGTGAACAGAACTGTTTGCAGACTTACTGTTTGAATGTCCACTTTGTATGCTTTAATTTTGTAATTTAAACAACTATATCCAAGAAGACACTATGTAATGTATCAAATAGTGACTTCTTACTGTTTACTTTTTTTTTTGAAATTCTGTATTGTTTCTACCCTTTTTTATGTTTTGCTTCCCCCCCTCTTTAAATAAAAAAAAGTAAAAGGAGGAACAGAAAGTGCTGTAAAGTATATAACTGCATTTATGTTTAAGTGTGTAGGACTGATAACCATGTTGCTAAGTTGTTATTGGATCATTAAACTTCGCAGCCTCACTGTTTGAATGTCCACTCTATATGCTTTAATTTTGTAACTTGAACATCTATGTCTAAGAAGACAATATGTAATTTATCAACTAGTGATTTCTTACTATTTATTTTTTTCTAAAATTCTGTATTTTTTCTACCCCTTTTTCTGTTTTGCTTTTTTCTTCTTTAAATAAAATTTTAAAAAATAAAAATAAATTATGAGTGTCAGGCATTTTGTCCCAGTCATGAAAAATGACAAAGATGTTCTGTGCCCTAGTTCATTTGATACATATAATTAACCATCACAGCAAGTAAAAGATAAGAATGTTTCCAGAGTGTAGGGACTGAGCTGAATAATCATGTTAATTGCTGAAATGAAAGCTAGGAGTAGAGAAAGTTGAAGAGCAGAGTTAGGAGTTAAGTTTCGGTCCAGCAAAGTGAAAAAAAAAAAAAACCTACTTAACACCTAAGAGAAGAGATCTCATAGACAACTAAATATAGTTCTTGAGTTGAAGGAAAAGGTTACAGGTATCTATTTGAATTTATAAATAAATAGATGATATTTAATGCCACAAGAGTGGGAAAATACACCTAGGAAATGAGTGTACCTGGAGAAGAGGTGTAAGGTGAGCAATCCCAGGACCACCTACCTGCTTAGAGGAGTGTCTAGCGGAGAACTCCGAGGAGGATGGTCCAGTGAGGCAGAGGAGGTGATTCTGGAAGCTAAGTGAAGAAAAAAGTAGACAGCACCAACACCACCTGGGATCTTCTCAGGCTGCTCCTCAGATTTACAGAGCCTAAAAGAGCTGTCTCACCCAGTCCTCAAGAGAATTCTAAAAGACACTAAAGTTTGACAACCAAACAAATTCAGAGGCAAAACATAGTGAAAGCAACACTGAAAAGGAATCACAACGGTCTCCAGAATGATCTGCCAAGAAAACTGAGTACATACTCATTTAAACTCTGTGAGCTGTGCTGGACGTAAAACTATTTTACACTTTTAATATCAAATGATTTTTATATAACTAGCAGCACTGTGGAGATTTCTTTCATTTTTATTCTCACCAGAGTTGCCTTCAACAGTAAGCAGCTGCTGTCTCAAGGGACCCGCAGCCCAACACTTCTTTTGGGAACAGATTCTACCACCACCACTGCCACCTTTCCCACCTTCTTCAGCCTTGGTGTGATTCACATCACAGGACAGAACATAAAACGTACTCACCTGGAAAAGCTTCCTTGTAAAATAAACTTTCAATTCTTATGTTTTTAATCATTAGATCTCAAATCTCTCTGTTTATCAGAAATACCTCAAAGGTTTTATTGCTTGTTTTGGTTTTGATGTAGATTTCTGGGCTCCACTCCAGATATACCCAAAAGGACAATGTCGGAGGTAGAGTACAAGAATCTGTATTTTTAAAAGTTAGTTTGAAAGATTAGCTAGGCTTAAATGCAATGTTGTGAACTGTAAATGAGTTAGAAATTCAACCACCGTCAATATCTGTCAAGACTAGGGGGAGGTTGGAGGGAGTTTAAAGAAGGGTAATGGGGGGAAAGATATGGTTAAAGTGTGTCATGTGCATGTATGAAAATGCCACAACAAAACCCCATGTTAATATACACGAATAAAAAATAATGCCCTGAGAAGTTCTGTCAAGAATAAGTAGGTAAAGCTCTGTAGCAGAAGTGGAATTTGTCTGAGGGTAGATGAGTAACTGCCTCAATGGGCATAGGAAGAAATAAGGGTCTTTAGGCATAGGCATGAGCTACACTGATGAAGGTAAAGGTAACACAATCTGGTGAACTTGAGATCGTCTGAAACGAGACTCGCAGGAAGCAGACAAGACGCGGTGAAGAAGGACAGGAAGTAGGTTAGACAAGAAGACACCTCACAGTTCCTTTCAATAAGCAATAGCTTAAGCTGCAAAACAGGTGAGTATGTCACAGAGAACATGGGAAAGGCATTCGTGACCTTCCCTGAGTTCTAGCTCAGCTTTGAACTAAGTAATTAAAGCCCCTAGATGGATGATTCTCAGTTATGACTCTAGACTAAGTGAGATTTTATCTGGATTTGTGATTCTGGCTAAAATGAAAAGACAGGACTAAATAACATCTAAGATTCTTTTTTTGTAGATCTAACCTTTATGATTCTGTTCATAAATTCTACTATTTCACCATTTCCAGTAAGTTATTTAAGGTGTTCTTTGTTGTGTTTTTTTTTTCATTCTGCTTCTTTTCTATTACAGAGAGAATAAGTTGCTGAGTGACGCAGGCAATGGTGGGTGATTTTTTCATTAATCTCACAGTAGGAAGCCCTGCACCTACATTCCAGTAGCAGTCAACCTCGAACAACACTCACCTTTCTGCAAGGTTTGTTCTAGAGACTTTGTGACCTTATTACAATGTTGTTTGCTAAGATAATCACACACACACACACACGATAAATTCATATACCACATTGACCCAGAAAAATCAAACTGCAATAAAAAAACATGCTAGATAAATCTAACATGACAAGCACATTTGTAGTAGGAGCCATTTTTCTCAAAGAACTTAGCAATATATGAAGACAAATATACTCTTGGGGCAAAGACTACACCTTCTATTTCCAAATATACTTGATACAATACAAAATCAATTATTAGCCATGGATTTAGCTCAGTGGTGTAAGCGCCTGCCTGGCAAGCGTGAGGTAGTTAAGTTCGATTCCCAGAACAAAAAAAAAAAGGCAATTCAAAATCAATTATCTCTTCCTTTTGAAGTTAGTTCCAATCTTTCAAGATCCATCCCTCTTTGGCTTCATCTTCAGTTATGTCCCTTTTCCCATCATATTATTTAATGACTACCATTACAAATCACAGATATGATGATTCCATGGAAAATAAAGGGTTATTGCTAACAGTGAACATGATATTACCTACTTTACTACTGCCTTGCTGGAAGCTGAGGAGATTATTCTCAGGAACAATTCTTTAGTTATTCTTTAAAGTAAAGAATAATTTCTGAAGAAGATTTCAAGGACAACAGAATTAGAACCTATGTCCAAAAAAAAACAGAATTATGATAAAGGTCTACAAATGAAGCAAAAAAGGAAGATAAAGTTAAATGAATTAACCTTTTTTTCCTTAAGTCTGCTTAGCCCTATGACTCATACTGTATTAGGGCTATCTGATGGCTGAGCCCCATTCTCAATTAAAGACTTACAGGCTAAAAGCTGTAGAGGAAATAGAGTGATTTGCTCTGGAAGTCCCAGTTCTATTCCTCTTATATGATTTGTGTCCCAGAAAATTATCTTTTTAAAGTTAGTTCAGGAATGTAGTAGAACTGGCTTCCTACTTTTAAAAAAATCTCCAGTTTAAAAAGTACCACTATTGGCTGGGGATTTAGCTCAGTGGCCTAAGTGCTTGCCTTGCACGCGCATTGTCGTGAGTTCGATCCCCGGTACCGATAAAAAAATAAAAATAAAAGTACCACTATTAAACCCATCCATTGTGTTCTGATCTGTGTTTATTAGACTAACAGATTTTTTAAACATATAACAAGGTTTTAAAAGCTAACAAGTTAGTAGATAACGAAATGTGAAGACAAATGTCATAAAACTATAAAAGCCAGTATATATGCAGTACATACAGTAACTATAAAACCAAGCATTATGTGACAAATAACAAAGACACAGGTCTTTCTTAGCTCTAAATGATCAAAATAGTTTTGTGAAAAATCAGGCTTTACTTTGAGTGATTAGTAAAAGTAAAACCTTAATTTTTGAGGGCACCCTCTGTGCCCTGTTGCTTCTGCTGCTCATATAGATTTTACGTTTGGTCATTTCCTTCCCTCTTGTCTGCCGTGCCTGATCGAGACACAACTGTCTCTCACCTGAAGGCCTCTCACAGCCTCACAGGTCACCTCCCATCCATCCGTCATGTTGACCTACTTTCAGTTCATGGAACATTCCAAACCCTTTCCAGTTCATCGCCTGTCTCTTGTTTCTATGGCTGTAAAATGTCTGGCACATCGCAGCTGACCCATAAGACACATGTGCAGCTGATGAATAGCTGCTTCTTCTTCTGACTTTTAAATTTCACACAGGGAGAGACCATGTTTGTTTTATTCCTCATGGTATCCCCAGAACCCAGCACATCACCTGACACACAGTGCATGATATCACAAATAATTACTGAACGAGGGAAGAGGTGATTTAAAAAAAAAAAAAAAGATTGAAGGGACAAATATCCGGTCTGCTGCATGAATTTTCTTTAAGAATATTTTTTTGCTAGGTGTGGTGGTGTACATCTGTGATCCTGGCACTAAGGAGGCTGAAGCAGGAGTATTGCAGCAAGTTCAAGGCCAAACTGGGCTACATAGGGCATTCAAGGCCAGCCTGAACTATATAGCAAGACTCTGTGTCCAAAAAACAAACACACACACACAAAAAAAATCATTATTCCTGTCATTGTTATAATAATTCCTTGTTCTTTTTCATAGCACATAATAACACCGTGACCCATCATGGAATAAAGAAGGGAAAATCTATGTTAGTATTTGCTCTGTGAGAATTGTCTTATAATCATTTTTTAAGTATGTTGTTTCAAAACATGACAAATAGTCATAAAAATCCCATAATGACACCTAAACCTTCCCACTAATACCCAATGTTTGTATCTCCAAATGTTAAAAGTGAAATATGCATATTTCATGGATATTACAAGACCAGGTACATAGCAGAAACCCTTATTAACCTTAACATAAGGTATTTGCTTCCTATGAAATAATTACATATGCTCAGAGCAATGTCATGTTTCTAATGCTGGAGGTAATATTATTTCCGTGACACTAGAAAAATGAATTGCATTGTTTTATTGCACCAAGACATATGCATTCATTATCTGTTAGATTTAACAAACATACATAATCAAGGCAGATTCATATTTAGTACTCCAGGATGTGCCATGGAGTAATACGTTTTATAAGGAAAATTGCTCTGTACCCTTTCTTGTAAGTTAATCTTTATTTCTCATTCTCCGCATGTCAAGAGCTTTTCTTAAGTAACATTTTTTGAAGCACAGAGATGTGCATGGCACTTGACCAAAGTTAGTAACAAAATCACACTTTAGCCTACTAGGAGCAGTAATGCAGTATGAAAACAGAATAAACACAGAGAGTAGAATGAGAGGATACTTCTACTGTGATATTACGACACTTCAAATACCTCTTTTGCGTAAGGAATATAGAAGTGTGTGATATATCTTGTGGAATGTATGTAAGATTTCCAAGGTATAAATTTGGCACCGTTCACCACAAGAAAAATTTGATCTCATATAGAACTCCATCAAACAAAAATTGAACTTACTTCAAGATGAAATGAATGCAATTTGACTAAAGAATTGGAATTAAAGTTTCCTAAAACTAAATTTGTGATTTTGTTCTAACAGTAAGAGTACCAATCCCATCCTGTTTTTTTAATCCACGCTTTATGAGACAAGATTTCTTGAAGACAGTACACAGGGATCTTAGAAATTGTTTCTCTCTGGGATTACAATTGACCTCAATAATTCTCTTTGCTATCAATTTTTATTATTAATTTCATTGATCTTCTGAAATATTAATACAAATCTATTATAGCAAACTAGCCAGTTTAATTCTTTGCTTTATTCATGATCAAAAAAAAATAACACAGCAAGTGTGATTTTTAAAACTTCAAACAATTTAATGTTATCACCATGTATAGCTAAAATATACCAATAAAATAATAAATAAAATAAATACAAGTGTTATCTCAGTTTACAAACTTAACTTATCCACAATTCTGGGAAAGGATGGCCATGGTCATGTTGGTATTTCATGATGCAGCATTCAAAAACAAAAACAAAATTTTTAAAACATTTGTTTAGAACCAAATTGTTCACAAACAAGAGCATTCCTGAATCAAGGTACCACTGTAAATATCCCTTTTAAAAAATCCAATAGGTATACAAGTTAAGATTTCTATACTGATCTTAGTAATCATCTAAATGAAGAAAACCGAGAAATATAGAAAAGCACCAAAATAATGCCATAATTCTGCCTTCAAAAGTTTGTCACTGATAACATTCTCACATGTTCTTTTCTATCCAGGGCATTTCAAATAGTCACCCATGTAATTAATCAACAAACATGTATTGATTTCCTCATATAGTCTAGTCATTATTCTAGGGAATAGCAGTACTACAATGAATATACTATCGCTGTGCCCACAGAACTAACATCTAGAAAGAGAGATAGGTAATCAATACAAGTATAGGAGTGTAAGTATGCTGAAGTAAAGCTGTTCAAGCTAAATAGTATCATTACAGCAATAGGGAGAACTGGGGAAGAAAAATACTGGAGAGAATTAAGTGTCTAGTTTTAAACATGTTCGGTGTACAAGGACCATTAGTCATCTGGGTATGCTACCATATACTTTCTAATAGTTGTAGTCCACTTCTCTATTTGACCTTTTATGGGTTATCTGCCTACTCAAAAATACGTATTGCTGTATAGTGATTATAAAATCCTACTTAGAAATCCACAAAACTTTCTTAACTGGTTACCTATAGCTGGATATTCATTTACATTTTTTATAATTGTAAATAGCTGTCAGCAGAAATTGTTTTAGATAACTACTTATAAATATATCTGATTATTTTGTTACAGTAATTCCTAAATATGGGAATACTTGATCAATGGATATGTACATTATAACACCTTTGATTAATACTGCCATTTTTTTCTCCAGAAAAACTGCCAACTTTCACACCCACTAATTTACCTCTCAATATTTTATCTTTTTTTCTTTAAAAAATAAAGTGGGTTTTTGCTATTCTTACTACAGAAATTATAACTAATGTTCGTTTTAAAAATACTGCTTGGCAAATCCTGTGTTCCATACTTATTTGAAAATTAAGAAATCTAAGGTTGTACAGAGCCAAATAAACTGCCAAGTATTTCTTGGCTATTAAGTCACAGCTAAGATTTCAATTCAAGTCACCTAGTTTCAAACCTCTTTCTATTAGATCTCAACACTTCATATGATTTAATTAACTGATAACTAATTGAAATTAGTGCTTCATAATTGTGTCAGTATTTTGTCACATATTTGCTAATTCCTTGTCATTTTGAGGCTAGCAGTTCATTCATGTATTTATTTATTCTACACCACTCTACACTCCACAGACATGGAATGAAAACAGGCACATGCTATCATTGTATGAGAACCATGGTCCAGCACAGAAAAACTAACAGGTTAGAAAAAGAACTGCACGCAAGAAAAGATCGAACAAAGATTTGGTTTTTAAGTCCTCTCCCAGCACTGGCAGTTGTGGAGGATCAAGTCCACAATGACAGCTTGGAAGGACTTTGGGCTGGGTTCTACGATATTCTCAGGAGCTCTGTGCCCTGGACTCAACTAATAACCCCACTCCTGTGACCCAGCCATCAAGCGTAAGTTACAGCACAGCCACAGAAAAGTGCACTGTCGTGATGCAGTTTGTGGGGAACAGGACACAATGATATGACTCCCTGGGTTGCAAAAAGAAACAAAATATAAGCATGAAAAGTCTCTTGGCTTTTCAGCCTGGCAGGACAGCCATACGATCCATCACAGGAATCATCAGGCCCACAGTGGACCTTCCTGTGAGACAAGGAAGGCCGAGTAGTGGGCAATGACCTCACCGAGATCACCCTCACCTCTTTGGCTCAGAGCCTCATTTCCACAGACCCCCAACTCTGCAGAAATCTCAGATTTCTACAGCCCAGAAAAGCAGCATTTTACAGAGAAGAAAGAAGAGACTCCCCAAATCAATAAGTTTATGGGCAAAGTGACCTTGGGTCAATCCCATCATCAGAAATAGAATACACTATGTAATTAAGACAGATTTCTAGAGAAAAGAGAAATCAAAAAATCTTAGTCCATCTTAACATGAATGAAACATGGAGGGTGTCAGCTGAACAGACAGCTGAGCAGAAGCATCCGCAGCAGAACAGACCTGAGAATATCATCTCAAACACGTTGGGAAACTCTTCTAATCAGCTATGACAATGCTACCATAAATAACCCAGATAGATTGCTGTGTATAATCACAGAGGACATCCATATGCATGAGTCAGCTGTCAGCTCTCCAATCCCATCATATCCAGTACCTGTCAGCACGCCATCAAGGACTCTGTGAGTTGTGACATAAACAAAACTTACTTTCCCAGGAAGTTGAAAATCATGCAGCATTACACAGATTTATGTTTGACGAAAACAAAATAATTAATGCCATTGTTGGGGAAAAAGAATGTGTACAGACTTACCTGGTCACTCAGAGCTGTTCTTCCCACCCCGACACAGGAAGGCAAAAACCACAAGGACAGAGATTCAAGTCCACTTTTCACTTGTGGTTAAACAATACTCAGTGGCTCACTGCATATGAATCACAAGAGAGAAGACATTAAACTGTCTCTTGGATCTTCTAGGACAGACACCAAATGGCAATTCACTTTGATGTGTGCATATCAGCCACAGCAATTTTCCAGGAACAGCTTTGATCACATAGCCAGGATTAGTTCTGATGGGTCAGTATGACCACAAAAATGCTTAGATTGAGGAGGCTGTTTAATAATATGAAGCCAGGCTGGCATCAGAAGTCAGAACAGCAGTGCCAGCCTCCAGGCTAGTGAGGGAAGTAGTTTCACAAATTGTTGACCCTAGAAACAGGGAAAAGGATGAAATTCCACCAGGCAAGAGCCAGGTGTCAGTTAACCACTGTGAGAGGGAGGTAGGAAAGTATAATCCACGCAGCCAATCCACAGGCAGGAGGAAACAAGTAGTAAAGGTGCCAGCAAACAAAAGACCCAAAGCCTGGAAAGACAAACGAAGAGTATGGCATCAATAGTCAAGGCACAATGACATAAACTGACTTTTATGGAAAGTCTGTATCATACAAGGGCCTTTCAGATACTGTCTGCCAACTCTCAGGCACAGCTGCAAAGAGACCAACAGATTCACCTCTCCTGGAGGCAGCTTCTGATGACTCTGAAAACATACAATGGTATATTTGCCTTTTTAATAACCTAGCACTATGTATATATGAATGAATGCATGTGGCATTGTAACATAAGTTTAATGATGCACAGATCTGTACCCCTGCATCCATTCCACTCCTATTTATAGAAAATGACCGATATGACCCAGGTGTGGGGGCTTTAGCACTCAGGAAACGAAAGCAAAAGGGCTGTCATGAGTTCAAGGCCAGCCTAGGCTGCACAGTGAGACACTGTCTCAAAATAAATGAAAAAAAAAAAAACAACTGATATAACTAACAATAGCTAGGAGAGTGATAGAGATAAGAAGTAACATTGCCATGTGCAGACGCTTTTAGAGGATAATAAGAAAATAACAGTAACTATAGTAATAGCTAACTTTATTGAGCAACTGTTAATTACCAGGCTTTGTTTTACACATTTTACATGTGATGTCTTCTTTCACTCTCAGTAATTCTCAGTGAGATTCAATTATTACAGTACCACACACACACACAGACACGTATCCCTGGGTTCACTTTTGGTTTCAGTTACCTGCAGTCAAGCATGGTCCAAAAATATCGTATGAAAAATAAATTCATAAAATAACTAATTTACAGGTTCTAAACTGTGTACCATTCTCAGCAGCGTGATATAATCTCACATTGTCTCACCCCCTCCTCTCTGAGATGGGAACCATCCCATTGTCCAGCATATCCAGAGATACGCTGTGATAAGGCACTTGTGCCCAAGTGACAAGTGTCAAAGTGCTACATGCTACATCAAAATGCCTGTCACTCTTCTCATCACGTAGGTGTCACGTCACCTCATATCACCACAAGAAGGGTGAGGACAGTACAGAAAACATTTGGGGAAAAGTAGAGAAACAGAATTTTTGCTACACTTATAACTGCTCTGATTATTAGTAGCTATTGTAGTTAATCTCCTTCTGTGCCTACTTGATAAGTTAAACTCTCATAGGTATGTGTAGAGAACTATTCTCCAGGTTCAGGCATCCACTGGGGATCTCGGAAAGCTTGCTTCTCAGATAAGAGGGACTGTCACATCTCCATGTACAGACGCAGCACAAAGGCATTACATAATTTTTCTCAAGGCCATACAACTAGTGAGGATGGATTTGTAACGTTTCCCAGTCTTAGCAACCAAGCGTGGGAAGAAGGACTGACATGAGCAAAAAACCTAAAACTCACGACTTTCCTCCATCATCATCTCCACATGTTGAGACCTGGAGATGATAAAAGTGGAAAAGTGACAAAGAATGAACGTTTGCAGAAAGCCTACTTACTGCCTGCTTCTATGCTTGGTACTGTACATAGTGAGCCCGTTCGGCCTGGTGAGCACCTTCAGATTGCTCAGTTATCTAAGCTTTGCTTTCCATGATCCCTGCATGTAAATGAATACCAAATTCACTCCATATTACCTTTCCCACCAATGACATGAAAATAGGGGCAGTAATGCCATGCTCATAATCAGATACTGAAAAATTATAAAATGCAAGGCATATATTGGAAAGAAAATGAGGAAAAGACATTATCATTGGATGAGATCAGAGAATACTTAAGTGGCTTTTTCCATTCAATCTGTCTACTCTAACCTTTCTCACGAGGGCGTCTCACACATTAAGAAGGGACAAGAAAGCAACCAATTAAGCATCTGTCACCACTTTCCCTTTAGTGTTTAATTTGAAACAACTTTCCATTTCCTTCTAAATGAGAGTTGATTATTCTAGGGAGAGCTGGCTGCATTGTGCATGACTTTGGCTTGGCCCAGACAAGCATTAATCAGCCAATGCATCAACAGCGAAGTCTAGAGTTTCAACAACAGGGAAAAGGAACATTTTCACAATGGTTCCACAAAGCTGCCTGTATTGCCTTGCATTTACTAATAGTAACAAGATTAATGAATGTCACCAGCTGAGTAGTGCTCTAAGGATGTTACCCTCAAGCTGATTTGTCAATTCTGCTAACCAAGGAATCAAAAACTCACATAACAGCATATCATTCTGATGTCTATCTTGACCTTGTCTATAAGTGACTGTGGGAAATGCTTCATGTTTTACTCGAATCTTGATTTGTCAGTCATCACTTTAAGGGAGTGATTACCCCAACGGACTTCGTGATCAACTCTGTTTGGATGGTTTGCTCTAGCTTTCATTAGAGAGTCCAGGCATCTTTCTATTTTCACTCCTTTTGCTCACAAGACTCCATAGTCAGTATTTATAATGCAAGAGGCATTAAGCCAAGTGTCTGTTTCCTTCATAGTCACCCACAGTTACTAAAAAAATGTACACTCTCTCTCATCTCCCTCCATGTCTCTTCAGATGCCCTTGTCTCCAACCTCCTGCAAAATGCCCAGCTTGTCCTAAATGTATCACATAGCTCTGGCCTTTCAAAGCTGCATAGAAAAATACCACAGCAGGGTGGCTTGAAGCACAAAAATGTATTTCCTCACAGCTCTAGAGCCTGGAGGTCTAAGGTCATGGTGCTGGAAATTTGGTTCCTGTGGAGGGCTCTCTTCCTGGCTGGCAGGTGACCAGCTTCTACTGTGTCTTCACGTGACCTTCCTCCTGTGTATGCATGGAAAGGGAGTGAGTTTTGGTGTCTTTTCCTTTGCTTCTAACCTAGTAAAGACAGCAGTCTTAATGCACTAGGGCTCCACCCATGTGAACTCATTCAGCCTTAATTGCCTCCTCAACAGCTGTCTCCAACTTCATCACAGCCGGGCTTACAACTTTAATGCAAGAATGTGGCGGGGGCATAATTCATCCTGTAACACTCGTGCACTATCAACGCTCTCAGCGTGCATCTCTCTCTTCACTGAAAGACATTCCACTCAGGCTTCCAGATTCTACCAAAGTGTTTTCCTCTTTAGAAACCCTCTCTAATCCCAGCCAGGAATAATTTATCCCCACTGTGGCACTTTCTGCCCCAAAAGGTTTCTCATTAGCTGCCTGAGCGTGTCATTCCACTAATGCACACTGAGAGCTCCTTGGAAACATGGCCTCTGTCAGACTCACCTTGTGCGACCTGTAACACCTCGATAGCCATCTGTGCCATCGTCATCTCTATATCCGGGGACTTGCACAGTGAACAGGCACACAGCCCAGCCAATAAATACGAGTCAATGGCATTTCCTTTCAGAGAATGCCATTTTTCAGACTGTCCTTTGTGCTCCAACGGCCCAGCCAGCATACCAGTCCTCTAATACTTCGTGTTGGAATAAAACTTAAAAAGCTAAACTAAGAGCTTTCCTTCTGAACTTTCTTAAATTTTCTCTTTCAGAATCAAGCCAGTGATCTTTTCTGCCCAGAAACACACACACACACACACACACACGTATATCTTGAACTAGGAAGTCATTTGACTTTATAAATAGAAACTAGAATTATCCTGCTTCCCCAGTCACTAATTTAAATTATTCAGAGTACCTAAGAACTTGCACTCAATTTATTATTATATAGAACAAGGAGAAATAATATTATGTCACTGGTAAAATGAAGAAATCACAACTAAGGGTTGTTCTACAGCACTGAAATGTTCTTGAGACTGTCTTAGCTACAACTAATCTCAAAATAAGTTTAAAGCAGTCAAAATATTTAATAGAGTTGCAAGACACTCCAGTTTAGGTCACATCCCTCAGACCAAACCAATTATGCACAAGCAGTGGTATGATGGTGAGATCTTAATGCCCTTAATGACTCACATCACTCCTTAGCGGTGTTGCTAAACACTCAGTCATGAGACAGCTCACCAGTACCGAGGGCCTGAGATATAATCAATACTGCAACATAGAAAGTAGGTCTATTACATTTCAATGTGCCTGGATTTAAATGGGTAACAATAAAATACAAAAACATTTCTCTGTGTTCTTTTAGGAGAGAATGCAGAAGATATCCTTTACAAGTGGGATAAAACCCATTCTCACAAGCAAGAATAAATGTGGATTAAGGAGGCTCGCTCGGCTTGAGGACTGCCTGAGATCTGAGAGCTAACATTTGCTGAAATACGTGAATACCAGCCCACACCGGAGAGGTACGTAGGTGCTCTGAGTGCTGTGAGACTAAGAACTCGAGCTGATCATTCCTCAGTGCAAACACAGTTTAATGAAAATGCCCCTGAAAGAGTTATTCAACTATCAGGGTTTTTAGTATAGATTTAATCATCCCTCAATTTATTTTGAAAACAACCATTTACTGACCCATTAATAGTTGGGTTCTTAAATTTTTTAATTCTGCTAACTACTTTTAAAATAATGTTTGGTCGCATTTAACCTACATTTTCTCTCACAATACTGATTTCCTAAGACAATGATGATGGAGGTTATGTCGCAAAAAGCAACAAACTGCAATTCCAATGACTCATGCAAGTGCAAAAATAACCCTTCTGGGAGCAGAGTGTGGAAATGTTCTCACAGCCTCCCCTTAAGTGTGCAGAGAGTAATCATAAATCACTTTCCCACACAAAGGGAAAAGAGATCCACACATATATGTGAGAGATAAGTGTAAAATGAGAAAACTAATTTTCTGGTATAATTTAGAGTCTTATGGCTTTGTAAGTTTAATAGGTATACCTTTACCTAAAACCTTAATGCCAAATAAATTTAATTTGTATCATAAGCTATAAATTACCAAGATTTTCATATACATAATTTCATATGACCCTTACAGTGTCTCCCACATATATTAAGTCTAATTTCAGCTGAAGCAATTAAGATTCAAAGAAGATAGGTGATTTGTCCAAGGTCATGCAACTGATAGCATCTGAGTCAGAGCTTTGTCAGTAAATCTTCTAAATCTGGCAATTTTTTTCAATGTACATTGCTCTCTCCATACACTTATGTCAATTCTGTATGAACTTACTTCTTTGATAAACATTCGGTGAGTATCTACTATGTGCTTAGCACTGTATTATATGATAAATATTTAAGGATGAATCAGATAACCTCATTAACCTCCAGTACAACACCATTTTCTGGGAAAGCAATAATATTGGCATTACCAAAAGGCTTAGCTTTATTTTAGTATTTACTATGTGTCAGGCACTATTCTTAGCACTTAAAGTACTAGTTCAATTTAATCTCATAAAAACTCTGTGAGTCGAGAAGCACTAATATCTCCATTGGGTTTAAGTACAAACCAAAGATTGGTAAGTAGCAAAAAAGAATAGGTCCATGCTAAGACAAATTTCGACAGAGTTGGTGTTATTTCACTCAGGAAAGGTGAACTGGGCTATTAAAGGTGAGGAGGTAAACAAGCATTTCCAAGCAAATATACCATAAAGTATTGCCAAGGCCAAGGAGCTACAATGCCTTGTCAAACATGTTATGTGCTCTTCAGCCTCTCTCCCCTTGTGCTCTTCCTTTAGCTAGAATTCTCTTTTAATATAATATATCAACTAAGGTTTACTGATTAATGAGATACAATCCAAGAGAAGGAAATCAAGAACGACTCCAGAATATTTGAGTGGCACAGCAGGAAGGATGAAGAGCTACTAACAGAACTGGGCGATGCTGGGAAGTTGCCCTGTGAAGAAGATATGGGAAGCCACAAAGGGCCATGGACACGTGAGCAGCCGAAATATGCACCACACACACACAATGTTTGCCTGGAGGAAAAGAAATCTTTTTTCTAATTTGCATAAGACCAAATGTCATGGCAATCCTAAGCAAAAAAAAAAAAAAAAAAGGAGTTTTGTTTTAGGCATGTCGAGGATTTATTAGATATCCAAGTAATTTGTCAGTGAATAAAGGAGAGATTCAAGGACAGAGACTGAGAGTCCAAAGTCAGGGGTTCAAACTGGTGAGGAAAAACCAGCAAAAGAGACTACGAAAGCATACCCAGTGCAAGCAGGCATGCTGGCGCACTCCTGTAATCTCAGCATTCTGGAGGCTGAGGCAGGAAGATTGTTGCAAATTCAAGACCAGCCTGGGCTACAAAGTGAAGTCAAGGCCAGCCTGAACTGCATATCAGAGACCTTGTCTCAAAAAGACAAAAAAAAAAAAAAAAAAAAAGTGCAGTACCAGGAAATTCAGGTTTCCTGTAAAATGAAAGCAGAAGAAAGAGTAAGGTCACATGATGGTAATAGATCAGGTAGTACAATAACTGAAAAAGGACCCCTGAACTGATCCATGCAACAGCCACTGGTGATTTTAACAAGAGAAATTCAGATGAAATAAGTAGGAAGAAAACTTAATCGAATTGGCTTTAAGAGAGAGTGGAAGGTGGAGCATTAGAGACAATAAGAACAGACAACGCTAAATGTTTTTCTGTAAAAGAAAGCAGAAATGGAGCACTTGATTCGAGCAGTATGAGCTACCATTTGTTTTGAGTTGAAAACTGCGTGTCTCGATGCCACTGAAAACAATCTGGCAGAGAGAGAGGGAAATGGCACTCAAGGAAAGAGAGTCAATGCATGTGAGAAACAAGGAAGTGGGTTCTGTGGAAGTGGGAAGGGCTTCTGGGGAGGGGAAGATGGGAGGGCAGGAGGGAAAGGGAAGCGGAAATGATTAAGATGCGACATGTGTAGGTACCAGTTCTCCACAGTGAATTTAAGCATTATTATGTATCACAAACATAGACCAATAAAAAAAGAAGAGTGAATTAGTGAAGTGATGTCCTTGTCCGTGTTAAAGGATGGAAGCTGGGACACAGGTGCTGTGATTAGTCTTAGCTAAGACCACAGAGAGTTCCTCCACATGAATAGGAGAAAGGCAAGAGCGCAGGGACGCTGATGCTGGTAGACAGCAGACAGTAAGGGAGTTGCGGCGTGCTGTTCCGATCTGTTTCCTCGTGGACAGGGGAAGATAAGGCCGCATCTGAAAGTCAGGACTGCAAAATACTGTGTTATTGGAAAAATATTAATTTATAATAAAAAGAGACTTGCTAAGATGTGGAACAACAGAAACACTATTGGTGTACAGTGTTAGTGGACATAAAAATGTGTAGGACACCTTAGAAATGAGTGACTTGATTTAATAAAGGCAAAAATATGCACATCTTACAGCCCAGGAACACCATTCTTAGGAATTTATGCTATAAAACTCTGTGAACATGTGTTTGTGGTTTGGTGTTTGTTTTGTTTTGTTTTGTTTTGTTTTGTTTTGTTTTGTTTCATTTCCTTTCGTTTCGTTTTGTTTGAGGCAAGATCTTACTGTGTAGTGTAACTTGGCCTTGAACTTGCTCATGTAGGCCAGGCTGGCCTCAAACTCATGGGGATTCTCTTGCCTCAGCCTCCCAAGTTCTGGGGCTACAGGTGTGTGTCACCATGCCCAGCATGCAACTCTGTGAACATGTGATCCTCATCCTCTGCAGGGATGATTATGGCATGATTGTTCCTACAGTAAGTGGTTTTAAAAATTTTTGTAAATACATGATACTGGTTTGCCACTCAGAGGCAGCAGGGGCCTTTGATCAAGAGTAACCTTGCTGGAAGTCTAGGAAGGAATAGTGTGTCTGCTTCTGAAGCTGGATGACTTGTTAAATAGTCGTGTCGCTTTTCCAGGACTTTTCTTACTTTCAGATATTGTGATTACCCAAAATTCTTCCCCTAGTAAGGCTGTGGGTTCTCTACCCATGTTTTGTCTTCTTATCATATCAATCAAGACTTCCCATCAGGCTAAGGGAAGTTAGAAACCCACTCATCACTTTTCCTTCCCTCTGAATGTCTGTATAAAATACATAATATGTACCTATCTGGGTTAGGTCTCTAATACTGTCAGATGGCTATGCTTTCTATTTTGTGCATAGTTTCGGTTATTTGAGGGAAAGTTATTCTTATAGACATACCATTCTATTACCAGAAACAGAAATTAATATTCGCCATTAAATTAAAATCTAGATATTGTCTGTCATTTGCTTCTAGTGCAATGTGTGTGTGTGTATGTGTGTGTGTGTTATCCAGTTATATCAATTTAGAAACACGATAAAATCTTTCCTTTCTTCTGTGCTTCTTTGGAATCTTTCTTTACTGGGACTAAAGAGTCAACCTCATAGTCTAATTTTAATGCTGCAAGGCTGAATGAAATAAGAAGGAGGAAACACATAGATGCGTATTTCAAAGAATGGCCCTCTGTAGATTTAGATAACCTGTGGAAAGGTAAAACATTCATGTGAACAAATTAGGTTGCTGGTCACAAAGGCCTTGAAGATGAAGAATTTACTAGAAGAAAGAGCACAAAGAAGATAAAACTCAGAGGTCCTTTTGAGTGGTTTCTTCCCCTTTCATGTTTACAATATCGATTGTACATTTTGGGTCTTATTTATTCTTTCATGTTTTTACACTAGAGAGACAATATGATGCTTACACATGTGAGTCTGATTTATTTCACTTATGGAAAGAACAACTGGGATGGGGGAAAGGAGAAAAGAAAAAATACATATATAATCATATATAATGTAGTAGATAATTATACTTCTAATCTCTGTTAGCTCATCAAAAAGAACTGTTTGTGTTTTCATTGTTTAATCATTTTTTTCAGGTGTTGTCTTGTAAACTGAGCAACTACTTTGAAGATAACAATATGCAATATATTAGCTATTGTTAATCTCCTATTATGTTGTTTTGAAATTCTGTATCATCATTTTTATTCTTTTTTATTTTAAAGCAAAAAAAAAAACCTCCACAGATCTGGGTGGGAGGAAGATCTGGGCAAAGCCCCTCAGCAAGGCGCAGATGGAGAGAAAGGTGACATCTCTCAGGTGAAGGAAGCCCCTCAGGATGGCCCAGAGCCCAAGAGGAGAATGCCTAAAATTGAGGGTTATTGCTTCCCTGCACTGTGACCTAAAAGATACTTAACAGAGCACCTAAACCCAAAAGCTTTATTTTAGAGATGAGGAAACTGAGTCCCACAGCTCCATAGACTCAACCAAATGCCCCTCCCTTCAGCACGGTGTTGGTGCCGCCATCTTCGTTTTCCTTAATTAATCAAGTTTATTAGTTCATTTTAGATATGTTTCGGCTCCTCTTTTTCCATTCCCCTCTCTTCCCTTCAACCCCTCTTCCCCTCCTTATTTACAAAGCTTTGCTTCCATTTTTTCCTTCTGTCATCCTATTCTTTTCCACAGCAGCCTGCAGACAGGGGTTGTAGCTCAGCAGTAGAGCTCTTACTTGTCTAGCATGTGTAGGGCCTTGGGTTTGATCCCCAGTACCACAAATTTAAAAATTAAAGTGAAATTTAAAGCCTAAGGCCCATTCAGGTGTGTTTTTTGACCAGTCAATATTGGGCATGCTGTCTTTTGAGCTTGACCCGTGCTTAAACATGAGGGTGCATTCTAATATAGAATTTGCTGGGCTTTCTCCAGGCATCATGTGTTTTAATCACAGCAGAGTGAACTGAGGCTTCTCTACTATTGTGTAGAACACATGAGACTCCAACTCTCTTTTTTAATTATTATAAAGCCATGTGACCTCTCGTGGATTGCTTGGCATAACGTCCAAGTATTGATAGCTCATAGGATTTTACACAAATTAATTCAGACTAGCTCATAAGTTCATTGAAGGAGGTATCTAGTATGTGTTCCTGTCTGCCTGGCTGCTGTTGACAGTAATAAAATGATATGAGTTTCAAACCTCCCTGTCCCACGCTGCCTTCAGACTTAATCATTAGTCAGAATCTGCATTCTTCCCTAAGGTATCTTTTGATCATCTTAAATAAGAATGACAAGCTGAGATCAATAAATGGAAGAAATTTTATTTTAAATTCTGTTTCTATGTCCATGGGTTTATCCTCCCCTCTCAATATCTGGATTATAACAAAAGTTTACATCTTCTGGACAAATCAATATACATCAAGATGAGAATGATTATCTTTTTATTCAAAAGATAGCATGTACATCTAAAGACAGCCATAGCCAACTGGAGAGAGAGTAGATCATTCATAGCCCAAGATCAAGAGCTGCTAGTGTTTCTTTTAAAATGATACCCCAGGGGCAGGTTACATAGCTTGGGAGCAGGCACTTGCCTAGCATATGAGAGCTGCTGGGCTCAATCCCTAGCTCAGAAAACAGTAAAAATAAAGTAAAACAATGCACCATATCGTTCTGCCCTTCTGCCAACCAACATAACCCCCTTAGACTATTTTAAAAAAGAGTAATTTGAGAAATAGCCTCAAATGCCCAGATTAATCAAAGAGCTGCCTAGCTTTTATAGAAAACAAGTACAGGTATAGCGGCTTGTTTTTATTTTCCTCTCTTAGGAACAAAAAATGTCAATATTCTTTTAAAATCCCAAATATTCACCATGCTATTTTCAAAGCTTGAGGTTGTATACTTCAAAAGTAATTTAAATTTTAGTACCTGAAAATAAGACAACAAACAATAACCAAAAAATTACCATTTTGAGCAACTACTATATGTGCAGCCCAAGGGCACCTATAGCCAACTTAGCGAGGACTGCAGAGTCTCTTCCAGTGTCCTGAGAATTATTATCTCCTTTCCTTTTTCAGATTTGGGGTGGGCTTAATATTAGAATCCTCACTAAAAATATTTTCTCCACTTCCCAGATTACTGCTGTTAGCTGCAGTAACTAACCAGATGACCTTCACAAGGTATAATCAGAATTCATGAGTGCAGTAAGGAATATACTGTGTCCTGGTCATTTTGAAACAAAACATACATGACTTTGACCACTTACATTTAAAAACAGTCAGAGAAAGTGTCCCCCAAGAAAAATGATGCTGACTTGGGAATAACATCACAGTGGGAATGCACAAACCATGGTAAATCATAAGTATGTTAAAGGCGATCAGGCAAGGGAAAGAGTTTCAAGACAAAGATGAGGAGGGCTCCATCATATATTTTAAAGCAATGATCTTTGGCCACAGTGAGTAAAACAAGTACAGTGCCAGCCTGATGTTGAGCAGACAGTGGCTGAACGGATGTCCTGGTAGATGTCATTTCTGCAGAGGGCTGCAGCAGCCTCAGTGGCAATCTGTGGTTCCAGCAGTCATTTGTGACAATTACTATCCCACAGTTGTGCATAAGCCTGTCCTTGTGGCTCACTGGTATTTTTTTAAGGGGTGAACGCAAATGATTCCATTTTTATTCTAACTTATTTCACAAGTTATTATTTCTGAACAACTAGCTATATAAGTGTACTACAGAATAACTGATATCTGACAAGCAGATAGATCTTAGAGGGAGAGGTGAGGAAAGATAAGGGAAAAGAATTAAGATGTATTATGCACAAGGCCCCACTCCCCCATGATAAATGCAATCATTGTGTGCTGCAGATTTGCACTAATAATATTAAAACAATTTTTAAAATCAATGTCTGAACCCACAAAGTGGGAAAAAAATTATTGACAGTTGTCCCTCAGATGAAGGACTTCTACCTAGAACATATAAAGAGTTGAAAAAAATCAGAACCCCCAAAATCAAAAATCCAATCCAAAAATGGGCATCTGAGATGAATATGCACTTCTCAGATGAAAAAAATACAAATGGCAAAAAATGCATGAAAAAATGTTCAACATCATTGATCATTTGAGAGATGCAAATTAAAACAACTCCAAGATTCCATTTCATCCCACCAAGAATGGCTGTCATCAAAAAATCAACCAATGACAAATGCTGGTGGGGCTGAAGAGAAAATGTTGGTGGGAGTATGGACCACCACTGTGAAAATCAAAGTGGAGACTCCTTTAAAATCTAGGATTAGCGGTCCCATTCAACCCAGCTATTTCCCTTCTGGGAATAAATTGAAGACTTTTATAGGTAAATGGGTACAATTCAAGACCATACTCATAAGTGAAGTAAATCAGACCCATATGTGTAAACACTGTACTGTCACACTAGTGTGGGAATCTGAATGAGTACATAAGATCCAAAATGTACAATAGATATTGTGAATTGTTGCAAAACAGCTCAAAAAGAAAAGACAAGAAAGTTCTGTGTCAATACTGTTTGGACAAGATATCATGCCTTGCTTGTACTGTGAATAATTACTACGAAGACAACAATACACAATATATTAGTATTGTCACTCTCCTACTAACCTGTTTTGAAAGTCTGTTTTATTGTTTTTTTTTTTCCTCTTTAAAATAATGTAACATAGTGAGCCAGCAGCAGCCATGGGCCGGGACAAGAACCAAGAAGCCAACCCTCTCCTGCAATCCAGCACATGGGCTAGGAGACAAGAAGAGCCAAGAGATCCCCCTCCATACCCTCAAGCAACCTGCTGACTTGGAAGAACACAGGCTGAAGTGATAGCTGCTGAAGTAAAAAAAATGGTGCAATGCTTATACTGTTTGATAGACTTTGCAGGCCTCAAGCTGGCAGTCTGTGCATCTTTTAGAGGAAAACAGTATATAGTATAGCAGCTATGGGGGATTTCCTTCTGTATTGTATTTTTTTTAAAGAAAAAAATTTTTGAAACAGAAAGAGGGTAGAAATAATACAAAATTTCAAAAACAAAACAAAACAGAAAAATGAAATTAGTAACCAGTAAGAAATCACTAGTTGATAATTACATATTTTCCTCTTTGAAGTAGTCATTCAAGTTACAAAAGTAAAGCCTACAAAGTGGACATCCAAACAGTGAGACTGCAATCAGTTTTGTTCATCCATTCAACTAAAACTTTAGCAACATGGTTATTAATCCTACACACTCAAACATACATGCAGTTATATCCTTTAGAATACTTTCCTTTCCTCTTTTTTTCTTTACAATAACTATAATCCATTCTCGTAAACTACTTAGAAGTTCTACACATGTATAAGTCTCTACACATATACCTAGCCTTTCTGTATTAGAGGGAGAAACAAATCAAAACAAGTCAACAATGCAAATTCCTAAAGAAACATGAAAAGAAAAGGACATATAAAACCACAATACTAGGTGATCTACTGTAGTTACTATGATGTCTCTTGTTGTTTTCAATAAAATTGTCTATATTGTCAAACACAGTATAATTAAACTTAGCATTGCTATTAATAAAACTATTAATACACTATTAATAAAACTAAACATTGGAAACATTATAGGACTTGAAAGGCAGTTAACAGTCAAACCAGAATGGGTATCCTATTGAATGCTTGTCATCGTCAGAGTAGTTGCCCCTGTTCTCAGACTTGACACTCTCAAGCATACCAGATTCAAATAAAATCAGTCAAGATAAAACAGCAATATGACCAATCTTCTCTGTCTTATCTCTGCTATGCTATTTTTCTGTCATTGTTGTTTGTTTACTTTTCTCCTTCATTCTACTCTCTGCCCCTTTCTTTGAGGTCTTTCTGCCATTGTTCCTGGAATCCTGGTGATTTTCTTCTCTCTCTCTAGAATGTACATCAGTATTCTTTGCAGGGTTGGATTGGTGGTCACAAACTTCCCCAGTTCCTCTTTGTCGTGGAAATATCTTGTCTCTCCACTAATTTTGAGAGACAGTTTTGCAGGGTACATCATTCTGGGTTGAAGATTATTTTCTTTCAGGGCTTGAAATATTTCATTCCAAGCTCTTCTTGATTTGATAGTTTGCACTGAGAAGTCTGCTGTGATTTTGATGAGTTTTCCTTTATAGGTAATCTGTTTCTTTTCTCTGACCACTTTTAATGTTCTGTTCTTGTGATGGATTTCTGGGATCCTGATTATTATATGTCTGGGTTAGATCTCTTTTGGTTGTAGCTGGCTGGAGTTCTGTATGCCTCATTTATCACTTCCATTACCTATGTTTGGGAAATTTCCCTTAATTATTTCTGGGAATAGACTTTTTATTTCATTTGTATTTGTTGCTGCATCTTCATTTACATATTTTATTCTTAGGTTATAAATCCTCTTGTCATCTTCTATCCTTTGTATCGTTGCTTCCTGGTTCCTTGTTATTTTTAAGAGACCCTTCCTTTCGCGATCATCTGTTGCAAATCTATCTTCAAGTTTTGAAAGTTTGTCCTTAGTTTCTATTAAAAGTTTTTGCCAGCTCTCAATGGAGTTTTTAATTTCCTGATATTCTCTTTGGATCTGTTTCATGTATTCTAGGTTTTGTTTATATTCTTCATCAAAGGCTTCTCTCCTTTCTCTGGGTTCCTTTATTTTTTCATTTGTGTCTTCTTGAGGATTACCCAGGACTTCTTTTATTAATCTTCTTATATCTTGCTTCACCTGAGTTAGAATTTCAGATTTAAATTCGTCGATGAGATCACAGAGGTATTTCTTTATTTCCGATGAGGCTGTCTCTGACATTACAGGTTTGCTGCTCTCAGCCTCCTCTGCATTTACCTCTGCTGGACTCACTTTCCCTGGTTCCATAGTTAGAGACCTTTTGCTGTTTTTCTGTCTGGTCATGTTTCCGGCTTCCTTCAGATGGGTGGGTAGTGGAGGTCTCTGGGACTTTTGTATTGCTTACAGTTTTTTCTGCAGCGCACTGGCTAGGGAAGTGCCACCCCCTAGTCTGCTGCGGATCTGCAAGGTGCATGCTGAGAGCCCGCCCCTTCCCCTATGTCAATCAACCAGTTTATGCTTCAGCAAGTTCATGTGTTCCCTGGGGATGTCACTGGCTCACAGCAGCCTTGTCCCTCGCTATTGGGTTTCAACCAGGGACCTGGCCCAGCCCAAGCAGATCCCACCAATCTGCTTTGGACTAGGAGTCGTTGATGGATGCCACCTCCGGTTTTGATTCAAGCTGGCCCTGCCCAACTCCAAAATGTCATCTAGCCGGTCCTCCCACTCTGGGGAATCCAGTTCCCATCACTCACCAAAGTTCATGCAGCTTGACTGGCTGTTTCCACTCCCTGCCACAGCGCCTCCCTCAGCCGAGGGTCTGGAGCTCACCAACCCCCCGCTCTTGGCAGGGCCACAGTCTCAACTCCATCCTGAGTCGCCTGACTCTAAGGCGTGCCCGGTACAGCAACCGGGGCTTGCCCAGCTCCAGCCCTCTGTCCATGCTTCTTCTTCTTTCTTTCTTTTTTTTTTCTTTTTCTTTTTCCTCAGTTTCTTTCTGGGTCATGAGAATTCCTCTCCTTTTGTCTGGCTTTCTCCATGTTGTCAGATTCCAGCGTCTGAGTTTTTTTTTTTCAGAGAGGCTCTCTTATCATGCCACCACTCAGTTGGCCATCTTGCAGTCTCTCTTCCTTCTGTATTATTTTTGAAATCCAATATTGTTCTCTCTGTTTTGCTTGGTTCCATTTTATTGTTTTGTTTTATTCCCTTAAAAATAAAAAAACAAACAAATTAATAAATAAATAATCAATGTCTGATTAAACTAATTTATCAACTCAATAACAGCAAGCCCCACTGGTCCGCACAGCACCCTCCAGATGCTGCCATGTTGATACCACCCAGCAACATTCGCTAGGTCTGTAGTTAGTTTACCAGCTGTGAGCAGGAGTGGACAAGTGGTAACAGAAATGTAATTTTTGCACTTTCCCTGTATCTCTTTGAGGTTGCCAGCTTTTTGTCTCTGCTATGCCCCTGGCAGTCACGGAATATTGCACTCTTGGCCTGGGCAAAGTTAATTAACCAATGCCAGCTCCATTTCAACTCCAGACAACTTCATTCTATCTGAATGCAGTGTGATACACACCAACTCCATTGTTGTTAATAGTGTCCCAAGACTAAGTCAGAAACTTCCTCTCTTACTAATTATTGGATGCATTCATTCAATAGACAAATATTTGAGTGCCTGTAGGTATCAGGCAGCACAGAAAAACAAGAATGAACTGAACAAAGGAGGGGACATGGGACTCTCCACCCAGAGGGAGGTGTGGTGTGGTTTTCCCTGGGCTGTTCAGTGCCCAGCTTCTGCCCACTCAGCAACACTGACACATATGAGATCTTAGGTTCTGACTCAATCCTGATCCATTAAGGAGACACTTACCATCAAGAAAAGCAGATACCAGCCAAGCATGGGGGCACCGGCCTATAACTCATGAGGCTGAAGCAGGAAGATCACTGAGAGTCTGAGGTCAGCCTGGGCTACAAAGTGGGTTCCAGGCCAATCTGAAATGCATATCAAGACCTTGTCTCAAAAATGATAAGTGACTTCAGTGTGATAACACCAGATCTTCACCTAGAGATTGTAAGAGGGACTGTCAACAACAGGAATGGCAGATACACAAACTATGAGTGACCAGTAAGAACGATATCAATATGACCTTTAAAATGAATTGTATTTTATTTCATTTTGAAGATTTTTTTCCAAAGACTCTAATACCTTTTGAATAAACTGCCTAAATAAATAAATAGTCTTAACTAAGATACATGTAATTTTTGGCTTTTTGATACTTTGGTAACAAAACAAAAAACTGTTTTTCATATCTTCATAATTCCCTTAAGCCTTACTGAACTAATCCATCTTAAAACAAAAGGAAAAACATAACCAAGAGCTATCCTTGGTTTGAATGGAAAAGAATACATTTACTTGTAGTTTGGCACTGTACTGATACTTTTTAAATACATAGTATGTCTCTGAAGGTTTTACTTTAGAAATATTCCATGAAAATCTACTTGTAGACATTAATACATAAAGATATATGTCATTAATGTATTATTAATAAATACGTGTAATGTCTTCAGTTTTCAGTAACTGAATTCAGCTCCCTTCTTAATTAATATTTTATGTGACTCCACAAAATGGCATTATTCAAACTTAAAGCTGAAAAATAGAAATCAGATCCAAAACTACCTCAAATTCATTCCCTTAAAGTATGTAAAAAATATAAACATAACTCAGTGGAAGGAACATTCAGTAAAATTAGGAGCATCCTTGTGGAAAGACAATACATAGGGTCTTTCTGTTGTTCACCGCAGTTTTTGTTGGGAATCACTATGGAGAGTGACAAAAACAAGTGGCTTTATAAAAGCTGAAGAAACCTCACTTAGGTCTTACAAACATGGTCCCTGCGCTCCTTTATTCTGACTCCTTTATTCTCAAGACAATGAAGTCCGTGTTTACTTCGTGCTGGAAAACAGTCCTGTGGAGAATTCTGAGACATTTGAAGGATGGCCCAGAGATATATTTAGCGCCAGGGACAGTGCCACCCAGAACACATGGCCATGGACCTTGCCAGCAAGGAAAATATGAATGCATATAAGTAGCATGGTTGTGGTACTCGATTCAAGAGTTGTGCTAGGCTCTGAAAATCAATCCAGCAGAGACAGATATTGATCATGAAGACAACTCGAGCAAAGACATCAACTCTGACCATTGCTTCTTATATTTCCCAGAGCTCCTCAAGGTCAGGGAGCACAACTGCTTCCTCCTGTAAATATCTTCACTAGACTTAGGACCGGGTCCTGCACAAAGGATCCCTTCCAGGTGCCCTTGTGGAAGAGAAGACACACATAATCCAATGGGTTCCTCTCACTAGGAGTAAGTGCAGCGTCTCAAAAGGGTGAATAAATGAGTGTAACTGAGAAAAAGGTTCACGTGAGAGAGGGTGGAGAAGAGCGTGGAAAGGTGGGCTGGGGCTGGGCTGAGGAAACACTGAAAACCCAGGTTAGAGGGCAGGAACTCTGCTGAAAATGAAACCACAAAAAAGGAGCTCTGGTGGCACTGGAGGGGGAACAGGTAGAACTCGGGGAACCTCCTGGATGTAATGAAAGGAGAAAGTGGAAAAGGATGAAGGCCAGAGGTACACTGCTGATAGCATCGTGACAACCAGTGGTAAGAAAAACTACCGGCAAGGAGAGGGAACTGCAGGGTGTTTCACTGTCCCTATAGTGAGGAAACCACAAAACTGATATCTCTTTATGTGGAGTAAGAATACTTCATTCATAAGCCCAGATACAATTGAATTGAATGAGACCACGTCTTCAACAGCTTGATCTCCAGGAAACCAAGAGACCAGGAGAAAGTTGGTCCAGAGGTGACCATATTTTTTGGTGTCACCTGTGGGCCCAGCACTGTGCTTGGTACAGGGATAAAGAAGCAACACTCAGAGTGTCTGGAAGGCTATTAAGAAGGTGGTAGCCAGACACAATGGCTCACACCTGTAATCCCAGCACTTGGGAGGCTGAGGCAAGAGGACTGCTTCAAATTCAAGGCCATCCTGGGCTACATAGTGAGTTCAAGGGCAGCCTGAACTACATAGCAAGAACTGTCTCAAAAATAAAAACAAATAAACAAAAAAAAGAGGTGGCAATCTAAGTATTAAAACCTGGAGGATTTCTCTAGTCTAAAAAAAGATTCTATCACTTCAAGAGGAGAAAAAAAATGAGAGCAAATAAATAAGACTTGAGTGGTATTGGCGCTAAAGCGTAAAGGAGCTCAAGGAAACCAGAAAGAGAAGTTTGCAGACAGACAGAACAGAATATAGGAAAGACCTGAGCAAGAAAAATTCTCACCATCACTCAAACCAGGCATAAGAGGGCAGGGACCCAGTTCAGAGCAAGCAAAGGAGACAGAGCACAAAACTAGATTAAAGAGGTAGGAGTCATTCAGGTGGGGAAACTGATACTCAGGTTAAAAAATGGACCTAAACTCACCCAGATGGAAACTGAAAGTCAGTCCCTGAATCCAGATCAGCTGGACTCAGTGTCCACCCTTCCAACCTCTCCAGCAGACCCCCTCATCTACCCTGCTCTCATGACTCCCCTGAATGCTTGTTAACCTACAGAGTCCCCCAGCCCTGCCCCAAAACTTCAGAGTCAGATTCCCACAAAAAGTTAAGATCCAAGTCTCACAAGAAATAGGCAGTCCACTGGGCCCATCCCCTGTCAGTTTTCTCTGCAGAGCTGTGATTCTGTTCATTTGCCTTTCACCTCTGGATCATTTCTCTACAATACATGATTACTACAGCATGAAACTTAAAGGTTTTTGCCATCCTGCAGGACCTGCCTGGAAGATGAGATGCAAATTAACACATAATGTAATTATAGCTGTTCTCACTCTGTGCAAATGTATTTTTCCTCTCCAACAAGCTTAGGTAAGTCACCCTTACCTTAATCTCCAGCAGCTGATTCGAGGCCCACCTCTCCACTGTGGCAAGATGCCTGACATTATCACACAAGTGGCAATTTTTGTTTTAAACAAACAGACCAGAAGTTCAGCATCCAACCAGGCTTATCCTCCTTCTAAATGATTACCTTCAGGGGCTGAATACATGGCTGCATTTTTATACCAGTGATTTCTCATTAACATATCATACAAAGGGGCTGGGGGTATATCTCAGTGGCACAGAGTCTTCCTGGCAAGTA